>OY728147.1:1549829244-1550454244 GCA_963277665.1 Viscum album
TACAGTACTAAACAGATTACAAAAGAGTACAACTAATCTATACCAGCATCGCAAGCCTCATAATGGTCACATTCTCTCTAGATACACAAAAATCAAGTACTTGATGATATAGGTAGCATTCACTTGTCTATAACAACAACTGTATATTCTATTTCGGTCCAAAATCATAACCCAAATAGGATGTGAGACGAATCCCAATTGAAAACCACCACCAGATCTGTGCCTAACTGCATGTGAGTATATAGAACGAGTATTTTTGGAATTTAATAATGAAATTTCTAGTACACCTATGTATCAAATACTACAATTACTTTTTACATTCATTAGAAATTAATGATCCACATTTAATAAAATATGTATAAAAAATAGGTATCTCAGTGGACTACATAATAGGACAGTATCCAAGCTTATACATTGGTTTGGAAGACACACAAAAAAATTCAATATTTATGTTAACCCTCTAGGTATCTCACACAATCTAACCCCTATAGACATGTAATGCAATCAATTGGAAAAGACACTCTGAGGAAGCACTCATCGTCAATACCCAATACAGTCATTAAAAAACAACAATATACTCTCTTGGGAAGCCCTCAATGTCAATTCCCCATGTGGTCTCATAACATAAAATATAGATATAATTAGGGGGCACTCCCCATCTATCCCCCAGGTTGTCTCGTAGCATGAAATATAAGAGACACAATTAGGAATAATTCAATGCAATTATCCATGCGGTCTAACTACAACAGGTTCTCACAATCCTATGTAATTCAATTTTTTTGATATGAAGCAACCCAAAGAAATATCAACTAATAAATGACTATAAAATTACAATGCATATCACCAACATTTCACATGAAGAAAAAGTCATTTTTTTCATCCTATCGGGAAAGGAATGGAAAACATTCTTGCCTCGTAGGAAACTTAGACGAAATGGCCCTAAACATTCAAAAAAAGAATCACACCCTGGTGCTATTCTTAAAACACAAATTCACATTATATAACAACAAAAAAACCTTAATAAAATAATCATTCTATGGTTGATAAATCATGGTTCAATTTCTTTATCCTGAAATACCCAATTCTTGGCTAATCATCACATTGGCATATAAAACTCAACAAATTACAATGAAAGGAAAAAAACCACCTATCATGATGTTTTTCAAAGAACACTCTCCAACATCAGTCATATAATCCACCTCAAATGTCATAGATCTACAAAATTGTAAAAAAACATGTTTTACCTTGTAAAATTCAAAAGAGAGATAGATAGAGAGAAGAAAACATGAAATTCGATTCATGAAGATTGAAGGAATCACCGGTGGGATTCCAATGCACCTACCAATGATCAAAACAGGACTTGGTAGAAGAAACAATATATTGAAGAAGATTCGTCACTCTTAGACGAAACAAGGCCGAAAGAAGTTGAATTTGGGTATTAGACGAGACCCAAGTCCGATTAAAAAAGCAAAAATAATGGTAAACTGTGTGTACTGTTAAGGAACACATCCGTTATTTTCTTCAACAGGACCCCAACATTAGTGGTCTACCATTCCACCCCACACAGCCATATATCGATCATTGCACACTGAAGACATGTTTTTAAATTATTAATAGGTACACTGTGTTTAATCTTATATACATTTCATGTACTTATAATCTTAAAAAACCTCCAAATTTTCTCAAAAACACACGAATTTAGGATCCATACTTGAATAGAAGATCTAGGATCCCATAAAGAAACATGTTACATTCCATATAGAATCCATAATTTCTTCAAGTTGATAATAAATAGTTCTTAAATACTGATACAATGGATGGAGAAATTATATTCTAAAATATTTAATGAAAAATTATCAGGATAAATTTGAGCTACATATTTTTTAGTCATTAGAAATAAAATTTAAAAAATTAAATTCTTTAAGCTATTAAATTTTAAGAGAATAAATCATATAAAACCAACATGATTAATTTTATTATTTCATTGATTCAGTTTAGTCCCCCCATAAGATCATAATTCTTATTGAATTTTATGATCTAGTATTGAAGAGTGTTCCAACATACCTCGTCGATGTATTCTATTACAAATAATTTATAGATATATCATTTTTAAATCAAATGTAATGCCATATGAAAAAATTCATATACACCCCCTCATAATATAACAAAAACATATTATTCAACATGATAAATTACCTCATAATCTTTATATATATATGTTAATTAATCTAAATGATTTTTTGGGATGTCATCAATGATGGTGAGTTCAAAATTTTCAAACTCTTATATTCACTTGACCATTTTTATCAGGGCTAAGCATTGATATTTTTCAATAAATTATCATCACGAGAACTACAAGTTCAACATGTTATGATGGGGAATTCCATTTATATTATGATTTAAACTCTATTTTTTATGTATTAAAATATAATGTTTTCATAAATTCTTCTATAGAGTTTATTCATTATCATGAATTTTCTATAAATAATGAGTAAAATAAATGTATATGTGAGTAAGGTAAATGTAAACTACAATTCGGAGATATATTATTTGATAATATATATTTAAAAAATACAAAAAAACACTTCCATTTATCATACATTTGATGGTGAACTCTTGATGTTATCTTTTAAAAAAATTGTTGATGTTTTGGGTATCATGATATAATAACTTTTATTGGTAGTAACATTGTGTGTACAAATCTTTTCAATCCATGGTATCAAGTTACATTATTCAGTTTATTCATTCAATATATGTTTTGGTCTCACTTCCTAATAGAAAGGTATCAAAAATTAACTATCTTATATGTGTATAACCTTGATACACCTTCAACCTAGTGCATTTATTATTTTATTGTAATCATATTTTGAAAACCAGTCATAAAATTTGATATCATTATGAGGATAATTTATTGTACCATTACCATATCCCTTTATTTTTTTGCTTTATAACATCATCCGACATTAAAAATTGGTTAAAATAAATACATGTAAATATTTTTTAATAATTAAAACATTATTAAAGGTTCAATATGTCTTCTCATGTGTGATTATTACCATCTCACGTATTTAAATTTATTACATTTTTTACTTTTTATCTTTTTTCAGATGAATGATTTCATTCATTATGTTTTCCATTTAGTGAGTACAATGATCCCTGGAATGGAATTTTATTTTATAAAACAAGAATTTTATTATATTTATTGTATCAAAATAATATATCATGTTATATTATTGTTGATATCATTGAAAATGTTTTCAATAATTCCATTATAATAGTTTACTTATGACTAGTATTGAGAAATCATGGATTTTCAAGTGAATTTTTTATTAGAATGATCGATTGTTTTATATTTTCATACTTGTTCTCTAGGAAAACTAGCATTTAAAATAACACAATCGTTATTACACTTTTAAAAAGTTTGAAAAATGCTAAAATATAACTTTTTTGTTGGTTGATACTTCTTATTTATAGAAGAACCTCCCTTGATATATGAATATCTTGATTCTATTCTACTTTTATATTATAAAAACAATCATAATCTATGGTACAAAATCATTTTTCAGAACTATGTAATCCAACAAATCATAACCTCTTGTATTGTTAAAAACCAATATATACTATCAGGGATTCAAAAATTTATTTTTTTTCATTATTATTATTTAATTATATATAATAATAGTTATTTATAAACTTGTCATCCTTAAATACACATTTAGTGTTGATAACATACCAACTTTTAATAATCAATTTTTCATTGTTTTTTATAGAACAATAACTATATAGAAAACATTGGTTTTTATAAAAATTAATTTTAGTGTTTAATGGATCCTTGTTAACATATATTGATTTAATATGATAATTATCATGACCCAAAAATAAAATTTCCTTCAATGAATGAAATTAAGATGAGTTTAAATCCAATTACGACATTTATTAGACTATGTTCCAATGACTATGACAGAGTTGGAATATCAATGAAATAGGAGGCCTTAGCCTAATGCAAATTTACACAAGAACAATCACCAAACATTATGATTAAGTGCATATATATGTAAATAATAATACTCATCGAGATTAATAAGTGAAATAAATATTCATTAAGAAATGCATCATAGAACAATACATTAATTAAAAAAACATAATTGTTAAAATATATCCCAATCCTGATAGGAGTTCCCCAAAATATAGAAATTGATAATGGCCTTAGAACTGATGAGGGATATTCTCACAATTACCATGCTCAACCACTAAACATGGATATAAACTTTTATGTATTTCTATAAAACATTGATACCAATTCCACCATTGTCATCACTAATCATCCATTCATCTTCAAAATACATGAATCGTGTTTGAATAGAACATTTCATGATGATTAAAATTATTTTATGTAGGAAAACATAAAAATAATGTTGAAGATATTAAATAAATAAGTAGTATAAATATATTTTTATAAATAGAAAAAGAGACTCAACATTAGATATTGGGATACTAAGCCTCCTTTCAAAATGAATAGTTGTAATGATCTCCAAATAAATCTGTGAACTATGATGAGTCTAAATATAGGTCCAAGGCCCCACCACTGATTCAAAGAATAATTCTTAAATATATAAAAATTTAAGGGTAGGGCCTAATACTCAATACAATGACCCATAACTAATGAAAAAAGTTCTCTTGTGGAGGATCCTCTACCCAAAAAATCTGGATTGTGGTTAATTACAAATTCATAGATAGAGGAACAACACCCAAAATGATATATTAGTGTTCCAAATCTACCTATATGAGGATTATTTGGGACTTATTTCCATACAAAACATTAGAGTACCAACATTGGTACCAATATGAAGATCATACATGTTCACAATAATTACTGAATAATTTTTACATAAATATTTTCACAGATAAGTCCTCACTTCATACACTGATTTGAAAAATATTTTTACAATCATGACCTATGAGGAATACTACCTATGGTATGCCACATGGGAACCATAATATTTTTCTTTAATAATTCTATATGAATGATAAATATTTCATAGAAAAGTATATATCGTGTACATGGGGGGCCTGAGATGTGAAATCGTCTAATGGACTAGTTTTGTACATCCCTACACATGAATATAGATTCCATGTAACTCGTTGTGAAATTTTTCTATATTGATATGATATATATATCAACCAGAGTTCATAGAAATGTAATCATGGAACACAAATAAACTACAAATTACTATTTCATTTTTGAATCTCATTGACTAAGTATGTATGTCTACAATCCACCAAAAATAACAATGCACTCTTTTTTAAATGGAATCCACCATCCTAAAATAAATTGATAATCCATCCCACTACCGTACTAGGATCATAAGTGGTCATGTTAATCCTATTGATAGTTTATGTTAATACTTTTCCTTTTGAAATTCATATCATTTATACTAAATCTCTATAACACTGTAACTCATGTATTCTACCAAAAGTATTGTAAAATTTATAAGTTCATATTTACCAGATATTTATATAATAATTGGTGGTGTATGAAACACTCACAAATACTCCTCCTAAAACATTACTTGAACAATAGTTTGTCCCTAGAAATATGTGTATTATTCCATATAATACAAAAATAAATATTTTTTTATCTCTATATGATATAAGTTCTTATACGACCCGATAGTATACAAATCCAAATTGATCATTGACTAATATCTAAATAAGTTATGTAGCCACAAAAATCTATTTATGGTATGTTGTACTTCTCCAACATACATGGGTTATCATCAACACGGATAAAATATTTGACTTTTACACCACCAAATTTGAATGGTATGTCCTTCTATGTGAGTTTTATTATAAATTTTCCATCCCATGATTATATAATATCTCAAAGTTATTGTAAAATAGTAAATTGAACCAATTTATCTTACATAGGTTTACATTTTACTGTATGAAGATATATTGGTCACTCAAGTTGTCTCGGTAAATAATAAAACCCTCACAGGTATATAAATAGAGTCGTATATTCATGGTGAAGAAAACTACTATAGAACTCAAGTCCTGATAAGTATAGTTGGACTCTCTTGATATCGCCTTTTCAGACCAAAAAGTGGCTCTTTATTACAATTTTATCTAAACACATCCATTCCATACCTTTGGCTCATTTAAAAATACAACTAACTAATGAATTACTACCGTATTATAATAATACGATAACAAGTAAAACACTACCTCACCTGATCAGAGGATCTCAAACACATTATAGTATAGGTTAAAAACATTCCATTCATCATTAATTAAGTTAAGACTGTTGTCTTCCAAGAATATCATAGCATGAACATTTAATATAAAACATACAAATTGGGGAAATTTTGTATATTGAAAAAAATTCTTATTGGTTACCAATTATAACATCAATCAATAATTTCGTGATCTATATTAGCAATATACTCATATATAACATTTTCTAGAAACTAATAATCATAGAAAAAAAATAAGACTTCAACAGTATACTCTATAATTGGATCACCCAATGTTTTTCAATGTCTATCTTGAAATTGACCACATTGTTATTTTGAATAATATTGAATATGATAATGTAATTAATGAAGAAAACTATGAATCTATACAAGTATTTATGAATGGTAAATTTTACAGCTTTCAAGACCACATATTGGGAATTATTCACACAAGAAAAGAAATCACCAAGAACTCATTATTCCTAATTTAATATCAGAATTATGGATTTGTAAAATCAAACTAGTAAACCATCCAATTAAATTTAAATGACTATATAAAATTCATTTAGAAAAAACTCAAACCATTCTATAGGTCGAAAAAAATTCAATAGTCCATTAAGATAATTTTTCATGATCATCACTGATTTCTATGAATAATAATCAACAAAAAAATCATGATACCATCTTAATTATTCTATATCTATAGTTGGTATACGATGAGTTAAACAATTGATTTTGTAATAATTTATACTTAATAGTATTAAAACTACACCATCAGCTCTAAAAGCAAGCCATGAACCATATGATATGATATATTAGTTCTCATTGACATCATATGAAAATTGTTGAGGATTAATTAAATTTATTTTCTCATATGTTGTTTTAAATCCCATTCTGTTCTGACTTCTATAAAATTTCCCTCTACCACGAGATGAATTTTTTTACGATTTATCAATACTTAGAGGAAAACATGATAACCAAGGGTTGAAATCATATAACAACATGCTCATGAACACCACACACTAATAAATAATATTATTAAATTCGATGACGGATAATATCACCACTAATCACCATATATCACTAAAGGTACATATGTAATATATAATTATTACTATATATGTGAACATTAAAACATTTTTATGAAAAAACTCTACTATATTTTATAAATCTCAATAAAATGATAAGAGAAAATAAAATGTAATGTTCCAATGTCTACTAGTTATATAGGTAATGTACAAAATAAATTGATCATACCTTGAATCATATCACGAGTATCAAGGACATATCGTTCTATTTCCTACAACTATACTTTTCCTTGGATTCCATTCACACAAGACATGTCTCGGACCTATGTATTTTATTGTGGGAATCAGTCATAGCATCATCCCTGACTAGCAGTTCCTCCCTATATTCTACATCATGATCTACTATTTATAACGCCTCCTTTAGGGGCCACCCATACCATTCCAAGGATATCTATGATCATGATTCTAACTCTATTGATGTCTTAAATCGAGTATATTTCCACTAACTATATAATATAAGATTTAGTATCCTCATATCTAGTGACCAATCCATACACTAGCATAGTATATTTCGTCCAATGAAAAATTGGACCATTCTGATGAACCATATGTTTAACATAAATGTCTTTATAAGTGGGTATGTTTATTACTCATGTGTATATATCCATAACACAAACAAATTTTAGTGACTATAGACCACCCATACTCGTTTTTTCCATTACAGATTCCATCTTCCAGATTTAACATTTGTATAATTTAATCTTTAATGACTAGCCAGTACATAAAACTAGCATAAGTTATAATTCATAATGATAACAACATAGTTTATTTTTCTTTGTGAAGGGTTCTCAACTTTCTATATAGGGACGTATCCATCTATTACCATGTTTAGATAGTATCATGTGATGTAATTAACCCTTATAGAAAAAATAGTTACTAATATATTTCCCTAACACATCTAAATACGTTCTTATATCCACTCATAGATCAAACATTATAGATAATGTTGTGGTGGACAACATTATGGATACATAGGCTTTTGAGAATTCTATTATCATGGTTCAGATTGACCATACCCCACCCTAATTCTATGTTTACTTAAGAAATGGTTGTTACAAGTGAAATCATCTAATCGTATTAAGTCTATATAAAATGGAAAACTAATTTCACTAAAATGATCTATTAATTCACTGAATAATTATCTAGATAGAAATGAAACTATAGTAGTTTCAATAATTGGAAATCGTATATAGACCTAATAATACTAGAATGATCATTTGACTGGTTCCAATAAATCGTTTTGTAGTGTGATTTATATCCTCTTCTAGACCTACAGGATGTGATTCTATTGGTTTTCTATTAGGTGGATGTACTGCTCCATGATCAGATCGATTGAGCTCATTGAGAATTGGTCCCTCATATATAGACTCATCACCTAACTGGAAATCGAAATGACCATATACTAGTTTCATATATCTGATGCTTCATGAATCTATATAAAATGTTATCAATTCATAACAATGTTAATTGAGAATACCTAGGTTGATAACATGATATGTAAATGAAATAATGAAAACTAATAGGGTTAATATTCCATTTATTTCCCCACCTTTTAATCCTCGACATGTTGCGGAGCATACCAGGTAGACAATATCCTTATTTTCTGGATACATTATGAATCACACCAACAAAATGGTCCTATTACATAATATTGAATATCAAGATACTCTTATATCATTTCAGTAACATACTGATTCATTCATCCAAATAGGTTTTATATAAACCACTAACAATAGAAAAAAACAACAATTAATACCATTATATTTTGACCTGAACAACTAGGGCCCCATTGGAAATTTATTATTATGATTATGTAGCTCCAACTAATTGCTGATAGGTTAGGGTATAAAAACTAACATTGAGTAAGTTTATCACTAAAACAGTACTCCTCAACATAATGAACCTATACCTAGGATAAGACACCAAAATCAATGCAATTATTTATAGATATAAGGCAAAACGAACATATATATATTATCCACAGCCTAAAACCATTTAAAATACAAAAGTTTAAGATCCCTATCCCCATGGGATGACTATAAAGAATGGTGGTGTGAAAAAGGTACAAAAATGATGTAGGATTATTATTTTCCAATATTATCCTAGCCAATGATACAAAAATACAGAAGTAAATTGGGAGATAATATTTTATTAAAATATTTAGTTAATTATTTTAATGAAAAATAATTAATTTATAGGCTCATTAAATGAATTTAAATTTATGATATGAAGAATATATTCTAAACATTCCAATAAATCTAATCAATACTGGTGGAAATAAACAAAAAATTAATAATCCTTACATTAATAATCAATGAATAATTGCTGTTGAACATTTATTCTAGGGATAGGGTAAAATATATTATTTTCATTTCCTTTCATCTCATGAAACCCTATATCATTTCATTTCAACAGATGTTCCCTTGTTTTTCAAATTCAATTTTCTTCTTCATTCAACCTCTCTAATCAACCATTGTAATAACAATATTTTATATAACTGACACCATAGAAAATTTAGGGAGAATATGTTAGATATTTTGTGTTCAATATAATAAATTAATTAGGATTTTTAATTGTTTAATGAACATTCCATTATTGTTTTTATATTGAGAATATGACACCCACCAATCATATGTTTCACCAATGGCAAAACCCACAATCTAGATTCAACTGTGCTCTCACATTTCTCAAACAATATTTTAATATATAAAAGCCCATTTATTATAAATTAAGTGTGAATGTACTTTAATACTTTTTATATATATATTATGATAATTTTAGTATCAAACAACACTACAAACACAAGGTCAACTCCTTGTAAAAATCTAGTGATATATGCTGAAATTTTAAAAGAATCATACTTTAGAAACTGTAGTTGTTGTAAATATTAGGTGATCTCAATATACTATTTACACCATATACTGGTATCTATGGAGACTTTTCCACTTATATTTTTTTAATGATACAGTAAATATAGAAATTATTTTAAAATTATATGAATACTCTATATAAACATTTTAAACAATTTTTTAATTGACAATATATTCAATGGTTATCATTTTATGCCAGATTCCTGGTCATTCATTGAGCATAAAATCTCTTCATATTCAATCATTATTTTAGAACATCCTCATTTTGAATTTTTTGTATTCCATATAAAACGGTTTCCTGGTATTTTTACTTGTTTTCATAGATCACACCATCAATATTCATGAAATATTCATTGGATTTAAAATTTTCATATATAACATGATAAATATTTTTAAATTAAATTGTTGTATGATATTTATCAAAAAATATATTTATCCATGAATTTTCAAAACTAGGTTATCTTTCCACATGTTAATTTATATCTACTTATTTGGATCCAATTATAATTTTTAAATTAATATTTCCACATGATAATTCATAAAATCCATTCTCCATGTTCTTAATATTTTAGTCATGTTAATTTTTCTATTAATACATATTATTTAATGAGATAGAAATAAATGTGACCTATCTTATGAGACTCTTACAAAACATGAAATTAAAATTATTAATTAAAAATTTATTAAAATAAAATAAATATAAGATAATATTCATTAATTCATTGATAATCTTGAGGAAAATTGGGACATAGTATTTTTTATTCATCCACTTCATGTATAGTTGATGCTCTGCATGAGGTAGAAGTTATATACTTCTGTTTTATATGAGACTGATCTTCCAGATAATCAATGAAAATACATGAATTTTCGTTCCTAGGATTATTTAATGGAATATGATATACATTTTCATTGTTCCACAAGGGAAATTTGGTTTTTATCCATATCAATTACTTCATGTTAATATTATTCATGTAATTTTATGAGATAGAGTTTATAATTTTTGTAAATAAAAATCAAAAAAAAATCTATATATTTTGAATTTGTAGATGATATAGGATTTGAAACAAAAAAATTGAGAATAAAATTAGATTTTTCAACAATTATTATACCATGTTTTAGGATATCTTTGGTATTTCCACACTCGGTGGTGGTAAATCAATGTTTTATGGAAACATATAAATGGGAAAAAATTATTATCATATAAACCTCTATCATATAGTTACAAAATGATTCGCATGTTCTATTTAATATTTATTGTGTAAAAAGAAAATTAAATAAAAAATAACACAATAGTTTTTTATAGAGTTCACATATAAATTTGTTGTCAATATACATGTTTTTTGGTTTTTAATATCCCACTAACCAAAAAATACATTTTATTATCATGAATATAATGATAAAAGTTTTTTCCTTGTACTCATTATCCTCTTGATGGCAAGGTATAAAAAATTATTTAATATTCAAGAATAGTATTTAAATTTTGTGAATTCTCCTCATTGTGTGATTTAAAATTTGTTGAGATTTTACCTCAATAGACAGTAATTATTCTTATCTAATTATTCTTCATAAAACATTTTTTAAGCCACCTCATCTTCAAAACAAGGAATTGGAATTTTCAGATGTTATTAAATCATGGGTTCCCTCACATTCTATAGTTAATGGGATATCAGTGAACATGAAACATAGTGGTACAATGATATTATAGGTCAGTAGATAATATATTTTTTCAAACAAAAAATAATTTGGGGTAATCAAATTGTTAATAAATTATTCTTCTAAAATTAATCATTAGAAAACAACATATTTTTTTAATTATTTCATTGGATTCCAATGATCATATTTCAATAAAATTTTATTCATTTTTTTCATGGGATTATTTTTTTAACCTTATCACATGTTAAATGTAAGAACGTAGATATTTTATTTCAGGTATGTGACCCCTTTGGTTGGTGTTTTTCATAGTTTTAAAGTTAAGGGTGATGCTTGGGAGAGTCGAGGAAACATGAAATTAATTTTTGAGAAAAAATGGGGAGCTACATGGGCGGTGCACGGTTTGTCTAAATGTGCGTCCAAACCATGCGTAACTGGCACCCAAGGCAGTGGCGACCGGACGGTTGTCTCACAGTTAAGGGAAACCATGCGAAGACACCATACGAGAAAACCATGAAGGCACTTCAATTACATCCTCAAATTGTGGATCTAACTCTTTTTGCCTCTAATTTCCTCGTTTAAGCCTCTCAACATCCATAACTCAGGATTAATATTCCTTGAAGGCTGTAAAACTTTTCTCATGCGTTCTGGAGGCAATCCAAAGGATTCTCTTGGCAAATTGAAACTGGATTCTTGAGGTATGTGATCATTCTCCATCATTTTTGATTTTTTTTAGATCTAATTAGATCTACTTCTTCTCTTCCATTGGTTTCTTAGAACTACGCTTGTTATGGGTAGATCTAAGTGTGTGGATAACAAATTTGATGAGTATGGGTCTTGGTCTTGTTAGAAGAAGGGATCTAAGGTGGGTTCTGGCAGAATCAACCCGAGTTTCTTGTGCATTCTTCATTGTTGGGGTTTTCGTCAAAACCTTCAAGGTAGGTGGTATGATGCCTTACATTAAATGTCTTTTAGTTTTTGTGCAAAAGTGTCAGATACCCGTGTATCAGGAATATCGGGTTAGGGTTTGATCCTGTAATATTATCTACCTTATATTTCTTTTGTTCTTGAGGCTGTTAGATGAATAATGATTTCATATTAGCATGTCTTAGGATCACCCCATCGGTGTTTTCTCTGTTTTGGCTATTTATCACCGTTTGGATTAGGTTTCCTGTGAGGCAAACCATGTTACACTGATTTCATGCCTTGATATGATTAATTTCATGTGTTTCCTACATTTAAATGTTGTTGATTCACTATAGCTGTTAGACAAGTAGTTAGTTGAACATACATAGGGATGCTACGAATTAGTTTCCTACGATTGCTTTTACTCTGGGTTGCGGGAACCTGGTGTAGCAAGAGCATATTGGAAATTGACGTTGAGTTCATCCTCATAGGGACTATTTAATTATTACCAAAATGAGACCATATGGGAGACTGGCTTTGTGCTCTCTCAGAGGGTCTAATAATTATCGAATTGAGACTAAAGGGGGAATTAGATGTAAGTTCTTCCTCAGAGAGTCTGTAGTAATGTTGCAAGACCCTAGGGGGAATTGACTATGAGTGCTTCCTTAGAGTGTATTTGAATTCATTGAATACATAACCATTGGGGTCTGTCGGCGTGAGCCACCCATAGAGTCAGCATGATAAATTAATGTTGGTTGGTTGTGATGAGTCTACCAAGCCAAAGAACAAGCTTGGGTTTTATACGGCTTGTTGTTATGTAGTCTAGTGAGATACCTGTTGTGTTACCTACTATGCCTTTTGATTATGGAGATATTTTCAAGATTCTTTGGTTCATGATAAAAGGATTAAATTTAATTAATAAATAAATGTGAATGGGGGTTGGTAGAATTGTTGACTTTAGTGTACTCCTGTTTCTCTGCTGCACTTATTTTCCATTACTTCTGCTATATCGCTCACCGATAGTTGGGCATAGATCCTGTGGTGGTTTCCTATTGTGATTAGTCTCACACCATGTTTGGGTCCTACTTTTCCGCCCAAACATGTTATAAGGTTGTAGGTGTGGATAGAAATTGTGGTCCTTCAACCTCAGGCGCTTGATTGCTGGTTAGAGCTGCAGAGCATGGGACCAAACTTAGGCTTGTGATGCTACTAGATTTTACTGTTTACATTTAGTACATGGATTTCAGTTGTATTTCATCATATTTATTTGTTTACTTCATTCCAAATATACATTTACCATGCTACATCATTTTTATATTACACATTTCTTCTACTTTTAGTTCTAGTTGTTTTATGTTGTTAACTGCTTCCGGTATTGTTTATTATTTTCCTTCTGCTGAATACTATACAAATGAGGTCATAGTTTTTCCACTGACTCTCCAAGGAGCTTGCTTCTAGTCAGCAGCCTCTGGAATCTGGGGAAACGTGCTTGAGGTTATGTGGCGAACTGGGTACTGGGCACCAGTTGAGTGGCTCTGGATTCGAGTCGTTACAAAGTGGTATCTGAGAAGTTTTCTTTCATTTCTATTTCCTTACTATTTGGTGACAATAGACAGGGATATGAAGTAATGGGTAGTTGGTACATAACTGTGCCCAGGAGTAATTAACCTGTGTGTATGGAATATCTATTTCACCTCGTAATTTCCATTTTTTAGTTTTTGCAAGTGTTACAGTTGATTATATTTCACTACTGGGTGATGCAATTGTTTTGTGCTATTACAGTTTATATGATTGTGGTTCTATTTTTTTGGTACCCGATGAGGTGAGGGTATGTTATCTCATGCATCATATAGGCACTGGTTAGAAGATCACATGTCATGTATTTTACCATGCCATATAGGGTGCATAAGAAATTGCATGATGTTGTGATAGATGTTGTGATAGATTATGCATGAAGTTGTGATTGTTACTTTGATAAAGATACATGCTATGCTGATAGGATATTGTTAATTTTACAACTTATTTAGTATGGATGCCATGATTTGGTATTAGAGGTTTTATGGGCCCTCGGGGATCGGAATTTGGTGGATCATTGGATTATCATACTGTTTTCCTGTTATATATATTGTTATCATGTCAAGCTTTGATTCGCGGGGAGTATAGGCCCCCACAGATCAGAATTTGACACATAGTTGATGGTTTTTAGTTTTTTTCAGTGGTTATGGGGAGTTTTGTATGCCTACTTCCCAGAAACCAAGATATCATGACGTGTGGCCTTATGAACACACGTTATATGTTCTCTCTATTCGGGAAGAACTACTTTTCGTGGTTACATGACATGTACTTTGAAGTACACGTTGTGTTCTTTCCTTCCAGGTGATCCAGCCATGTAATTGAATACATGGGTTGGAAAATCTTATGGACAACACGCCGTGTACATTGTTGACATGCCGTGTAGTTGTGGCTCGTGTACCAGCCCATGTGACTAATGACACTAATGGAAAAAATCATTAAGAACACACCGTGTAGTTTGGGTTTACACTTCCAGTTTGGCTAGTGTATATTCCCAAGTAAAATCTTTATGGAACATGTCTTGTATAGAGACTACATGCTGTGTAATCATGTTTTTCTAGTCTTATGATTTTTTTCCGCTTATTTTCTATTTTCACTCTTTTAAGTTTGCAACTGTGCTTGTTGTAGATAAACGTGTGCATGACCCTGAAAAATCATGCCGCCAAGACGACCTCCTATTGCACGTCAGGGGTCTGATAATTATCGTACAACGGTTATGGCACCGATAATTATCTCGGAAATTATTGCGTACACACAGTTCCATGAGGGATTCATGTGTTTCATACAGACCTTTCAGGGAGCCTAGCAGTATGCCCCATCTATGGCAGAGCTTTCACGAGTCTTCCATCAGCAACATCCTCCCACGTCCTCTGGAGATGGAGGACCCCGGGCTGCTGAATACTAGTTTGAAGCTATGGTTTCTTTCTTTGATCATCTTGTGACACCCCCAGACATAAGGGTGAAGCTCGTGACTTACATGCAGCGGGATCCCACCAAGATATGGTGAGACGTATTTTCTCAGGCAGGGCATCAACAGATAGTTGGTTGGGACTAGTTTCAGCGTACGTTCTCTGAATACTTCTACCCAGCGATGTTGAGGTATGACAGAGCTAGGAAGTTAATCAACTTGCAGCAGGGATATCTTTTATTCATGGAGTATTCCTACAACTTAACTAAACTGCAGCGATTCAATCCGGTTCTAGGGAATTAAGAGTTGTTCATAGAAAAGGAAGTTTGATGAGGGACTCAGACTGGACATCAAATCACAGTTGAACGACATCTAGTTGACTTTTATTTCTTTTATAGTCAACTAGGAATTGATCAAAGAGATGAATCTGCAAGATAATAGAGCAGTTAGCCAGGGAGGTTCAGCATCCAGAGTCTGTACTCTTTCTACTGACAGCAAGAAGCACCACCGAGAGTCTACAAGAGGTGACTCGAGGAAGAGAGATGTTCCATCAGGTAGCAAGGTTGTGTGTTACCAGTGTGGGTGTATGTTCATAAGAATCCACAGTTCCCGAAGAACCCATGGGAGTTCCAAGCTTGCAACAAGATGGGTCAATTTCAGCGGTTTTGCAAAGTTCTTCTTCCAATAGATCATGATGGGGGTTATGTTTCGACTCCGCGTACCGACGCAGGATTACCAGTTACGTAGAAGACTGGGGGATGGAGTTCTTTGGGTCGTTCAGGCCAGGGTAGAGGTTGTGGACGCGGTGGTAAGGCTAATTTAGGATCTACTCTCGGACCTCAGGCTGCTACACAGGGCAGCGATACAGGCTAGATGTTTCCAGTGGTGTAGATTCATCAGGAGCAGGATCCTGGACCTTCCACAGTGCAAGGTAATATTTTAGTTTCCTTAGTTTTATCTTCTGCACCTTTCGATACATGAGCTTCTCATAGCTTTTTTTCTGTGCACACTATGGAGAACCTTTAACATACTATCTTTATGTATGAGGATATGATGACACTAGACACTCCCTTGGGACTTAGAACTGCTAGTGTGTCTCAGTGCATAGAGTGACCCCTTGAGGTTGGTGGGTGTTACTTCATGTGGGATCTTTATGTCATCAAAATGACGGGTTATGATGTCATTCTCATAATGGACTGTCTAGTTCCCTTTCATGCCTTTGTCGACTTCTATCGTTGTAGGGTGAATTTTACGTCACTAGAGGGCAGGTCATTTCTTCATAAGGGTGAATGGGATGTCTAGGCGAGTAGAGCTGGACCAGAGCGTCATGGGTTTGGTGTTGTTACAACCTAGATTTCTAGTTTATATCTGGATGATCAGGGGACTTCTGAGATGGATTATCCTCTAGTGGTTGATTGTTTTCTAGATGTCTTTCCAGAAGAATTTTCAGGGATTCCTCCTAAGCGAGTGGTAGACATCTCGATTGAGTTTTTTCCAGGAGCTGCACCGATATCCATAACTCCTTATATATTGTCTATGCCTGAGTTACAAGAGCTCAAGAAGGTGTTAGAGGAGTTGTATACAAAGGGTTTTATCGGACCTAGTACTTCCCATTGGGGTTCTCCTATTTTATTTTCGAAGAAGGAAGATGGAACTTTACGGCCTTGAGTGGATTATTAGAAGCTGAACCAGTTGATGGTCAAGAACCGATATCCCTTGCCAAGGATTGATGATCTTTTTATTCATCTTTCAGGATCCGGGGTGTTGTCAAATATCGACTTGATATCTGCCTATCATCAGTTGGGCATCAAACCATCGGATATACCTCTTATAGCCTTCAGGAGTAGGTATGGTCTGTTCAAGTATTTGGTGATATCTTTTGGTCCCATGAACGCACCAGCAGTTTGCATGGCACTAATGAATAGAATTTTCCATCCTTACATGGATTACTTCTTGGTGGTTTTCTTGGACGACATCTTGGTGTACTCTCACACTCAACATGACCATGCATCCCATCATGTGATCTTATTGAGTACACTGTGAGAGAATCATTTATATGATAAGCTCTAAAAGTGACACTTCTGGATGGACGAGATTCACCTCCTGGGTCATGTCATCTCAGAGATAAGAGTATTAGTAGACTCAGAGAAGGTGAGAGCTGTAGTTACCTGGGAGCAGCTGAAGAATTTCTTCGATGTACGGAGTTTCACGGGACTAGCTGGTTACTACAGTTGGATTATACAGGATTTACCAAGCTTAGAAGCACCGTTGATTGGATTGACTAAGAAGGGGGTGAAGTACGTTTGGTTAGAAGCCTGCGATTCAGCCTTTCATGAGCTGAAGGGGAGATTGAATTCAACACCGATGCTAGTTTTTCCAGAGCCGGGCAAGAGTTATACAGTTTTCTGTGATGCATATAGCATCGGGCGTGGATAAGGGCTTATGCAGGAGGATCGTGTAATTGCTTATGGATCTCGTCTATTGAGGCCAAATGAGAATAACTATCCTACGCACATCCTGGAGTTTGCTGTAGTTGCTCATTTTTTGCATTGTTGGAGACATTATCTTCTGGGAGGGCATTTTGTGGTGTATACTGACCACAGGAGCCTCAAATATATCTTCATGCAGCATGACGTAAATCTGAGATAGTGAATGTGGGTTGAGTACCTACAAACATTCTACTTAGAGCTTGAGTATACGTCTGAAAGAGGCAATCTTGTAGAAGACGCACTGAGCAGGAGGTCTCAGTTATAGGAAGTTCAAGAGGCCAGCATCGAGTGGCAGCTTATGGATCTATTCTCTGAGATTCATTTGGAGGTGCACAAGAAACAAGGCCATATGGTTCTTTCTTCTATAGTAGTTACCTCTATTCTTCTGGATCAAGTTCGAATGAGGCAGCTATCAGACTCAGAAGGCCTAGTCCTACAAGAGGGTCTGTTAGGTGGAGACCCTACTCTGGGGTGGAATGTGGGAGATGATGAGGTGTTACATTTTCAATGCCGCATATGGGTTTCAGCAGAAATACGTCAGGAGCTGATGCGGGAGTTTCATGCATCATCTTGGGCAGTTCATCATGGTGTCACAATTATGTATCAAGACATACATTGTCAATATTGGTGGCCAGGTATGAAGAAGGATGTGGATAGTTTTGTTAAGCGGTGTTCCACCTGTCAGTAGGTGAAGGCAGAGCATCAACCACCAGTAGGGCTTTTGCAGCAGTTATACATGATTGAGTGGAAATGGAATGATGTCACTATAGACATAGTGACAGGGTTACTGAGGTCGCCTCGAGGGAATGATGTGGTTTGGGTTGTTGTTGAGCGGCTCACAAAGGTTGCTCATTTCTAGACGATCAAGGAGATCTTCGGTGTGGATGAGCTTGGGAGGTTGTACATTCGTGAAGTGGTAAGACATCATGGGGTTACGACCACTATCTTTCAGATAGGGATTCCCTCTTTAATTCACATTTCTGGCAGGGGATACAGAGGGATTTGGGTACACAGTTACCTCTGAGTACAACTTACCATCCCAAGACAGATGGCCAGTTAGAGTGGATGATTCAGGTTCTGGAGGACATGCTGAGAGCATGAATCCTTGATTTTGGAGGTTCTTGGGAGAAACATATAACTATAGTGGACTTTTCCCATAATAATAGTATTCCTGAAACTATTCAGATGGCACCTTACGAGTCTTTGTACAGTAGGTCGTGTCGATCACCCTTATATTGGCTGGAGGCAGGAGAGGCAACTATGCTGGGATTTCATCTTGTTTATGAGACCATAGAGCTGGTGGAGTTGATTCAGAAGAAGATGGCTTGTAACAGCCCAAGATTTTATGAAAAATATTCTTTTTAATTTCACTAATGTCTTGTGTTGTACGCAACACAAAAAGGAGCTTGCACAACACGCATCCTTGACTTGCCTTGCATTACACGCAATTGCAACCTTCCTCGATAGCGTGTGTAGTACGTAATACTGAGTTTCACGAAACAACGATATGCTATTAAAATATTATTAAAAATAGCCGTTATGAATAGTAATAACCACTTTTTAAATTTTAGAAATTTGAGCTCTCAAAATGGACTTCATTTTTTGGTTTCGGAGTATCGAATTTAGCCTAAGGTGAAATTTTGGAACTTTTCGGATAACTTTCATTTTATGATGAATAGTGAAAATTACTAAATTATAATTAAAAACAACTTTTTTAATCGAAATAATTAATAGTGATAAATCATTAATTTTAGTGGTTTTAAAGTATATTTAGAATATATTTTTACAATTTAATACAATGTTGGTCATTGGATGTAATTTCACATTTAAACCAGACATATTCAAGTGTCAATCTTTTGATAGATATTGTTTCTTAAAAACACGCTATTTGTTTTAACAACGGGATTTAATTATAAAATTAATTAATGCAATTTCTATGTTATGAATTTGGTAAAATAGACTTCATTTTTGAATTCAGAATATGAAATATAGCTTAGGATGAAATTTTGGCATTTTTCTGAAAACTTTCAATTTATGATGAATAGTGAAACCACTAAGTTGTAGGTTAAAAACTGAATTTTGCATAAAACATAATTTTACCGCTTCTGTGAATGAAATTTCGAAAATCCGACAGACACAGTTAATATCAAGGACTAAAATGTGGTTCAATTAGATGAAAATAATTTTTGGTGAATAGTAACTTTTTACTTTTTTTTACCACGGTTAATAGTAAATAGGGTAACTAAGGGTAAATATGATATTACTATTACCCTAAAACATGTCCTAATTCTATTGGATAAGTGTAATTCGTCCAAAAACAACCTTATGAATATAATATGACCATTTAGGTCCACTAGGATTAGATTATGACATTTAATATTATTTTATTTAATGAATAGTTAAATAGTTAAAATCGAAGTGTAATAACTAAAACATTTTTAATATGGGGTTATACATAAGATAAATTCGACTATAAATATATTATTGTTGATTTAATCAACCTTTTTCGAACATATAATTCTGTTATGACTTTCACAAAAATCATATATCAAATAGTGTCAAAATTGACACAAAATAGTTTTTAAATATAATATTATATTATTAATTGTTATTTTATTCCTAAAAATCTAAGGTTCGGCCAAATGACTTAGATAAGGATATATATATTAATAATAAACAATTTGGGGTTCTTTTGGCATGTTATAGTAAGTGTATTAACGATATAGTGAAAGAAAACAAAAAGACACGGTAAAAGTTAAATTATTTAACTTAGAGTTAAATCTAATTGATAAGGTTAAAATAATACCCTAAACTTGTCTAAATCCTATTGGATGATAGTATTTCGACCCATCCCCACTTTAGCTTCGAAATAAGACCCTTTGGAACCATTATAAACCGATTTTGACTTTAATATAAAATAATATTTTGAGATATTCCTAAGGTGCCCCTCTCCTCCCTTATAAAAGTACACCTCCTCCCCCTCCTCCTCACACCAATTTGAGCACTCATGCTCGGCCAACCCCTGCCAAAATCCCTTCTACACTTTCCTAGTATCATGCTAGAGGTCCCGGTCTTCTTCAAAGACCATCCTTAGTTCTTTAAGTGGAGGCCAAGAAAAGGCGCGTCAAAAAGAGGTAATATCCATTACCGATCTTTTTCAATTTCTTTCTTCTTCAACTTATTCTTCTTTAGTTGTTTCATGATAAAGTAATAACATCAGTATTTATTATATTCTGATATGTTATTATAAATATGAAACAACTCTAATTAACCTTCTATCCATCCTACGGAAAAAGGAAATCACCGCGCGTGCGTACGTACGGAATACCGTCTCCACGCCGTGGTGTAATCTATTTTCCGCCACCACCATAATCGGATGGGTATAAAGGTGTAATTAGTAACTATATATGATTATTATAAATAGATATTGATACTGAAATAGTATACATACACTTAAACACAATTCCACGACCATGGGAACGATATCATCGCTCGTGCGTACGTACGGACTACCGTCTCCACGACGCGATGAGATTCATTCTCAATGATTAACCATTCATGAATGATTATAAAGTATATATAAGAAATAATAATGGAATATATGAAATTATAAAGCTACTGGATTTATGTGTATATATATATGTATGTCATCTACAAAATTCAACTCAATTCAATAAGGAAACGAAAACAGCGTTCATGCGTACGTACGACCTACCGTCTCCATGAACGGTGTATTTCATTCCATTTATCGATCCATTATATATATGTATATTATGAATATGTATTATATATAAATCATGTTTTATATTCTATAATTAAGTAATAATGATCTAATTAATCATATGAATAATTACAAGTTAAAACACGAACGACAAATGAGACGATTTTACCCAAAACGCTACTTTAACATGAATTTACAAAAGAACGGGTAATATAAAGTCATAAGTGAACCATATATGATATAATAACAATGAATATGATTCTGTAATAAGTCAATGACATTATTTAAATCATTATACAGGAGGTTCGGACTCTTATGAAGCAAATCGGAACTATGGTAAGGGAAAATATCACAATCTCATTTTTATCCGAGATTGTTTTTACTTCGGCATTTACTGGGGTGTATTTTTATCATCCACATCCATGTTCCCTCAATATGTAATATTGGTTCCATCCACTTACAATAGTTTAAATATAATTTTACCCTTCGGTGAGTTTTTAGTAAAGAATATGAATGGAATCTTTTGTCATTTTTCGTACGAGGTACTTTTTGACTTTTCCGAAAAAAGTACGAAGAATGTTTTTTTTAACTTGTACGGCATAAATGGATTTTTAAAACATTATTTACAAGAAGCTTCCTTTACAAGTTTTCAAGTTTGTTTTTAATCAACTTCTTTTAGTTTATAATTGTATGACATGTTAAGAAAAGAAAAGTGTTTTTGAAGAAGAAAGGATATTTTCCTAAAGAATGGAGTTCAAGTGTTTTATCAAAATTATTTTCCATCTAAGATAATAAAGGGTTATATTTTTATCCCTATTATTACATTGATTTGATTATGTTGTGAGGGAATTATTTTTATGAAGTCATTTACCTTATATGATTTGTTTTATGATGTCATGATGTTTCAAGAATCCCATTTTTGTTACATGTGTTATGCGATATTGTATGATTTATGATTATGTGGCACACATAAGAAAGGATTCATTATAAGATGGGTGGGACCTATATCTCCCTCCAATGCATTGGGTAAAGATTTTATATCTCATGAGATAGACATGGCTGGAATGGTAGGTTATACCGGTTCAGTGAAACAGGACTGAAACGAGGGTTACTCGATTCAGAAAGGGACTTTGTCCACTAAGATAGTCTTGGCAATGAGTCTTGACTAACAAGAAATGATTCTCTATGATTATGTGTGTATGTCACAAAGTTTCATGTTTTAAGTTATGATTATTGGGATTTCATTTCACTACTATGATTTATCTCATGTTATGAAATTATGCTCTCTTTTGCAGGTTAAGATTTCCAAAAGGTATGTTCATATGAATATGATGTGATTGATTTTTCTTTTGTTTACCCTTACTGAGCATTTGAGCTCACCCTTTTATGTTTTCTTTTTCCCAGGATATAAAGAAAGGTTTTAGGTAAAAAAAAGGAAAATCTTTATGGGAGATGTTGAAGATCTTTCACCACGATTAGAAGATTTTATTCCGAGTTTCCAAAGACACTAAACTATTACGATCCTTGTGTGTGTGTTTTTGTTATGTACTAAGTATTCCGTGAAAGTAATGTAATGTTAATGTACGTCAAGCTTCGGATCTCTACAGTTGGTATCAAAGGAAAGGTTTAGTCAACCTTTGGAAACTAGGATGCGAGAACTTTAGAGAGATCCCTAGAGATATTTATAAGGTATGTCTAGGGATGTCCCTAAGGATAAGTATACGTATAGGATATAGTCCTAGAACTACGGTAATGATCATAGAATTTAACCTAAGATGTTAGATATTGAGGATACTCCACCTCTATTATGTTGTTTTCCCTAGCATGATTTTTTCCTCTCACACTGTTCTTTTTTTTGGGTTGTAGAAAATGGCTGGAAACAAGATGATTCGCGATAATGGAGGATATGATGGACAATGGAATGATATTCTTCATAATGAAATGGGATTTGGAAGTCCAATCATAATTATTATGCCGAATCAGCAATCTCATAATATGATCAATAAAGTAAAATCTGGTAAGTTTCCTGACTTGGATAATAAGAGAAAGATGGAGTTTCATGATGATCATAGAGGAATGAAAGTTCAATTTCCCCTATGTAAATAATGTGGGAAGAGGCATCAAGGAGAATGTTTCAAAGGAACTGGAAGATGCTTTGGGTGTGGAAAAGAAGGACACAAAGCAAGTAAGTGCAAAGGAAAAGGTTCAGTTAACACCATGGATGAGGATAATGGTATTTCTACGACATCAACAATGGTTAAATGTTTTAAATGTGGAATGTACGGGCATTATGCAAACCAATGACCTAAGGGAAAGTCTCATGAAGATAATAAGTATGGTCATATGGGAAGTATTTATGTTGATGATGATGAAGAGACTACAAATGATATGTGAGATGAAAGAATTGTTGAAGCTCGGTCAATGGTTTAAGAATGTAGTGGAATGATTACATGTTTATCATGTGTAATGTTGTATAAGAAATCTCATGGTACTATGGAATAAAGAGACATCTAAGGATTCTTACACTGTTTTCCTTCCTTGAGTTATGAAAGTGTATGATTAATGGTACCACTATCCATGAAAGGTTATTCAAGTATTTTTAGAATTTAGATGATATGCGCATAATGAAGGAATAATAAGATAATGAGGAGTTTGATTTTATTCATGAGCTCATGACTGATATAAGGAGAAGGTTATATCATGGTTTGAGTATAGAGAATTTTTGGATTTTGGTATGTGGAAAGAGTTAACTTTTAACTGCATTCATGTTTTCACTAAGGTTCAATGGGTATTCAAGAGAATACATTATTAAGGCCTTTTAATGTTTGGAATGTGACCAACAAAACATATCTTATGATATATGGGGATCGACGATGGTGTTAAATCTCTGGTAATCGTTTTCACTATGTTATGAGAGTGGACTGCAGTATTATGGATAAGCCTAAAGATTGGAATGGATTATGTTGGACATAAGTTATTATTGTTTAAGGATAGAAGTTTTCTCGATATTATAGATGGGATGTTATAGTAATTTAGTTTTAGAAAAAGGACAACCTGTAGGATGGGCGACAGCCCATCGCTTCGGACAAGGCTGTGGGAATCGAAACCACAACCGAAGTGCGACTGGCCTTTATCACCTACCACTGGCCTACAGGAAGTCCCTGTTTAGTAGAAACTAGTTTTATTATATTAAGCAGTATGATATATGAAGTATAAGTCCATTTTAGGAACCATATATGATTAATCTCACTATAGATCGACTTATGTATATAATTTTTGCTAAGCTTTTGTTTGAGACAGATGGAATGACCCGTCATTCTATCACATGATCTGCTAACACTTCACGAATAACAAATTCAACTTCATTTATTTAAGAGATGAAGTGGAAATTGTTCAAGGCACGAACAATAGTGCGACTGTACCAAAATAAAGTAAGTATTTATTCTAATTCAAATTCTTCAACTTTGGGGAAACGATCTTGAAAACCAAAAAAAAATGTTGTCCTGGTGATCTTATACCTGATGAATCGGATGGTACCTTAGATCGTCACAAATTTATAGATTTGTGATTGTTGGCTTTTCCATAGCCATTTTCTCTACCACTCTCCATCAGAACATGATGGTTAGATTTTTCTTCCATATCCATATTTTCACCTATGTGGAAACCCAGTGATTAGTTTATTTGGGTAACCGTTAAGTTTCATACTTTTGTTTTAAAATATTGGTTTTGGTATTCCTTTTTACGATGTGGGTTTCTATTAAAGAAACTTTCTAATAGTAAACCATTTATAACCCCGACGAATTTCGAGGGCGAAATTCATTTTAAGGGGGGTAGAATGTAACAGCCCAAGATTTTATGAAAAATATTCTTTTAATTTCACTAATGTCTTGTGTTGTACGCAACACAAAAAGGAGCTTGCACAACACGCATCCTTGACTTGCCTTGCATTACACGCAATCGCAACCTTCCTCGATAGCGTGTGTAGTACGTAATACTGAGTTTCACGAAACAACGATATGCTATTAAAATATTATTAAAACTAGCCGTTATGAATAGTAATAACCACTTTTTAAATTTTAGAAATTTTATCTCTCAAAATGGACTTCATTTTTTGGATTCGGAGTATCGAATTTAACCTAAGGTGAAATTTTGGTACTTTTCGGATAACTTTCATATTCTGATGAATAGTGAAAATTACTAAATTATAATTAAAAACAAATTTTTTATTCGAAATAATTAATAGTGATAAATCATTAATTTTAGTGGTTCTAAAGTATATTTAGAATATATTTTTACAATTTAATACAATGTTGGTCATTGGATGTAATTTCACATTTAAACCAGACATAATCAAGTGTCAATCTTTGATAGATATTGTTTCTTAAAAACACGCTATTTGTTTTAACAACGGGATTTAATTATGAAATTAATTAATGCAATTTCTATGTTATGAATTTGTTAAAATAGACTTCATTTTTGAATTCGGAATATGAAATATAGCTTACGATGAAATTTTGGCATTTTTCTGAAAACATTCAATTTTTGATGAATAGTGAAACCACTAAGTGGTAGGTTAAAAACTGAATTTTGCATAAAACATAATTTTACCGCCTCTGTGAATGGAATTTCAAAAATCCGACAGACACGGTTAATATGAAGGACTAAAATGTGGTTCAATGAGACGAAAATAATTTTTGGTGAATAGTAACTTTTTACTTTTTTTTACCACGGTTAAGAGTAAATAGGGTAACTAAGGGTAAATATGATATTACTATTACCCTAACACAAGTCTTAATTCTATTGGATAAGTGTAATTCGACCAAAAACAACCTTATGAATATAATATGACCATTTAGGTCCACTTGGATTAGATTATGACATTTAATATTATTTTATTTAATGAATAGTTAAATAGTTAAAATCAAAGTTTAATAACTAAAACATTTTTAATATGGGGTTATACATAAGATAAATTAGACTATAAATATTCATTAGAAATCTAAAAAGATTTCCTACATAATTATAGTTTATTTATAATTTTGAGACTTTAAATAAATTAATTTATTTATGACACAACGATGATGCAGTAATTACCCTTTTAATGAAATATTAACATAATTGATGTTATAAATGCCCAAATGAACGTAATTTGATACTTTTTATGAATTCCACTAATTTTCTAGGTTACTATGATATATTAGTGTTGATTTAATCAACTTTGTTCGAACATATAATTCTGTTATGGCTTTCACAAAAATCATATATCAAATAGTGTCAAAATTGACACAAAATAGTTTTTAAATATAATATTATATTATTAATTGTTATTTTATTCCTAAAAATCTAAGGTTCGGCAAAATGACTTACATAAGGATATATATATTAATAATAAAAAATTTGGGGTTCGTTTGGCATGTTATAGTAAGTTTATTAACCATATAGTGAAAGAAAACAAAAAGACACGGTAAAAGTTAAATTATTTAACTTAGAGTTAAATCTAATTGATATGGTTAAAATAATACCCTAAACTTGTCTAAATCCTATTGGATGATAGGATTTCGACCCCTCCCCACTTTAGCTTCGAAATAAGACCCTTTGGAACCATTATAAACCGATTTGGCTTTAATATAAAATAATATTTTGAGATATTCCTAAGGTGCCCCTCTCCTCCCTTATAAAAGGACACCTCCTCCCCCTCCTCCTCACACCAATTTGATCACTCAAGCTCGGCCAACCCCTGACAAAATTTCTTCTCCACTTCCCTAGTATCAACCTAGAGGTCCTGGTCTTCTTCAAAGACCATCCTTAGTTCTTTAAGTGGAGGCTAAGAGAAGGCGCGTCAAAAAGAGGTAGTATCCATTACCGATCTTTTTCAATTTCTTTCTTCTTCAACTTCTTCTTCTTTAGTTGTTTCATGATAAAGTAATAACATCAGTATTTCTTATATGCTGGTATATTATTATAAATATGAAACAACTCTAATTAACCTTCTATCCATCCTACGGAAAAAGGAAATCACCGCGCGTGCGTACGTACGGAATACCGTCTCCACGCCGTGGTCTAATCTATTTTCCGCCACCACCTTAATTGGATGGGTATAAAGGATTAATTAATAACTATATATGATTATTATAAATAGATATTGACACTGAAATAGTATACATACACTTAAACACCATTCCATGACCATGGGAACGATATCATCGCTCGTGCGTACGTACGGACTACCGTCTCCACGACGCGATGAGATTCATTCTCAATGATTAACCATTCATGAATGATTATAAAGTATATATAAGAAATTATAATGGAATATATGAAATTATAAAGCTACTGGATTTATGTGTATATATATGTATGTCATCTACTTAATTCCACTCAATTCAATAAGGAAACGAAAACAGCGTTCATGCGTACGTACGGCCTGCCGTCTCCATGAACGGTGTATTTCTTTCCATTTATCGATCCATTATATATATGTATATTCTGAATATATATTATATATAAATCATGTTTTATATTCTATAATTAAGTAATAATGATCTAATTAATCATATGAATAATTACAAGTTAAAACACGAACGACAAATGAGACGATTTTACCCAAAACGCTACTTTAACATGAATTTACAAAAGAACGGGTAATATGAAGTCATAAGAGAACCATATATGATATAATAACAATGAATATGATTCTGTAAGAAGTCAATGACATTATTTAAATCATTATACATGAGTTTTGGACACTTACGAAGAAAATCAGACCTAAGGTAAAGGAAAATATCACAATCTCATTTTTATCCGAGATTGTTTTTACTTCGGCATTTACTGGGGTGTATTTTTATCATCCACATCCATGTTCCCTCAATATGTAATATTGTTTCCATCCACTTAGAATATTTTAAATCTAATTTTACCCTTCGGTGAGTTTTTAGTAAAGAATATGAAAGGAATCTTTTGTCGTTTTTCGTACGAGGTACTTTTTGACTTTTCCGAAAAAAGTACGAAGAATGTTTTTTTAAACTTGTACGGGATAAATGGATTTTTAAAACATTATTTCCAAGAAGCTTCCTTTACAATTTTTCAAGTTTATTTTTAATCAACTTCTTTTAGTTTATAATTGTATGACATGTTAAGAAAAGAAAAGTGTTTTTGAAGAAGAAAGGATATTTTCCTCAAGAATGGAGTTCAAGTGTTTTATCAAAATTATTTTCCATCTAAAATAATAAAGGGTTCTGTTTTTATCCCTATTATTACATTGATTTGATTATGTTGTGAGGGAATTATTTTTATGAAGTCATTTACCTTATATGATTTGTTTTATGATGTCATGATGTTTCATGAATCCCATTTTTGTTACATGTGTTATGCGATATTGTATGATTTATGATTATGTGGCACACATAAGAAAGGATTAATTATAAGATGGGTGGGACCTATATCTCCCTCCAATGCATTGGGTAAAGATTTTATATCTCATGATATAGACATGGCTGGAATGGTAGGTTATACCGGTTCAGTGAAACAGGACTGAAACGAGGGTTACTCGATTCAGAAAGGGACTTTGTCCACTAATATAGTCTTTGCAATGAGTCTTGACTATCAAGAAATGATTCTCAATGATTATGTGTGTATGCCACAAAGTTTCATGTTTTATGTTATGATTATTGGGATTTCATTTCACTACTATGATTTATCCCATGTTATGAAATTATGCTCTCTTTTGCAGGTTATGATTTCCAAAAGTAATGTTCTTATGAATATGATGTGATTGATTTTTCTTCTGTTTACCCTTAATAGGCATTTGAGCTCACCCTTTAATGTTTTCTTTTCCCCAGGATATAAAGAAAGGTTTTAGGTAAAAAAAAGGAAGATCTTTATGGGAGATGTTGAAGATCTTTCACCACGATTAGAAGATTTCATTCTGAGTTTCCAAAGACACTAAACTATTACGATCCTTGTGTGTGTGTTTTTGTTATGTACTATGTATTCCGCGAAAGTAAAGTAATGTTCATGTACGTCAAGCTTCGGGTCTCTACATGGCTACCGTACATTCTCGGTAGAAATATTATGCTGATCAGCAGAGAGGACCAATGGAGTTCAAGGGAAGAGATCTGGTTTTCCTGCGTGTTACCCCAAGGATGGGACATAAAAGGATTACGAGACAGGGAATGCTTTCACCGAGATATGTCAGGCCATTTTAGGTTATAGAGAGAGTCGGGCTGGTTGCTTATAGGTTGCAGTTACCTCAAATGTACCAGGATATGAATGTTTTCTTCCATGTTTCTCAGCTTCGAGGGTATTTCTCAGACCCGTCTCATGTTTTTCTATCCGAGGAGGTTGAGTTGGAGCAGGATGAATCTTTCGAGGATCATCCTATCAGGATTGTTGATCGTAGTGCCACAGTTTTCCATGTCTGGTTTTTTCCTCGGGTACGGGTGCTAGGACAACACAGGAGAGTACATGAAGTGTCTTGGGGGAGGGAGGATGATGTACAATCATGGTGGCTAGAGTTGTTTGAGGTTCCTTATTCTACACTGTGTTAGGAAAGTTTCGGACGAATTTCTTTATTGGGGAAGTTTCTAAGATCCCAGACCTTCTTTTCAGGTATGTTACCCCTTTGTATGATGTTTTTCTTGGTTTTAAAGTTATGTATGATGCTTGGGAGAGTCAAGGAAATTTGAAATGTTGTTTTGAGACAAAATGGGTAGTTGCACGGGTGGCGCACGGTTTGTCTAACCGTGCGGCCAGACCGTGTGTAGCTGGCACTCAAGGCAGTGTTGACCACACCATTATCGCACGGTTAAGGGAAACCGTGCAAAGTGACCATTTGAAGAGTGTTGACAGGGCAGTACAAACCACAAGATTAGCACAAGATTTGTCAAATCGTGCGAGCAAACCATGCAGGAATTTAAATTAGATCCTTAAATTATGGATATAACTCTTTCTGCCTCTAATTGCCTCGTTTAAGCCCCAAAGCGGCCATAACTCGGGATTAATCATCGATGAATGTTGAAAAACTTCTCTCAAGAATTACACAGGCGTTCCGAAGGCTTCTCTTGGAAAATAGAATCCAAATTCTTGAGGTATGTGATCGTTCTCCTTAGTTATTGACAGTTTTCTTAGATATACTTAGATCTATTTCTCCTCTTCCCTTGGTTAATTAGATACACGCATGTTATGGGTAGATATAAGTTTGTGGATGCCAAATTTGAAGATTTTGGGTCTTGGTCTTGTTAGGAGAAGGGATCTAAAGCGGCTTCTTGGAAAATCAAACTGAGTTTCTTGTGCGTTTTTCATTTTTGGGGTTTTCGTCAAAATCATCGAGGTAGGTGGTTTTATTCCTAACGTTAAATGTCTTTGAGTTTTTGTGCAATATTGCCAGATAACCATGTATCAGGTATCTCTGGTTTGGGTTTGATCCTATAATATTATCTTCCATATATTGATTGTGTTCTTGAGGCTGTTAGATGAATAATGATTCCTTGTTAGCATGTCTAAAGATAACCCCATGGGTGTTTCCCTTTTTTTGGTTGTTTATCGGCGGTTGGATTAGGTTGTCTATGTGGGAAAACATGTTACACTTATTGCCTGACTTGATATGAATAATTGCATGAGTTGGATGAATTTTACATGTTTTTGATGCATTGTAGCTATTAGCCCAGTAGTTTGTTGAACACACATAGGGCTGCTGCGAATCGGTTACGTACGATTGATTTTACTTAGGGTCGTTGGAACCTGGTGTACCATAAGGGGAATTGACATTGAGTAATTCGTCAGAGGGCCTGTTTAATTATTACCAATATGAGACCATAAGGGAGATTTACTTTGTGATCTCTCAAAGGTTATGATAATTATCTAATCGAGACTAAAGGGGGAATTTGACGTAAGTGCTTCCTCAGAGAGTCTGTAGTACCGCTTCAAGACCATATGGAAAATTGGCGATGAGTGATTCCTCATAGTGTATTTTACTTTGTTGAATACGTGACTATATGGGTCATCCAACGTGATCCACCCATAGGGTCACCATGACAAATTAATGTTGGATGGTTTTCATGAATCCACCAAGCCAAAGAACAAGCATGGGTTTTATACGGCTTGTTGTTAGGTAGTCTGTCGAGATATCTATTGTGTTACCTGCTATGCCTTTGGATTATATACCTATTTGCTAGATTCTTTGGTTGATGATTATATTATTGAAATAAATTAATAAATAAATGTGAATGAAGGTTTTTAGGATTTTTTACTTTTGTGTACTCCTATTTCTATACTCCTCTTATTTTCCATAACATCTGCTATATCGCTCACTGATAGTAGGGCACAGATATTGTGGTGGTTTCCCTCTTGGATTAGTCTCACAGTCTGTTTGGGCCCTGCTTTTCTTACCAAATAGGTTATATGGTTGCAGGTGTGGATTGGGATTGTGGAACTTCTACCTCAGGTGCTTGATTGCTGGTTAGAGATGGAGAGCATGGGACTGAGCTTAGGCTTGCGATGCTGTTAGAGTTTACTCTTTACTCTAAGTACTTGGATTTTAGTTGTATTTCATCATGTTTATTTGTTTATTACTTTCCACAGATACATGTACCATGTTGCATCATTTTTATATTACAAATTGCTTCTACTGTTAGTAGTAGTTGTTTTATGCTGTTAACTGCTTCCACTATTGTTTATTATTTTCCTTCCTCTGTATACTTTACCAAATGAGGGAATAGTTTCCCTACTACCTCACCAAGGCCCTCACTACTATTCGGAATCCTCTGGCATTTGGGGAAACACTCTTGAGGTCCTGTGGTGAACCGCGTATAGGGCATCAGTTGTGTGGCTTCAAATTTGTGTTGTTACATTAAATATTCTTCTTATATGTTCTTTGGATACTATGTTTTATATGACTATTGGTAGTCTTTTAATTTCAATCAAAATTATTCATATCAATGTTTTGGGGTCCTTATACCCTCTTTAATGAAAGTCATAATACCCAATAATTTACAATATATATCTCTTATGAAATATTTAACAGCTACATAGAGTCTTATTTTCAAAAAATGGAAGTTTGCATGTATATGAAATATACCCTTTTAACTTAATATTTCTTCCAAAGAACATCTTTTAAGGATGCTAATGGGTTTATTATGTTTTAAATATTAATCATTTAGGTGATTATAAATGAATCTGTCATAATATTCATTTAATAAATTGTATTTATAGTTCTACTCTTTTTAATAAATTAACATATGAGTGGAAACTGCTATCAAATTAGTGAATATAAGATGAATTCATCACATATTCCAAGTTTAAATGAAGAAAAATGAGATCTCTAAATCATTACTAAACATCTACTAATAATAAGCGATTTGAATTCATATTGTAATTATGCATCCATTGTTCAATATTTTTAATAATATAAACTCATAATATAATGATGTATCTAATAAAATTTTACAGTCAATGTTTTTTTCATAATTTATCAAATTTATTTGTAATTGGAATACAATATAAAACATTATTAACATCGAAAAATGTATTTTTCTCTTACATATAAATTTTTTAATTTTAGTAAATAAAAAATTCACTCAAATAACATCCCCAATATGCATGAACCCAATCTACCTCAAATGATCTATTGGATACCATCTTTATTTAGAATTGTTTTTTATTAAAAATGATCTTAAGTCACATTGATTCATTTATTAATATTGATCCATATCATTAATTTTTTTTTGAATTCTCATTAATTCAAAATTCATTCGATCCATAGATGTTTTATTATAATATTTCTTAAGAAAATAAATGACCCAATGAGGTTCAACAGTTACTTATGTCTGATGAAATTGTTTAATTCTATCAGAGGACACAAATGAAATAAATCAGATTTCTATGTGTGTCACAGTATTTCTAGTAATCATGATCCAACTATGTGTGTCACTCTTGGTCTCAAAAAACATGATTTACGGGTTTTTAACATACAACAGACACTCCCTACAAAAGTCTTATAAAAATATGGATTATTTATAGAATAAATAAATATTTTATCATATAATTGAATGTATTTTTAATAAAATAAAATGGATCTTTCAAACTATCCACCATAAAAAAATATCCTCAATAATGTATCAGGAGTGTGTATGGTTCACATTATCTATTAAAAATTCCATCAATTGGGAATGTACTTCCTCATCTCACTCCCATGTCACATTATGGAGAATCTCATGATTCCCTAGCCCCCATAACATAAGATACGATCCTACCTATGATTTATTTTTGTAAATTTTCCACTATTTAAACAATTATAACCCCTACCAAAATAACCCTCCCACTCAACCTGATCATGATTAATGTAATGTGACATTTCTAAATAGAAAATATGTATCATAGTTGAAACAAAAAAATAATTTATAATATCATATATAATAAAAAGATATATCTAATAATCCAATCTTCATACCGTATCAAAAATATAAATGGGCCTGTGAATTTAGGTTATATTTATCTGTTCCTTTTTATAACATGATGTCCATGTCCAGGAGAAACAAAAAAGAAGGCCATGTCATTCACCTCAAACTCTAGAGGTCATAGGTGATTCTCACAATAAGACCTCATACTAGTTTTTGATATTTATATTCAAATTATGATAGTATTCACATGATCCAATGTTTCATTAATGTTATATGATCCGAGTAGTGATGTGTCATCTTCCTCTAACTAGAATTGGATTTATTACAATAACCTACCATATAAGACCTTGTATAAATACATATTAAAATTAGAGTGAAATAAAATATTTTAATTAAATTAAAAAAATATATTTTTCTCACAGGAACATCTATAAACAAGGTTTCATGACTGGACCATATATTCCATTACTAATTTACTTCACACATAGTAACTGTTGGTTTGAGTGTCTTATGCTTCAGTAAAAAAGTACATGTGGTCCTAGAGACCTCTATATCGATTCTGAGAAACATGAAGTAAAATTGATATATGTATTTTATTTTCAGTACACATGAAACCAAGGAGCATTACAATCTCTCCAAGATTGAGTTTTCTAGGTTCATCCTCCGAGAATGTATTGAAAAAGATTAATAGGTGTGATAACTCCTTTATCGATCCCATGATAACACATACTACAACACTAGAACAAAAAAAATTTGGTAATAAACAATATATAATTCAAATTCATGACATTAAATTTCCACATATGACTGAGTAATATCTATAAAAGGGTAGAATGTTTGAGTTTATATTTGTTCAAATGATGAAATGAGGAACCCCATGGGTTGAAACCTCTTATCAACCTATCTATCCTAGAATAGAAACCCAGGCAGTGTATTTTAGGATACATCTTATTATTTATGTGATGTAATCCCCATTTCGGGGGATGAAATCATCACATGAAATCCAAATATATGTCTGTAGGGTAATATATGAACCTACAGATATGAAAAACTATGTCCTCAATAACTACCCACCCAGTTGGTCAGTACTCCCTTAGAATTCCTTCATTTATGACTACTCCATTAGGATCTAAAATATATATCATCATTACTCAATCTATAGGTGAATAAAGAAATTATTATGTCATAATAAATGGTTTTCCATGAGATCAAATTTCTAAAGATGAAAAAAAATAAAATATATCCCCATCTACCACTATCTACTAGATTATTATACTACTTGGTTTTGTGTAATTACTCTGATGATGTCTCAACTAAAGAGATCCTTAGGAATTGAGTTCATCACCATTAATTAGAATGAGACATGGGATTATTATAAATTAATCAATATTATATGTTCAATCTCTTTGAGGATAATATAGAATCATGATTTGTCTTGAGGTATGGCCACATTTTTAACATTAAAAGAATTTCATATGTTCTATAGTATATTTAATTTTAGAAAATATCATATTCAAACCTATATGAGTTATAAAACATAAATCTTATTAAATATAATGAATAATATATACTTCTAGTACAATAAAACATGGTATATAAATGGTGTTTAATTTATTAAGCTAGGGAACCACATCCCCCACCATCTCTATGCCAAATTACAACCGTAATTCTAAAACAAAGTTACCCATGAAGTGATATTTTAAAATCCTTAAGTGAATGATAGAGAGAATATAATATAGTCAAACATCATTATTGGAATACAATTTTATTTCATGATTTTTATAAGTATTTGGTTGAGTTTATGATTAAACTGATATATCATCTATGAAAAACAATAAATGTGAGTTTATATAAGGCTGAAAAACCTAATTTATCAAGGAGGTAAAAAATTTCTTTGTGAGAAAATAAATCATTACCAAATACTCATAAATGAAATTAATGATTCAATAAGATATAATAGGTATATCAAATTTTATAACGTATACATGATGACAGCCACAAACTCAAATAAATTTTTTGTAATGATTCATTCTCCATGTAGCTGGCTGAAGAGGTTTTCAATACATGGTGAAGATTTGTTTTTTGCTAATAGCTGATTCAGTAACTAGTAATCCATGAATGTAATAATGGACACATCCAACAGACTTGAAAATATCATAACTAAACCCAATAATATTTTATGTGGAATGATAAGACTATTTTATTTAATGCCATTTTAATGTATACTGTGTTCCTAAATATCATTTGGATAAAATGTGTAATAAAGAATATACCTTATTTATTTTCCTACAATAAGATCAATATCAAACTATTCAATAACTGTGAAGGTAACTCTAAAAATTCATCTAGGAACACATCCATTAAATGGTCCAAAAATAGATAGATATGTTTCAATCACTTTCCCTCATCTTCTAGAATGACATTTGGAATCTAGAATAACACTCCACCCAACCCTTCATGGTCAGTTAGATATAATATATAACAGATATCACATTGTGAAAAGTAAATGTAATTTCCATAACATGGAAAGAATATGGAAACAATGTGGTGATACGATTAAATAAAAGATTCAAAAGAAAAAGTAATCAATCATGATAAATATATCAATGAACAATTTAACTGGGATAAAGATGATCTATATGAACTTAAGTATTCGAGTCTCAAGGGATATCACTATTAATTGGTGTAATACATTTCATAAAAATCAAAATGGATTATAAAGAGTCATGACTCCATAAAAATAATAATTTTTTCTGTCAATAAATGTCTTATTATCCACATATATAAATGAATATGGGGATGTTATATGAAAAAAATGAATATGTAAATATTGGAAGTATTCAAATCTTACCTAGTATTGTTATGGACCAATTGTATTCTCCTCATGTGTCAAATACAAAACATACAAAATATTTTATGCATATATTTTTTCTTTAATTTTACTACCTTATAATGGTCAGCTCTGTATGTACTTAATATCCTATTAATTTCATCCTTTACCATAGTTAACATATCATCTTGACCGTCTTAATGTATTATAGGACGGTTCCTAACATGGAGTTACTCGTCATACTATAGAACATGGAACCAGAGCTTACCTCCTCTTACTAGATTATATAGTAGTGAAAATAATAAATAATGATGTATAAACAACTTTTTATATGCTTGAAAACCAAATGGGTCCTCAAAAACCATGGAATCATGTTCCCCATGTTAATGTAATTGCGACATATCAGTTTGATAACTGAGCACAAACTCTAAAAATTACTCCCGCATTACAATTATCATTAATTATCTTCTTATTAGTTGATTACTGAATAATTGATCAATGTATTAACAACTATCCAAAAATATTAATCTATATATTGGATATTCTCATAGATGATGGATTGGTTCACCATATTTGTGTTAACAGAAAATCAGAATCTCATCACCTCATATTGGATAGATTATATGAGCCCATACTCAAAATAAATTTATTGGGTAAATTTTTAATGACATTAATAGAAACTAAATATTTGATCTCTAGGAAATGAAAATAGTAGTCTATAATAGATAAAATACACCACTCAATGTTCATAACCTCCCCAACTTAATTGTACCTAATTATTTCATGAATGAATTGGGGAAATATGGTTTCTAAAAGATATCTTGAGTCCATAACCTGGGGGTATATGTTCATGATTGAAAAAATACATCCACCTACTATAAGACTCTAAAATAATATACATTATAGGTATCACAACCCATATGATGGTTTCTATAGATGCTCAATGACTGTCAACATAAACTTCATCCATGAGTTAACTACATGAGGTCATCTTCCACAAATAGTTTCAGGGATTTTCTTCTATAATTAATCATTATGCTTTGATATATTAGATGAAAATTATGAATATTTCTATGCATGAATTTATAGGTATAACAAACTCTCTTTAAATTGAATTTAAATTCCCTAATGAGATGTTATAGAAGGTGTCATATGTGTAACTTCTTGTGTTAATAATGGTATTGTTTGTCACACCAACTCTAAAAAATAAAATCTCCACCATCCCATTCATTGGAATGAAGTTTTCGTCACTGATATTATATAAAAATATAATAAAAAATATCAAAAGATTTTTGATTATAGAATTATTTACATATAAGATATAGCAATAGTAAATCCTTCCCAATCAAGAGTCTATATAGAAGTGACTGCATATAATGTTTGGAATATGATACTCAAAATTCCATGAAGGAATAAATGAGTTACGTTAAATTACCCACTAAAATGTTTGGTTAATGAAAATGTTCTATTTCATTATAATAGGTGTTCCATTATATATTCTTTCAATTGAATGTTATAGAGGGAAATTGTACATAAAATGAAATTGAAATTCGAATTTAAAAGAATAAATTTCCATTCAATTGTATGAAATTAGATATTTCATATAAAAATATATATGTTTTATAGTCCACTTAGATAGGTTAAATTTCCCATGTTATTATGTTTGATACCATATAAATTAAATTGGAAATTCATGTAACCAAAACCCACATTTTTTATTTATTCAATTTTATGGTCTATCATTTCCACTTTATGGTGGTCCACGAAAATAAAAAAAATATAATTTTAACTATTTAAATCCCATCAGAAATGTTTCGGTCTATATGGAATCTATACCATGGATAAAAAATGAAATAATTGCTTCATAATTGTTCAACCATCATGATATGTAGAAAATCCATATTTAAGACGATGTAGTACATTCATTGAACAATTAATTATCTCATTATTCCTATATTAACAGTAGTTAAAAAAATTTATTTCACTCTCAGAACAAACCTAATTAGGTAAGAAATATCTAAATTCAATTAAAATGTAATGAAATATACATATTATGTGAATATCTATCTATCTATAATTATTTAAAAGAAAATATCTTTTTGTTGAACCTTGAAAAGGGTAATAGAATCACATTAATGATTTCAAACCCCCCCAAATTCATGTCATTCACCCTACGATGAACCTAGTTAAACTATAATAACGATATAATAGAACAACATGTACTATCTATGGAATAGACTAATTACAAAATTCAAAAAATTCTTTTTCTATTTTTTACCAGCCCAAATTGTAAAAAAATTATAAAAGAAACTATTATAAAAAAATTTATGTCTTAGACTTAGTCTGCTCCAATTTAATTTGATCTGGTTTTTCATATGTAATCAAGCACACCTTCAAATATTTTAGAGTCATGCAACAAAAAGTGAGGGTCTATGATTGTAAACTAGGGATACTATACCGTCATTATTAATTTTCATCTCATTAGTGATATGTGATTCAAATAATATCATATGTAACAATAGGTATTGGAAATAAACCATGAGATAAGAATAAAACATTAGTAAAAAATAATGGCATTATAAACTATAAATGATGATTAAATGATAAAAAAATGGGTGATACATGGGAAATATGCTAGCATCAGTGAGATATGTAAATTTTATATAACGTATACAAAAATTATGAAATATATTTTCTATAGAATTATGAGATACACTTGTCACCCATATCCCATAATGAGTCAATATATAAAAAATCATGAATATATATAAGGGAACATTGTATTATCCCTATATTCATCTATGGAATCTATCTAGCTAAAAATCAAGAGCCCAAACAATGTATGATTTAAACTATGTGGGACCCCAAAAATGTATTCTATAAATATGCTATAACACCTTCAATTTTTAGGAATTATTATTTTATCAGATAAATTAAATTTCAATAATTTCATATACTGCATGAAAGACCATGTTAAACATTATTTATAAAATAAAACATAGTATTATTTTGCTACATGCAACACCATTTTTGTATTCCTTACATGTGACACTAATGTTCTGCGAATGAAAATTGTGTTTTTATAAGGAAGATTATTATAACATAACAATGATACATCGTAATATTAATATTAATTGTTAATTTTAAAATTTTATTCTTAATGGTTTGATATAGATAAAAACATAATATCTATGGAATAAAATATATTTCAAAAAGTTTATACGTTTTGAAGAAATTTTATTATTTGGAAATATAATATATTTATGTTTTCTATGAACATCAAAAAATATCCACTTTTATAAATTTAATTATAGAAAATAAAAACCCCATTTTAATTGTGAGTTTAAAAATTATATTAGGGTAAAAATATGGATCATTCTAAAATATTTTACTTTTTGGTTGAATAGTGGAAACAACAATATTTTATTAGAAACTGATGTTTAACCAATTATATTTATATAGTGAAATCCAAAAAATTATTTCAAATTTTAATAATATAAATTTTCATCAATTCATCGAATATAGGTAATTGAAACCTATTTCACATTGAAATTGGATATATAATATATTCAAACTATTGATATTTTATCCTTAAATATCCACTTTCTAGTACTATATGCAAGATTAATTTTAAATTACTTCTATAAAAGTATTTTTATTTTATTTGAAAAATATGGATATATGTATTTGGAATCTATTTTATTTTTATTCAAATTATACCTTATACTTTTCTTATAATATCGATTTGTAAATAAATTTAAAATTAATAATACTGATTTGGGTAAGAACCAACATTCTATCTGATAAATCATATCATATAAGTTGTATAAATGAAAAAAGTAATCACTCAATGGATTTGTTCTCCCCTAGTCTTTGATGCTCTCATGTTTCCTTTTCTCTCTCCTGTGGATTCTTCGACTTCGGCGTTGGTTCTCCGACTTTTCCCCTTGCTTTTGATACAATAATGTCTCCTTTTCCCTCTTCCACATTTCCTCCTTTGGAGATGGTTCTACCTCTCTTCACCCTTCTATTAGGCACTTTCATGTCTCCCACACCCTCTTTAAGGGTTATCCTTCTTTTGCATTGATTACCTCTCATGTTGATGCGGCTCTCCTTGGTTTCTCCACACTATGTTTCTATTTCACTCTTGTGAAGGTGCTCCAGATCCTTTCTTCACAATGATGATTCTTCAAAAAGGTGGTCCAAGGGTTGCTGAACATTCCTTTAGTCACCCTTTCTATTGTTCTGACCTCATGTTCCTCTGCACCACTCTAGGATGTTTACGGAGTAGTGATCCTTGGAGGTTTTGGGTTTGTGTGGTTCGGCGGTCGACAGATCTCAAGGTGTGCTACTAGGTCTATTTCCCCTATTTTTTTTGTTCCTAGTTTTTCTCCTCATTGTCGTTGCCTCAATTTGGAGCTCTCGGCTACTCAAAAACAACTATAACTGAATGTTCAAATCCTCCTCTCCTGGTCGGAGTCGGATCAGTGGTAACAACAAGGTTTTAGGAGGTGTGGTTTGGCAGTGGCCACCATTCCATACACGGATCTTCAACAATGGTTTACATTTTTTGGTTTTCTTCCTAATGTTTTTGGAGATGGTGTGTCTTTTTGGTTGAAGATAGAAGAATATCGATGTTTTTTACATTTCAATATAGTGATCTTGATTGTTTTTTTCTTTGGTGATTTTTTTATTACTGGCAGGATGGGTTACAACTCCATAGTGATATGTTTTCAAAAAAACTGGTGGCCTCTGACGGTCTCAAATGTCTAGTGTGGTGGTAGGATGGTGGAGACCATGTGGTTCAGTGATGGTTATGGAAATGGTGTTCGGTTTGGTTGGTGATGATGGGATGATTACTATGGGTGATGATGACGCCATTGATTTCATCATGTCTTCCTCGATGCAGTGTCTGCGCGATCTGCGAGATCTGTTGTTAAAGCGATGGTTCCTGGCGTGTCGAATGTAATTCCAATTTTTGAATCAGTGAAGTGTTTTGATTTTGGATGTATCAAGGTGGTATTTTTAGTCATGTATGGTTCCCACTTTATCTTCATAGAGGATTTTTATAAAAAAAAATTATTTTGATCTTTATAAATGAACTAAAACAAGTAAAACACCAATTGGAATGAAATTTGTATATCCTAATAACCATTGGATATTTTTTATATGATATTAAGGTATTGTTCAATTAAATTGACCTAATTAATAACTTATTTAACTAAAAGGTAACAATAAAAAATTTAATACCTTTAACATTTATGAAACATTAAGATATGTGAAAAAAACATTGGTTTGGCTTTACAAATTATTCTGAAACTTAGAGGATATTTTTTATTCATTTTAATTAATATAAAATTATGTTATATGAATAAATTAGAATATTTTTTTTATTGAAAAATAAATATGGTAATTATTTAATTAATAAATAACAAAAAATAAATTATACTAATAATATGAAATGTGATGTAAATTGAATCAGTATTATTTTAATTTTTTTAACAAATATGGAATGTTAACATTTTTGAACATAATAGAGTGAAAATCTATATTTTTCATGATATTTTATCATTTCAATTTAATATATAATGTCATAATTTATTTAAATTATATTTACTAAAAAATAATATTTTTTAGAATGATTTTAAATTAATAAAAATATATATTATAAAATGTATTTTTAAATTTTAATAAAAATAAAATATTGTCTATTAATGGTCCAATATGTCATTTATAATAAATAATTCACCACTAAATATTATAATCATTGTTTTCACAGTTCGGGTTAATTTACAATTTTTCTTCATTACTGGAACTCATTTTAAAATTTATTCCATAAATAAATTGGACTAATTTTTCTAAAAATTCATGATACAATAATTAGAATAATTGGGTTATATATTATATAAAAAATTACAATTAAATATAGTATTAATGGTTAAATTCAATATGTTATTAAAGTAGATAAATTTCTAAAATAAAAAATGATAATATTGCAAAATCATAGATGTTAAATAACATAATTATAGTAATAAACTTATCTCTTCATGGTGGAAATTTAACATGATCATAAATCCCAATTAATACGTTATTTTTCATTTTTTATATAATAAATTATGGTTGACCACACAATCATGTTTATAATTTGGAATTTCAAAAATCATACTTCTTTTCTTCAATAAAAATTCATTCACTCCCCCCTTCCTCAAGCATCTCAAGACACACTTTATTTTCATAAATATACCAAAATAAGTTCCAAAAATTCTTGCTATCATCCTAGAACTATTATATTTATTGAAAATAAAGCCTCAGAATACCATTATTTCAAAGGAAAAAGAGTTACCAAAAAAGGAGTTAATGTTTTTCAACATTCGTTTCTTTTTTATTTATATGTCCACAAATTAAGTGATTATTATTCAATAATCATATAATAAAATACTTATACAGAATATTCATATATTTATTTATTATTAGGGTTTGATCTAAAAATATAAACACTTTTATCATGTGGTTATCAACATATTATTCATGAGTACGGATGACAAATGTCTCACAAAATTATGTTGCTCGTTTTTTCATTTAGAACCATTAATTGATTTATATTGTAATATAAATAGTGTTTTTAAATGATATAAATGATATTTGTGATGTATATATACTTCTTGAGTTTTTATAAAACAAATAAATTCACTCCTTTCCTTTGGTGTAAATACAAAACATTTTTTTGAGGATGTGTAAACTACCACCTTCTAAAAGCTATATGATTCATTCACAAATTAGATGAATGTATTAATGATTGTTTTAGAGATAATATTTGATAAAAAGGGAAAAATAAATCTATTTTAGTTATAATATATGTATATATATATATATGTAATTTTATTTTTGTTATAAAATATAAAATGAAAATGGATATTTTGTTCTCACGTGCGTATCACCTTCCGTCTCCATTAATTGTGTATTCTATTTCATATTTCTATAATTTAATGATTATTATAAATAATTATATATGAATATATAATATGTATAATCTTCAGAAATATTTTTAAATATTTATATCAGTATATATGTATGAGGATCAATAATAAAAAGTCGAAACATATACGACAAAAAAAATGAAATTATTATCCAAAACATTAATTTAACTGATAAATTTTTAATGAAAGTTTAATATAAATTCATATGTATATAATTTATTTTATGATATATATGAATATGTTTTATTGGTAGAAGTATAATAAATATATTTTTATTTCACATGATGTTTTGATTTCTATGAATAAATTAAATAATTAAGGAAACATAATTGCATCCCGCTTTTTATTTCTTTGAGATACATGCCACATTCACTCTACACTGTAAATTGGAGCTGTATATACTTTCCATTAAAATATTATTTGATAAATTTGATTTATATCATCCTACTAATATATTAAATATATTTTATTCTTTCACGTGGATCACAAATCAAAATTTACTCAAGTAGTAAGTGTTTTTTCGTCTCCTATTTACTTTCGTGAGATTTATGACTAATTCGTGGATGGTTTCTTTTTTTGGGTAAATACTAACATTGAATAAATTATATGACTAATATAACTGTTATTATTATTATATAAATATCAATTTTATGGTATCTCTTTTATAATATTTATGGTTTAAATGTTTGAAACACTGTAATAAAATTTAGAATCAATTTTATTTCATTGGGAAACATACGATGTAATTCTCCTATACTATTACATGCGGTGTATAAAATAAAAATTTACATGTTATATAATTAATATGATTATATCAATGAATTTTAATATTCTTGTATTTTTATTCCCTTACATTGTCTATGAGTCAATGTACAAACTGTGGTAAAAAATTATTTTCATGACCACATTATTTATCGAGATTTGTTTATGGTAATGATACCATTGATGAAATCTTATAAAAAATTTCTATTGAAGTAATGTGAAATTTTTTTCCCTCTAGTTAGCCTTTATATATTCTCATATTGGTTTTATTTTCAAATATCTAGAAAAGAATAATATTAATAATGTTTTTTAATAATATTCTATATTATGTTTCTTTAATTTAAAAATTCATTGTTCATTGAAAACAATTTTTTCTAAATATTTATTAAAAAGGGTTTTATGTTTATATATTATTTTAAAATAATTAATAATTATTTTATATTTTATCTAGAAAAATGTGATTCAAAATTTTTTCCAATAATGATTCAAATGATTTCAATGTATTTTTATTAAAAACTTTTAAAAAACGTGTCTAATTATTTTTTTTATGTTTTAAATGTATTTTTGATGATAATGTTTTAAAATTGGTCTTCAATATTTAATTATAGGCTTTAAATAAATTGTAAAATCTAACTGTTTCCAATTTTTTATAAATATATTTATATTTTTTAGGTGTATTTTTCTAAGAAGAAGGTTTTCAAATGGTTTTCAAGAATTATTTATAAGATTTACAAGTATTTTCAAAGGAAAAGTGTTTCAAAATTTTATCATGCTACATTAGAATGTTTCAAATGAAAGAGGATTTCAAAATTGTTTAAATATTCCTTTATGTGTTTTTAAGAAAAGTTGTTATTGAAAAGTTTTTATATCGTTCTTTATATTTTTAAGATTTATTTTCAATAAAAATAGATTCCCAAAGAGATTATGAAATAAAAAGTAGTGTTCGTTTAACAAAATAAATTTTTCTTAAGAATTATTTTTTGAATATATATAAATGTTACTTCCATATCGGATGGTGTCACTCTTATATTTTCTTAGGATATTTTCTAATGATTTTACTAATGTTTATTCTCTAAATAGTTTATGATTTTATGGATTGATTATTATGAAACCCATTTCAATTTTACAATATATATGTTCATGAATCTTATTCATCCTTCTTGGGTTATACTATTATTAACCATATCTCATTTCATTGTTAAATCTATGATGAAATATTGATGAAAAATATTTTTTTCCATAGGGTATGATGTGATGATATGTTTATGTTATCCATCCCATTTTATTTCTTATTATAAGAATGTTTATAATATTTTGGAAAAAATATATATGATTTAATTATGAGATGTTTGGGACTTATATTAGCCTTAAATGCATTGGGTATTGATTTATATCCCTTGAGATGTGAATTTTATGAAATAGGATTGATCTAAAATCATTTAAGGTATTTTTCATCTCAGATGGTATTGGTATTGAAACATGAATACTAAGACATTAATTGGAGTGACCAATGACAAAAAATATTGTGTGTAGATTTAGAACCTCCAATTAATATTGTATTGGCAGTAATAATTTGTTTAAAATGGAATTCATTTTATATGATTATTTATATTCAATAATTTCCATGTCTCATTCATATGATTTGATTTAATGTCTTGTGATCTTAATTATATTATGATTCATTTATTATGAACTACCAATATTTATGTAATGATTCAGGTTAAAGATTATTGATATTCATGGTATGATATTCTAATGTTAGTATCATCTTATCATACCATTATTCTAATGTTATGATTACATATATTCCTTGGTTTCCATAACAAATAATCCAATCTCAACCCTTTCTTATGTTTCCCTTATCAAGTATGCTGTTATATATTGTTTTTATGTATGATAACTAATAGAGGATATGTTTTAATGAAGATATTTTATATATTTCATGGGGGAATAAGATCTTGATTCAATGTTTCCAAAGAAAATACACTATTATAATCATTAGGTATGTATTTATTTAATGTGATGTATATTCTTCTAAAATAATGTAATATCCATGTATGTTATGCCTGGTTCATAGCTCTCACCTTCATCCAATACCTCTCATTTTCTCTCGGGGTTTCACCCTTAGCTATTTGGATTCTTTGGTTTTTGGAATTGTCTTTCATGTATAAATATTTAATAATGACATCTGGGGGTTTTTTGCAATTACGTTAAATGTTCTAAAATTCAGGTGGTGTGCGGGAAGGTGTTTGGGTGTTCGCTTACTAACAGTTGGGACTATGGTGTTCTCATTGGTGCATCTTGTGTGATTTCTCCATTAGTAATGGGGATAGAGATGTGGTTATGGTAATAATCATTGACAGAAGTGGTAGTGGTGATACGGGAACTAGATGTCGATCTAGGAAGTTATGGAAGGAGATCTATCTACGACCATCATTTTCATTCTTAAATAGAAAAAACAATGTTGTTTTCTACAGTGACGGCACATTCAGGCTCTAGTAGTAGATGGTTTTGGTTAAAGGGGATATTGGCATGTCTATATTGGAAGGGAGGACTATGACTAAGATTCTGGAGAGGTGGCTCGGTGGAGACAACACCCTCTGCGAGTCGATGATGGAAGATGGTGCACAGAAGTGAAGAACTAGTCATAGTTTATCTTCAACATCAGTTCCAATCTCCATTAATGTTATATCCACCATATGGGATGGGTCATTTTAGAATATTTGGTTCTGTGTGGTCTGTGGTTAAGGGTGGAAGTTGGGAATACATGTCATTATCTAGGCCTTAGGCCTCTTATAAGACATTCTTTTTGGGACTATGGGTCTTCATTCCTTAGTGACAAGTGTTTTACAATGGGTTTCATTCCATTGGGATCATATGACACTTTATTTTGAGGCCTATGTGCCTTGGGGAATTGGGTTCATTATGCGATATCCCAAAACCCAATTAAAATAGTGTTTCTATATTTCTATTTTTTCTATAAAGGGACATTTCCCCCCAAATATTTTGGCATGCCTGGGCCACTATTGTTTGTATCAATGGAAATGTTTATTCATCCTTGGGAATATATGGTGTGATACCTTTTGTGATATCTCAATGGATATTTATATGGATTTGTATAGAAATGTATCTAAGGATAATAATAATATCTCATAGATTTAATTGTTGGTGTCATGATATAGGTATCATAAAAGCAATTTTTTATAATAATGTGGTTTTCCTCAATGATAAGTTTTACTGACACTAATATTTATGGTCATATTTAATTGTTGTAAATTGAAGGACCTAGGTTATCATTAACTGATTCTTATTTGGATTTTATATTAATTTTGAAAATCAATTTCATAAGTTGAAATATCATAATAATAAATAACATGTGGAATGTTTATTAGTTATACTCATGTGGTTTAATAGAATGAAAATGTCAGGTGGAAGGTATGGTATGTTCTAAAATTATTGTTTATATTAAGCATATGAAGTATTACTATATTGAGTTTTAGGATCCTTATGACAAGATTCATATATCATATTTTAGTAAACATGTAATAAAGAAAAAGATGACGAAGACTATGAGATATTTTATGAATACAATTAGATCATTTTAGTTAATTTTTTTCATTTCCGGGATTGTGTCATGTGAATCAAAAATTATATTAGTATTATATATATAAATATGTTCAAAGGGATTTAAAAGGATACATTTAATGGTGGTGAATATATATATGTGTGTGTATTTTATTGTAATTGTTATTTTTTTTATTAACAGAGTGTAAACCGTAATGTGTTCAATATGTTGAGGAAATTGTGTTGAGAATCTCTAAATAGATAATTGGATTATATAAATTAAATTGGATAATATCAATGACCATAGAAAAGATAAAGTATTTACTGAATAAGTGTTCAATGTTATGATGGATGAAGATTAGAAATTTCATTATATTTATGGAATAAATACAATAATATTTGTAATATTAAAGAATTAATTTTTCATTATGTTTTTATTTTTAATAATGTTATTAGATAATTTCATGTGAATACATGATGTATGTATTTTCATTTATGGTTTTGAATGAAAAGGAATACGTTATATAGTGGATCAATTCTATTATGTTTATGAGAAATTTGGTTCCCTTATTTATAATGATTTGGATTTTAATCATTTGTAGGGTTCACTAGGTTAAACATTTATTGAATGGGTTAATATAAACGATGGATGAGGTTTTAGATATTAAATATTATATCTAAGTATGAATATTTATTCATATTAGAAACCCTGTTATAAACATCTTTTATGTGGACAACTAATGGTGGATGGAATTATTTATCATTATATTAATGGATATATAATATTTTAGATCATAATTAATAAAAAAATCCACTTCATTACAAGTTGAAAAATATGACATGTGAATTTATCAAGGGAAAACAAAAGGGTATGATTCTTCAGAATCATCTATGTATATCTTCTGATGAAATTTAATAAACTATAGGGAAAAGGGTTTCAAATAAAATGGTGTTGTATAACCACTATTTTTGGTAATATAAATCAATTATGTTACACATAATTTGATTATGGTTTTTTGATTTTTTAACATCCTCTATATCAACGAATTTCTTTAGATCAATGATCATTATCAATCTATTGATTTTTTACACTTCTCTTTCGTGTCCATGTTTTTTATTCACACCTATGTTCACCTACGCGGAAACCTAGTTATCACATAATTTTATTAATTGTAAGGATTCCGACATTCAATTTTTAAAAGTATTTGATTGTATTTGTTTTTGAATTTTCATAATCTATGAAGGGAACTATCATGTATTAATTCTATTATAACCAATTTGAATTTTTAGGCTGACATTCATTTTAATGGGGGAGAAATGTGACGCCCTATGTTATAGTAAATTAAAATTTCCCAATAAATTAAATTTCAATGATTTCACTAATTTTATTCTACATCAAATATATTTTCATTAATAGAAAAAAAATCTAACATGTGTTTTATGTATCAATGTCTAATCATTCATTACACACAACATCGAGGTTCTATTAAAGTTTGTTTTTTTAATTTCTTACATGATAGTTATAACATAGCTGTGATGAATAATAATATGAATAATAATAAATACATCACAAATATTATTCGTAATGGATTCATTTAGGGAAAATATATTTAAACTAATATATATAATTTTTTGGTTAATTCTATATGTTTTTAAAAATACTATTTCTTCAAAATTACTAACTTTTTTGAACATAATTAAAAAGTAATTAAAGTAAAATTAGAAAAAATTAGGAAAATAAATTAGATAAATTATTCAGTTTTTAAATAATAATGTAAATATTATCTTATGGGGAATTTTTTGAATCTTTCCGAAACATTTCATTATTTGGATGAATTGTGTGGAATAATGAATAATAATTGGATACTTAATTCTATTAAAATATATTATTATTATAAAAACATGTTTTAATTTGATTTTAATTTTTAACTGGATGAATTCTAAATAAATTAATCAAGTATAAGTATTTGAAGACAATTTCACATTGGAATTGGATAAAATATCACTTCAATCTATTTAAAATTTCTATATAATAATCCTGAAGTCTGATTATGTCAACGATATTAATTTTAAAATAATTTTATCCCCTTATATTAATTGAATTATAATAAATGGATATTATTATTTGTAATTTGTATGATTGTTTTTTTCTAATATTATCAACAATATTTTTTTGAAAAATATATTTAGTGAGAATAGTAAAAATTAGTTATAGTGGGTAAGGTAATTAAAATCACACTGAATGAGTAAACCTAGAATATATGGTTTACATATGAACAAATTCATTTACAACACCTATTTTATGGACATATTATAATCCTCTCCACCATTTTATTTATATTTATGAGTCAGTATGACATTATTTCAAGACATTTACCTATATAATATGTTATTATTGGAATAAGACCAAAAAGGGAACCTTACGTACCGTTACCTAAACACTTGAGATATGGAAAAACCCATATTAGTTAGGTTGTATAGATAATTAATAAATTCAAAAAAAATTACATCATATTAATCTATATTTAATTTCTATATATAGCTTTGTTATATTAGTTTCTTAAGGAATTCAAACTGTGGTAATTATTTATTTGATAATTAACTAAAATAAATGATACAAAAAATATTTCATAAACGTAAATTGGTTGAATTAATTTCTATGATTTTTTACGTTAATATATCATGTTAAATCTGTGTGATGTTAATAAATTCAAATTCCATAATGGTTAAAAAAATATTAATGATAAATTATCTACATAATGTCAAAATTGAATAAGATGTTATTTTATAATAAATGATATTTATTTACAAAGAATTAAAATTTCAAAAAGTAATATATTATTCAATTTTTTTTTAAAATTTACTCGATTATATATAGATTCTATTCACAGACAAATTGATTATTTATAATGAACATATTGACCATTAAATAGTAAAATCATCAGTAGAATGGTTATGGTTATAATTGTGTTTTTGTGCATTACAAGGGATTGTTTTTAAATTAATTTCCAAGGCACAATAGATTTATTTTCTAGTAAATTATATAACATATATATAATACATAAGGATATAATGTTTCAATAATATATATCAATATTTTATCGTAATTGATAAATTTCATAGATTTTAGATATATTTACCATAATAAAAACCAAATTCATCAAAGTAGGGAAACATAGATGATAAGGAATAAAATTATAAACCTACTGTAATTTTTTTGTTTTGGGTATTTTTATCACCAATAAATCATAATTAATCCATTTATTTCATATTTTGGATGACAATTAGGTTATGGTGAACAAAAAATATTCTTTACCATTTTGTATTTACAAGTATTCCACTCCTCCTCCAAGATAAAAATGTATTAAATACTCCTATTCTTCACACCTATAAATCAACGTTTTATCATCCTATATCTATCCAAATAATCAACAATCTCACCTTCTATGATTCTATAGGCCTCACACTTTTCAAAAAAACCTCCATGGAATCCCTTTAGTGAAAACCAAAATATGTAACAAGAAAAAGATGTAATGTTCATCAACATGAAATTATATTTTATTTATTTCTCCACCTTTTAAATTATTCTTATTACATAAATATATAATAATATCAGTATAGTAAATATATTTTTATATTTTTATTTTATGTTTTTTACCTACACGTAAGCACACATCCATTATATGGGTTATGAACTTATAGCATGTGTGTAAAATGAACTAACACCTTTTTAATTGTCGTCTTTCATTTTTCATTTACCATAACTCAATGTTTGGAATTAGGATGTACAAAATATATTTAAATTATATAAATTATATTTATGACTTATTATTACATTTATATTTTAAATATGACACATACCATTATGCATTAAATTTTTTTTATAAATATGATAACTTCTTTTGAGAATGTGTAGTCTTTGCCTCATCAAAGTGACGTGGTTCATTCCCATTATAAAAGGGATTTATTATGGTTTTTTAGTAAAATTATAAAATATTTGTGAAATAATAATTCTAACCTAATGATAATATATATACATATATTTTATTCAATATATTTATTTCAATACATCATGAAAACAGAACAATCGTTCATGTGTATATAAAACCTACCTTCTCAATGAACGGTGTGTTACATTTCATATTACAATCATTTATGGAATAAACAAAATATTTATATATAAGATATATATATTATATAAATAATATTTTAATTCATTGAAACAATTACATTATGATCAATTTAATATACTGGTAAATTATAAGTCTAAACTTGTACGAAAAATAAAAAGTGGTTATTACTTATAACATTAAAGTAACATGGAATTGATAATAAATATATATGATAAATAGTATATAAATAATATATGGTATGATATATAAGATTATGGTTTTTTGTAATGTTTAATATAAACATATATTTATTATAAATGATTCTAATCCTTGCAAAGGATGTCCGGAATTATGGTAATTTAATTTCATTTCACTTTTTATTTCAATGAGATACTTTCCTATTCAACAAATCTAATCTTTTTGTGTGGTTCATATACATTATAATCACAAGTTATATAATGAATTTATATTATTTAATTATATTAAATATTCCAATTAAATTTATTCATTGATGATGTTGTGATTATAATGTTTCTGAAGTAGTAAGAGATTTCTTGGATCATTTTTTCCCGTGAGATTTATGACTTAATCACAACTAGTTACCTTTTTGTTTTGTATATAAATCCCACAAATATATTAAATTATTCTTATAATTATATTTATTGTCAATTACATATCCGTTATATGATATAAATTTCATGTGGTTTATGGTTGATTATTTACCAAATCAGTAATATAATTTTTTCTCAATTTTCTTCTATTGACAGACATCCATTACTAAGCACATATACTCTTCTAGGAGATGTATAAAATACCATTTGAAATTTTATATCATTAATCTACTGTTTAATTATATTTAATTATTCATTTAATTTTATTATATAATTTATATTATGGGTCAATGTTACACAAGTTCTAATACTTTATTCATACTATTTATGCACTTTATAGGACTTTATACGACAATGCATATATTGATGATATATTATGAAACATATCATGAGATCATACATAAAATTTTTTATCCTATTTTTATAAATGATATCTTAATTTATAGGTACCAATTATTCCTCTATTTGATGATTATGATAATTAAAAATATATTTTAAATAAAATACTACATCATAAATCACTTTAGTCTAAAATATGGGTTCATTGAAAACCTTGTTTTATAAAAAACAATAAAAATATATATATTTAAAACATTTTATAAATTAGTTAAATAATATATTATACATTTCCATTGAAAATGTATTGATTATTTTTGTATTTCATTTTATGTTTTCAATGCATTTTCATATAAATTTATTTTCAAAAGGATTTCAAAATTTCATTATAATTATTCAGAGTATTTACAAAAAAAAATTGATTAAAGATGATATCAAGAATTTTTCATATGTTTTAAAATATTTTCAAAAAAAAGTTTCATAAATAAATTATAAAATTAATTATATGTTTTCAAAGTATTTTTAATAAAAATGGTTTTCAAAAAGTATTTATGATTTTTTTTATAAGTTTTCAGTGTATTGTAAATGAAAATATAAAAACAAATCATGGGGTTTTTAATTACTTAATGTAATTTAAATGATATAGGTTTATAATAAAAATTCATGCCTTCATTAAATACATTCAAACAATATTTTATTCAATATAATTTAACAACATCATTATTTTATTTAGTGGAAAAATAATTTCAAAATGTTTTATTGCTTTCTTTTTATTTTTCAATATTTACATTCAAAGAAAATACTTTTCAACAGCTTTTATGTTTTAAATATAATTTATCAGTGAAGAAAGAATATTTTTCTCAAGAACTGTTTTTATTATTTTTTCCTCTAATATTTCATCTATTGGTGTTAATCCATCCAATTTTGAGTATATTATCTACGAGTACAATTCATATTATATTTCTTAATTGTTTATGTTTTGATGGGTTGATTTTTATGAAACCCAATTGTTTTATATTTATGAATCCCTTTCCTCTTTATGGTTAATATTACTAAGAATCCATAATCATTTCATAGGTTATTAATTGATTAAATTATTATGAAACCTATCTACTTTACATAGATTTTGGTATGATTATAGTTTTATATTCCTATTTAATTTCTTGTGTAATCTTATGATTGTTTTTGACCATGTGTAACACGTGTGAATTAATTCATTATGAGATGAGTGGAAAAAATATCTCCTTATATTTTTTCGGTTAATGATATTTATATCCTGAGATACAAATGTATGGAATAAGGAGTGAACATGGTTTATTAATGCACTTTGTCTGCTAAGATATTATTGGGAGTGAACCCTGCCTACAAAGATAATAATGCAAGTAATCAATGAATACTAATATATAATGGCAGTGAAACTATAAAAACGTTTTCTCCTTGAATGAAATTTATTTCCTATTATGAATATAATTTTATTTGATTATTTGTTTACGAACATATTTTAGTCCCATTCCTAGGTAATGCTTTCTAGGATTACGCCCTTGATTCCCATATAATTCATATCTTAGTAATTATCAATTATTTTTCCATGAATCATGGTTATGATATTATATATTATGGGCATGATATTATAGTGTTATTATCATTTTATCGTATCCTCAAAATCATTTTATACTTACACATATCCCTTGATTACCTATATGATGCATCTGAGATCAACAATTTCTTATGTTTCATTTCCCTTGGATATGAATAAATTTTTTATGTATGATTATTAGAGGGGAATATAGTTATAGGAAATTTCTAATATATTTTACATGAATAAAAGTTTAATATAACTTGTATCAAAATTCACTAATCTAATTTATGTATGTTGCAGGAATTTTTGTAATGTGATGAATAAACTGGAGAAAAAACATGACTTAACGTCAGTTTTTTTACCAAATTATGTTAGATATTTTCAAAACATTAATCAAATTATGGTTTATGGATTAGTTTTGAATATCATTTTTTATAAAAACAACATCCTAAACCAATTAGAAAACCATTTCAAGAGTCAATTATTTATAACAGACACAGAAAACATGTTAGGTTTGTTGTTGTGTGTTGGTTTCTATGAAATAAGACACCCAAATTTAAATTATTTTATATGAATATTTATCTATTATACCACTACAACAATTAGAGTCCTTTTAATAAAAAAAAGTTTACAGAAATGAAAAAAAATCTATTATTGACTAAAATTTTATATAATCATACATACATTTTATATATTTAATCAAAAAATTATATATACATTTGTATTATAAAGTACAATTAAAAAACAAATACCTATAATTAAAAAAATGACCACTTTTTATTATTGAAGAAATAATTTGAGATATTTATGTTTTTAACCTATAAAAACATAAGATTAGGTTTCTGAAAATATTTCATTATTAAAATGAAATAGCAATCAGAAAACAAAGAATATACTTACCTTAAATCCGAATAATAGTAAACAATTTGTTCACCAATAAATATTGAGGATCGTTATGTTCTTAATCCATGTACGAATAAACCTCATTGAGAATCTTCAATGACATTGATCGAGGTAATATTAAAAAATAAAATACTATGATAGAAAATATAAACTAAATAATTTGAAAAACCTGGTCATAATTAGTCATTACCCCATTTTTTGTTATCTCATACAAGAATCATAGAACATAATAAACACAATTTATATATCTATGTTTGAAATAAAATTATAGTTAATAAATCATTAACTTGATAATATGAACCATTATATATAAACATATATATATATATCCAAAAAATAAAAATGATATCTAATATAAATAATAAATATATGTAATTTCAATTGTTGATAAATTTTTAATCAATGATATTTAATAATAATTAGTATATTAAAAATACATTTTCTAAAAAGAAGGAAAATTTTCTATGAACACAAACAAATAATGAGAAAAAGCAATATAATTTTTTTTTCACTAAGGAAGAATATTCCTAACATCCATTGCCGCCTAAAATATATAATGAAAATATATAATGTCATTATAATGAACATTATATCATAATGATATTTTATATATTACTCTTCATGAAATAGATGAAACCAAAATCCAATATCCATAATTGACATCATCCCATGTATATTTGAAACTCTACGTTTTGTCGAATCATATTGAACATTAATTGAAATTTATTCTAGATATATACATCCATAATCTCTTTTGTTGTCATTTTGAAAAATAATCATGTGTAGAAACATAAATAAAATAGAAATATATTTAGTCAATTTAAATCATTTTTACCAAAAAAAAAATAAAATAGAATTGTCATTTTACTTGAATTAAAAAAAAGCTAAAACATACTCTACTACAAATATGAACCTTATTAGTGCTAGAAAATGAAATTAACCGAGCTAGAAAATCGATTTTAGTAGAGGTCAATATAAGGGGGGTCCCCTATAACAGTGATAAAAACACTGATAAATACCCATTTTATTAGTGATAAAAATGCACTGATAAAAGAAGTCTTTTATCGGTGCTAAAAAATGACCAGATATATTTGTCCTTTGTCAGCGCTTTTTTTTAACTGATAAATGTTTAAAAAGAAATAAAAAAAATTCATTTAGGGGCATGAACAATGCTTGATGCCCCATTTAACAGTTCCCTACCCCATCTCACACACCCTAGCGACCACAACAACTTTTCATTATCGCCCACCCCATTTAACAAGGCTATCCACTATTCCCCACCTGTCTGTATGACCTGCCTCTCACTGGATTTGATATGGGGACCTATTACTTACACGCCTAAGCCTTTACCACTCTACCATATTGTGTTTCTCTTCATTTATTAATATTTATATAAATATATTTATTTATTTATATTTACATGTGTATTAATATATATTTATATTATCATATATATTTACATTTATATTTATATTAACAAATATATTTATATAATCAAATATATATTTATTTTAATATATATATTGTTATATTAATATATATATACTTATATTAATATATATATATATAAACTTTGTTATATTAATATATATATATAGTTGCATTAATATATATGTAGTTATATTTATAAATTAATATATTTATTTGTATATTAATATATATATATAAGATCTGTTTTAAATAAAGTTATAAAATATTATTTTTTGTGTGTGAAAATAAATAAATACATACATAGATACAACACACAAACACACATATATATTATATGTGTACATGTCCGTAATGTTATACATATTTAAATATTTTTAAAAATATTATATATATTAATATTTAAATTCATATGTTGAGAATATATAGATAATATATATCAGTTTGTCAATATATACGCACAAAAATATTTATATATACACATACACATTATAAATGTAAATAAATAGTCAGATTTTTTTATTTTAAATAAAATAGATATTATTTTATATTTAGATTTGGATTATATATTGAATAAACAACAGACGTGAAAAAAGTTCCAGAAATGGGGCCTTGAAAAACTTAACAAAACAGAGAGTCAATAAAACTAGAATAACATCTAATATGGTTGATCATTTCTACTCTGTGAATATTCAAACCGAATATCATGGAACGAGATACTATATAACAAGTGGCATTAGCCAAACAGACACACAGATCTAGAGTTATTATCGTTTAAAGAAAAATTTGAAAGTTCCCCGAACATGGAATCATAATTTTAGAGTCCATCAGATATTTTATTGGGGTTTTAAAGTCCAATATGTGACTTGGAACATCTTCAAGTCATCCTACCGTGTAAATGACTTGTCTTTTTTCAATATGATTTTTGGTAGAGCCCAAACTGACACCCAGAGCTATAATTATGGCCGTTTGATGTTGGAGTTTTTTTGGGGTGGTATAATGGATATATCATCAATTTCATTGAACTTATTACTGTTTCGATTGGACGTGATACTGACTCATCTCATAAGATTCTATTTTACTAGCTTCAGTGCTCAAATAGAAACCCAAAAAAGATGATATTCTTATTTTTTTATTTGAGAGTTCTATAGGTGTTTAGGCGCTATTAGTGTTGCTCAATTTCAAATGATAGAAACTTATTCTTCGGTTGTTAGTTTTGACGCTACCACATATCAAATCCAATATTGTTAAAAGATACAAACTCTAGTGACCCAAATAACTACTTCTCATGTTCTTCAAGGCCTAAAAATTCCATAAATCCATCCATATGATCTTAATATTGGCCCTGGGTGTCTGTTTTTTTATGTCTTATGGTTTGGGTGTTCGTTTTTCCACTACAACTATAAGGAACCGACATTAAACATTACATTATCTTGAATTAAATGAATAATTCAAATTGGGGATCTTTTTAGGGTTACAGTTTTATAGAATTAGGCCATAAATATTACATAACAACTTGAATATTACAAGTAGACACTGCTACACAGTATCCATTTTTTTCATAAAATAAAAACACTTAAAAAGACAAATGTCTAGTTCCATGTTTTAGAAAGTATGAAATTTCTTTGATCCCATCCTTGAACCTAATCATCTTTATGTCTAGTGGAAAAATTTATAAAAACTTGTGATGAGTATAAGAAGCTCAGTAAGGGTTATAAAATAAGGAATGATATCATTATCCCAACAATAAATACAAATCCGTGAAACCATACCTTTAAATCATAACATACATTATGAAATAATATTATTTATGAATAACACACACCAATCATTAATCATAATGGTTGCTTATAGAATCCATATAAAACATACATCATATCTATCACAGCTACGTAGGGAGTTACTCTTGGAATACCCATCACAATATATTCCCTAAATCTCTTAGGAGAAACATCATGTTTACCTCCGTCACGTTACCCAATGCATTGGAGAGCTATCTCGAGCTCACCCACCCTAGGTTTATCACATAACCACCCATATACACACACAATTCCCAATAAAAATAACAAAATCATGATACATTACACATGTAGAAAGGAAAGTTTAAATTTACACATACTTATATATCCAATCAAGATATTGAAATAAACAATGCTTTATCAAATTTTTTCAAAACCATTTAAAAAGTGATTTTTGAATCAAAGTGTCCCATACCACTCTGATGATTTTAAATGAATTATCATATGAAAAAATTAATGTCTATATAAATAAATCCTAAAACCCATTTTGAAAAAAAGGACATTAATGAGAAATATTTAGAAGAATAAATCTTTAAAACATTCAAAATGATTTTTAGTTAAAGTGTTTTTTTTAAAAAAAGAGAGACACTTGAATATAAATAATTGAGGAATAAAATTTAATCATAACGTTATAATATCATTATAATAAAGTTATTCATGATATAATATGTCAATGTACAGTATATACACTATATAAGAGTGAATTCGTGCATAATAACTATGAAGTCTCAATGGAACTGTAAATTGAGATGAAATCCATTATAAAGATGGTATCCTTAAATTAAGGATAAATAAATCACATAATTATGTGTGACAATTATAAATTCACCCAATATAATGGGATATTATGTGTAAAACAATTAGAGGTCATTAACACATATTTATTGGATGACATCTTCAATAAGTTCAAGTTGAACCCAATGAATTGAAATTGGGTTAAGAAGTTCCCTTGTAAATATTTGACAGCCTAACGACATCACTTTAAAATTCAGAAAATGAGTTGATAATATTAAAAGGGTATATAATCACTTGTACACAAAATTTACGTCAATGGGGATATAAAATAACATATCCCAATAGAATAAGATATAAATAAAAAGACATAATAAAAAGAAGTCTTTTAAATAGAGGAGGGTGAAAGGTTCCAATACCGATTTGGTAATGTACAAAACATATTCCACATAAAGAAGGATCATACAATAAAGATGTAAATACTCCTAAATGAAAATATATTACACAAATATTAAAATCATGGGCAGTACAAACACTACACAAAAAAACTAGTGGCAAATATACCATGAATCCCACGGGAATAAAAAGTGAGATGAAAAACTCTTACTTCATTATAATCAAATATATTTTTATGGCGAAAAGTAAATGAACACAAAATTAATCATATAATAAAATTAATATAAAGATAATAATAATAATATATATCAATGGATGTAAACATTACTTGACATGCAATAAATAAGTGGCGAACAATGGAAATATCATTGAATTAAAAGTGAGATAAAAATTCCCTAACCCCATGTCTAACATGACTCGATTGTTCTTTAATCTCCTAAATAACAAACTAAAGTTAATTTATACATTATTAGGAACCCTTTTAATTTTTATTATTCATTTAATATCACTTATTACCATGTTATATACATTACGTAATCATTTACATTAATAATGTTCGTTTTGTTGATATTTGGTACTTGAGTCAAAAATGGACTTCTTATAATTACATGTTGTTCATGTGGTAAAAGGTTCATTATATACAGAGTGATATTAATGATTTAGATATCATATATATCATATATATCCAGTATATACAAGTATTAATAATAGTAAATAACATTTAGAGGTATGAAATGCAATGCACTGTTCATGGAGACGGTAAGCAGTACGTACGCATGAATGATACTTTCTTTTCTATTTATTATTTTAATGAAATTAAAACATAATTATACATAGGTATATTATAATTTCAGTATAATATCATATATAATATTATTAAATCTATCCTTTATACATCCCACATAAGGCATAAACGAGTCACATCACTTTGAGGGGGCGGTAGTCCGTGCATCCTCAAATGAGATTATCATATTTACCCACTATGGAAACCATAAAGGCGTGCTATAAATTGAAAATACAGAAGCATAAAGATATCATAAACATAATATAAATATCATATATAAATACATTTACATCATAATGTCCACCATGAGAGGCAGTTGGAGATATTTGAACAATCATCATTTCGTAAGGCGTTAGTTTGCAATCCACAGAAACATTATGTTCTGCATCCATTAGATGGAGGTATGTGTAAATGTAGTACAAATACTTCTCATAAACACATAGTAGTATATTTAATATACTGGTGTTGTTAAAAAAGAAATGAATAAAAGAGTTTCGGGGATGGAGATGTAAAATAAAAGAAAACAAATTAAGAGAAACTGTTACCTTTAATTTTGGTAACACCCTTTGGTTTTACCAAAGGACTTATTGAAGTGCCTTATTACTATGGGAAGGCTTTTAATAGGAGGAGAGGGATGATGGGAGCTTAATTGGGCAGTTTTTGGACGAGACAAAAGGCTGGATAAGTGTGTGGAATTGGTTATAAGTGGTCTCCTTTTATAAGGGGGAGGAGGGTCTCTTTAGGAAAGTGTGAAAACATTATTTTATTTTATATTTATATTTGGGTTATAATAGTAAAAAAATCATTATATTCAACGATACGATGACTCAAGGCCGAAATAAAATCATCAAATTGTAATTGGACAGGTTTTGGATAATATTTTAAACATTATAATCTTATTTATTTAAATGATTTATTAATGAGGTAAACACTGCATCATTATTGTGCCGAATATAATTTAAATTATTTGATGTCAAAAAATTATAAAAAAATACTATCATGTATTAAATTTAATTAGATTTGTAAATAATATTTATAGTCGAAACTATGACTTATATAACACCTTATAAAAATAAATTTACTAAAAGATGTTTGCTTTTGTCATTTTTTCCTTTAATTTAAGTTAACTAACCTAAATTGTCATTATCACTCCCAACAGGATCAATGGGGTACCGAAATCAACTAGAAGATACCCATGGTCGTAGATGACTCAACCAATAATGTTTGGAGAAGGGTCAAGGTAATTTTAAATTATTATAATATTTTTTTGACCTTGAATTCCCTGATTTATCTTTAATCGCGGTAAATAAAAGTCAAAAGTTACTATTCACCAAAAATTATTTTCTTCTTATTGAACCACATTTTACTTCTTGATAACAACTGTATATGTCGGGTTTTTGAAATTAAATGCACAGAAGTATTAAAACTTCATTTAAATGAAAAAAGTTAGTTTTTTTAACTACCACTAAGTGGTATCACTATTCATGAAAACTTGATGTTTTTCAGAAAAATACCAAAAATTCAGCCTAAGCAATATTTATTTTTCCAAATTCTAAAATGATGTCTATTTATCCAAATTCAAATCATATAAGTGGAATAAATTAATTTTAAAATTAATTCGTCTTATCAAAACAAATAGCATGTTTTTATGAAACAATAACTATCAAAAGATTGATAAATGTTTATGTCCAGTTTCAAAGTGAAATTAATTCCAATGACCAACATTGTATTAAATGGTAAAAATATATTTTAATTTCACTTTAAATCCAATTAAAAAGAGAATATAACCATATATATCAATTAGATTAACAGGAACTTTTGAATTAAAATACAATATTTTTCACTATTCATTAAAAATGTACTTTATCGGAAAAATTCCAAAAAATTTACACAAAGTAAATCATTATGTCCCCATTATAAAGAAGAATTTTATTTTTTCATATAGAATGTATTACTATGACCAAAACTAGATTTAAAAAGGGTTTTCCATTAAAAGGCGATAAATAGGCCTTTCAATGTAAATTTTTCTTAAAATTAGATTCATTCAAATTTTAAGCCTCTAACTATGATTGGATAAATGTAAAAACATTTAACAAAAATGTATAATCATATTTTAGTTATTTTCGTTCATTCTCGCCAATAAAATGGCTAGGGGTTAACTACCGTTTAAAATAATAATATTTTACTGGTGTGCAACGTAAGATTTCAAAGAAACTCATTGTTGCGTATCAGGTACTCTATCAAACACATCAACCCTTTTAAAGTAAAAATAATATTTAATTAAAAACTAATGAATATAAAAAAAAATTCTTTATTTACTTGGGATGTTACATCCTTCCCCCCTTTTGGGAATTGTGTCCTCGCAATTTTAAAATATGGGCTCAGAAACATTATTGAAAGTCCCATATTAGAAAAAATATTCAGTAAAACTATCACTTTAAAAGAAAGAATGAGAAGTGAAATGGTCACCCAAGTTAACCCATACTAAGATTCCATGAAAACATGGATATTTAGGAGAAAAAAAGGTCATGTTTTGATGGAGAGTGATAGGAAACAGGATTAGGAGAATGTTAACCACATGAAAATCACAAACTTATGATGTGTGTAAAGGGTCTTTGATTACCCAATAGGAAACGTAAACCAACAACACTTTTGTTTTACATTACATTTCATTATTTTGATGAATTCATCTTCTACATAGAATAATAACATAAGGAAATATACTTACCTTCAAGTAGAGTTTCATATTTTAATTAGTTTCTACAAAAAATATTCATTTCTCTAAACGATGAGCATTAAAAAAGACATGGTCACATCAAAAGCACAAGAATCATCTTTTAGAGATTCACATAATCCACAAAAGGAGAAAAATCTATTCCCCTTTTATTTACACATCAACTAAAACCAAAATTGTTAGTGCAAGATCGAATAATCACCAAAAGGATAATTCTTTATAAATAGAAATGCTACTCTTAATCTCCAAAATTCAACAAAAAGAACCCTAGGTTCTAGAAAGACCATTAAATAAACAGTTATCCTTTAAATTCGTCAATTCAATCCAAAATATGATTGAGACCCAAATATATTAGGGATTTAATCAAATGTTTTTTCTAGGTAAATCATAACATTTATCTCCAAATAACATCAGGTACTCATAAAGTCTCATAATGATAAGTAATTATCCGAAAAAGATATATTCCATGATAGGTTAATAATTTCCCTAGATAACCCAAAATCAACTTATTCCTGATTCATAATATCATCTAACTAAAAATAATTTGCCATACTAACTACGGACTTCATGTAGTCTTGTGGTAGGTGATAAATACTAGTTGAACTTTGGTTGTGGGTTCGATTCCCACAGCTTCGTCCGATGCGACGGGTTGTCACATAGTTTGCAGGTTTTCCCTATTGAAAATCTACATAATTTTATAACATTACCAAAAAGAGATAAATTCATCAAAAATAACCATAACATATTTCAAACATAGAGGTTATCTAATTACATTTATTTTGAATCCCAAAATTTATTAACTGGTAACATCCTCAAATTCAACGATCATATAAACCCAAATGGTTCTTTATAACTATATCCACAAAAGAGAAGATAATTATTCCATGAATAAAATTTTCATATATTAATCATCAGGGTTACACATACAATAAAAAGTCTTCTAATGTAATCCCATCATCAGAAGATCCTTATTACTTTTAAGTATTTCACCATCCTAAATTCTACCATAACTCTTGAATACCTTATATATTGACTTCTTACTCATTCAACATTCATCATGATCCATTAGCCATTCCTTTAAACTTATTTTGAATGACTTCTTTCTTACAAACAAAATCATGAATCTTATCCTAAGATTTAAATTATAGGAAAACATATGTTAAGAAATAATCAATAACATTCATTGGTCATTGTCAGTTTCTTCATCCTCAATCGGAATGGAATTATGTATTGGTAAATGAATATTTGTATGATCCGGGTGATCCAATTCCCAAAACGTCTTCGTAGGACATGTGTTTTCATAATGACCATGCACACCACATTAAAAACATTCAATTGATCCCTCGTAAAGGACTTCGTTCCATTTACTAGAGTCAACTAGATGATTCCTTTTTCCATGGAAGGTTCTTGCTTTATGAACTTCATTTACACATCTATATCATCTTTCTATCCCTTTGAATCATTTTCAGAGGCGTTTCTTTCCACATCTTTGACACAAAGTTTTTTGAACACACTTAACTATATAATTCTTACCTGAACATCCATAGGGATTTGATTCTCACATATATGATGCCTTATAAAGATCACTAAGGTTCAAGTAGTCAATCATGACTCGAGATAGTTGGTTGATAATAACCAAAAGTGTTCTCATTGTAGCTCCCATATCATTAAGTTTCTCGTTCAGAAAACAGTCACAGTTTTCAAAACATCCACTATTACATTAGTGCCTACTAGATCAGGCCATATACTAAAACAAACAAGGTCAGGGTGAGTATATCAGAAAAATCATCATAAAATATCTTATGTGGAGGGTAAATAGTAAGATATAGTTATTCATGTTATATTAAACTCATTCACATTATCTAAACAAACTATGAATCTTTCTGAAATCGTAACGATTATGGTAATGTCACTTATACTTAATGAATTCTTTAACCTCTAAATATATCTAAACCTACCTATGATACCAACTATCGGGACCTGAACATAATCATTATATAATCTTGAACTAAATGAATAATTCACATTGGGGATATTTTCAGGTTTAGAGTTTTAGAGAATTATTCCATGAATAATACATAACAACTTGAATATTACAAGTAGACACTACTACTAAGTATCCATTTATTCATAAAATATGCACTCTTAAAAAGACACATGTCTAGTTCCATGTTCTAGACAACATGACTTTTCAATGATCCCATCCTTGAACATATTCATCTTTAAGTCATGTGGAAAACATTTCAAAAACATGGGATGAGCATCAAAATCCTAGTAATGGTTATAAAATAAACAAGGAAAACATTATCCCAACAATAAATACAAATCCATGAAACCATACTTTTCAATCATAACATACCTTATAAAACCATAAGATTTATGAATAACACACACAAATAACAAATAATAAAGGTTGCATATGGAATTCATATCAAACTTACATTATAGGAATCATAGCTACGTAGGATATTACTCTTGGAATACCCATCACAGTATATTCACAAAATCTCTTAGGAGAATCATCTTGTTTACCTCCGTTACGTTACCCAGTACATTGGAGAGCTATCTCGGGCTCACCCACCATAGGTTTATCACAGAACCACCTGTATACGTAAAAAATTCCCAATAACCATAACATAATCATGAAATATAACATAATTATAAAGGGAAGATAACATTTCCACATTCCTATATATTCAATCATGATATTGAAGTAAACAATGCTTTATCAAATCTTTTACAAAACTATTTAAAAAAAGATTTTTCAATCAATGTGTCTCATACCAATATGATGCTTTAAAATGAATTATCATTTTAAAACATTATTTTCCATATAACTAAATCCTAAAACCCATTTTGAGAACATGGAAATTAATGAGAAATATTTAGAAGAATAACTATTTAAAAAATTTAAAACAATATTTTAGTTAAAGTGTTTTTTAACAAAAAGAGAGACACTTGAAGACAAATAATTGAGAAATAACATTTAATCACAACATTATAATATCATGAGAATAAATGGATTCATGATATAATATTTCAAAGTACAGTATATACACCATATAATAGCGAATTGGTGCATAACAACAATAAAGTCTCAATGGAAATGTAAATTGAGATGAAATCCCTTACAAAGATAGTATCATTAAATTAAGGATAAATCAATGACATAATTATGTGTGAAAAATATAAATACACCCAATATAAGTGGATATTAATTGCAAAACAATTAGTGTTCATTCACACATATTCATTGGATGACATATTCAATAAGTACAAGTTGAACCCAAAGAATTCAAAATGGGTTAAGAAGTTCCCTCCAAAATATTTGACAGCGTAACAACATCACATTAAAATTCATAAAATGAGTTGATAATATAAAAAAGGTATATCATCACTTGGACATAATTTTTACATCAATGGGGATATAAAATAACATATCCCAACATAATAAGATGTAAACTAAAAGGCATCATAAAAAATTCTTTTAAATATAGGGGGTGAAAGGTTCCCTTACCAATTTGGTAACGTACAAAATATATGCCTCATGAAGAAGGATTATCAAATAAAGATTGAAATACTCATAAATGAAGGTATATTACACAAAGAGTACAATCCGGGGCAGTAGAAACACCACAGAAAAGTAAATAGTAGAAAATATAGCATGAATCTCACGGGAATAAAAAGTGAGATGAAAAACACTTACTTCATTGTAATCAAATTGAGTTGTATGAAAAAAAGTAAATGACCACAAAATGAATCACATAATACCATTAATATATAGATAATAATAATAATATAAATAAATGGTAGTACACATTACACCACATGCAATAAATAAGTGGGGAACAATAGAAATCTCAGGGAATTAAAAGTGAGATAATAAATCTCTTACCACATGTCTGAAATGACTCTATCATTCTTTAATCTCTTGAATAATATAATAAATTTAATTTATACTTTATTAAAAACATTTTTCAAGTTTATTATTACTTTTATATCACTTATTACCATGTTATAACCATTATGTAATCATTTAACTTAATAATGTTCGTTTTGTTGCTATTTGGTACTTGAGTCAAAAATGGACTTCTTATAATTACATGTTGTTCATGTTTTAAAAGTTTCATTATATCCAGAATTATATTCATGATTTATAGATCATATATATCATATATATCCAGTATATACATGTATTTATAATAGTACATAACAATTATAGGTAAAAAATATAATGCACCATCCATGGAGACGGTAAGTCGTACGTACGCATGAACGCTACTTTCATTTATTTTTCTTATTTTAATGAAATTAAAACATAATTATACATAAGTATATTATAATTTCAGTATAATATCATATATAATATAATTAAATCGATCCTTTATATATCTCACATAAGGAATTAACGAGTCACAACACTTTGAGGGGGCGGTAGTCCACACTTCCTCAAATGAGAATATCGTATTTACCCACTATGGAAACCACAAAGGCATGTTATAAATGGAAAATACAGAAGCATAAATAAAAAAATAAACATAATATATATCATTTATAAAAAAATTCCATCATATTGGCCACCATGAGAGGCGGTTGGAGATATTTGAACAATCATTGTTTCGTGAGGTGTTAGTTTTCAATCAACAGAAACATTATGTTCTTCACCCATTAGATGTAGGTGTGTGTATGTGTAGTTAGAACCCTTATCATGAATACATCCTAGTATATTTAATATACTTATTTTGTTAAAAAATAAAGGAATAAAAGAGTTTAGGTGTTGGAGAAGTAAAATAAAATAAAAAAAATTAAGAGACATTGTTACCTTTAATTTGGTTAACTCCCTTTGGTTTTAACAAAAGGAATTATTGAAGTTCCTTCTGCCTATGGTAAGGCTTCTAAGAGGAGGATAGGGATGTAGGGAGCTTAATTGGGAAGTTTTTGGACGAGCCAAAAGGCATGAGAGGTCTATGGAATTGGTTAGAAGTGGTCTCCTTTTATAAGGGCGAGGATGGGCTCTTTAAGAAATTGTGAAAACATTATTTTTTTATATATTGATATTCGGTTTCTAATGGTCCAAAAATCATTATGGTCGAAGATAAGTTGACTCAAGGTCTATAAAAAATAATCCAATAGGAATTGGAATGGTTTTGGACAATTTTTTAATCATTATAATCTTATTTATTTAAATAATTTATTATTGAGGTAAACACTACATCATTATTGTGTCATAAATAATTTAAATTATATGATGTCGAAAAATTATAAAAAAATATTATCATGTAGGAAATATTTTTATCTTTCTAAATAATATTTATAGTCGAAAATAAGACTTAAATAACCCCATATAAAAATTAATTTACTAAAAGATATTTGCTTTTGTCATTTTTGCCTTTACTTTAAGTGAATTAATCTAAATTGTCATTATCACTCCAAGTGGATCAATGGAGTCCCAAAATCGACTGAAAGTTTCAGATGGTCATTTATGACTCAACCAATAAGGGTTTTATGTATGTTAAGGTAATTTTGTATTATTATAATATTCTTTTTTACATTGATTTACCTTATTTACCCTTAATTGTGGTAAATAAAAGTCAAAGTTTATTATTCACCCAAAATTATTTTCATCTTATTAAACCACATATTACTTCTTGATAACAACCATATATGTCAGAATTTAGAAATTTAATTCACAGAAGTGGTAAAATTTCATTTAAATGAAAAAAGTCAGTATTTTTTAACTACCACTAAGTGGTTTCACTATTCATCAACAATTGAAGTTTTTCAGAAAAATACCAAAAATTCAGACTAAGCTATATTTGAAATTCAGAATTCAAAAATGATGTCTATTTTTCCAAATTCATAACATATAAGTGGAATTAATTAATTTTAAAAATAATTCTCGTTATCAAAACAAATAGCGTGTTTTTATGAAACAAAAACTGTCAAAAGATTGACACTTATTTATATCCAGTTTCAAAGTGAAATTAATTCCAATTACCAACATTGGAATAAATTGTAAAAATATATTTTAATTTAACTTTAAAACAAATTAAAAATATAATCTAACCATATAAATAAATTAGATTAAAAGGCACTTTTGAATTAAAATATAATATTTTTCACTATTCATTAAAAAATAAACATTATCGGAAAAATTCCATAAATTTACACAATGTAAATTTTGATGTCCCCATTCTAAAGAATGATTTTATTTGGTCATATTGAATGTATTGAAGTGACAAAAACTAGATTTAAAAATGGTTCGCTATTAAAAGGCGATAAATCGACCATTTAATGTAAATTATTCTTAAAATTAGATTCATTCACATTTTAAGCCTCTAACTTTTATTGGATAAATTTAAATAAATTTAACAAACATGTATAATCATTCTATAGTTGGTTTCATTCATTCCTGCCAATACAATAGCTAGGAGTTAACTACCGTTTAAAATAATAATATATTATTAGTGTTCAATTTAAGATTTCAAAGAAACCCGTTGTTGTGTATCAGGTACGCTATCAAACATAGCAACATTTTTAAAGTAAAATTTATATTTAATTCAAAAATTAATAAATCAAAAAAATTCATATTCTTTATTTACCTGGGATGTTACAACAACATCTCAAATCAAAACATGTGACTAGAACTACAATCATGTGACCACTAGAACACCTTCTCTTATTCTTTATGGCACGAAACGATCTTTAATCCACCAAATTGGCCATAATTTCATGTCTGGGTGTCCGGTTTTCATCTACCACATATCAAATCGATTTAAAAAATATTTAAAATATATATTTTATATATATGAATATAAATATACATATTTGTGAATATATTATTTTTTATTATTTTTTTTAAAATATACTCTTTATCAGTTCTAGGAAAAAGTGCCAATAAAGCCCCCTTATCAGTACTATTAACAAAAGCGCTGATCAAATTTACTTCTTTAACAACGCTAATAAAATCACAAATAAAGGGGTGCCTTTATAAATGAAAAATGCACTAATAATGGGTAACATTTAATAGAAATTTTTTATCAACCTTAAAAGTTCCATTTATAAGAGCATTTTTTTAGTGTGGATAATGTAATCCCCTTAATCAGTGCATTCTGTAGGGCTGTTAATATGTGGAACTTGGGAAAACCATTTTTTGTATTGATTGGAACCCCAGGCTCTTTAAAATCAATTAGATCCATGATATCATTTCAAAATATTAATAATGGATTTTCACTTCCACCTATATAATATTTTATTTGAATCTCATTGATAATACAAAAGGAAAAAAAGAAACATTATATAGAATTTCTATCCCATCACAAATATATGATGTATCTATAGTTTTTTCTTGTTCTTTTTGTTTCTATTGTACAATATCATTGCATTTCACACACTCCTATATTAGTAAAATATCAGAAAAAAAATCTATATAATTTTCAATAAAATGTAATTAATATTTAAAAACACACATACCTCTTATAAATATGATAAGGAAGGCTAGAGGGACATTTTAATCAGAAAAAAATTAAAACATCTGTAAAAAAATTATAAGAAAAAAGAACAACAAAAAAACACTAATCATTGTACTGGTCTACCGTAAGAGGCTTACAGGATTTAATAAATATAGATAACACCTATGAATTCACTAGAAAGAAAAAATCTAAACTGATGAATTATGAATATTGAAAAATAATGAATAAGAAAAAATAACAATAAAAACATTATAATCAGACTGTGAATTGATCGTAAAAGAGTTATAGAGATGAAATAAATACTTTGGTCAAAAGAAGAGAAATGATTTATCATGAAGGATTATTAAAATATGATTCAAATCAAACAAACTCCACCATAATACCGGTTACATGGATGTTTTTCACCATTATGTGCATCATATATCGAGAGGAAAATGAATTCGTGTTATATGAAATATGGGTTCTCCATTAGTGTCCTTTTTAAAGAATCTTAATGATAATTTCTAGTAAAATAATTGTAAAATAATTAAAAAAAATGTTGTTTGTGTTACATAAATCCACATTGAAAATTTTAGATTCTCTTTTTTTGTACATGAATCTTATTAAACAGTGTTGAAAAAAATAAATTTTCTGTCTGTTTGTGGGGAAACTGATCAAAATTTTAATTTTTATTCATTTGTTTTACTATAAAATGATTCCCAAATATAAATTTATCACCATTTTAGCATCTTCTATGATTCTAGTGATATTATAAAAAAATTATGTAATATACATATTTGTTAATATTTGGTCTCTATATATCATGTTAATTAATTTTTTAGGATTAATGTGTTTATATTATAAAATTTGATAGTAAATAGTTATCTATTTTAGTCTAGGAGATTCTCAGGATTCCCTTATAACACTATCTACTTCATCCTAATAAGGAATTCCTTTAAGAACATTAAATGAAATATTTAGATTTATATAGCTCATACTTAATAAATAAAACCAAGGTATCCATATATAGTGATATGTAGGAATGGTTAGATAATTTCAATGTATTATATGTTATATATTCTAGGTGAAATTTATGGTGGTGTGTCCATAGAAATTCAATATAAATGGAAATTATACTTAAACCCTTTGATCATGCCCTATAAAGATGATGTTCCTGACATAAAGGAGACCAAGTATTAATCTATGGTGTCAAGTAACATCAATTAAAATATAAGGATAATAATTCAATATATTCATTTTTAAAATCAATAAATATATATAATCCTTGGTTCTATTATACGGAATTCAATATCTAATACCTATATAAAATCTATATGTTTTATTTCACATTAATTATTCATCAATGAGATTATTGGTGTCCAATGATTCCATCTAGAGAAATCCCCAATGGATGTTTAATTATCACTAATGTCGTGAATCAAAATTTTTACTATTTTAGGTATGTAACAATATTCAATAATTGATTAAATAATAATCAACTATAATAAATCATAACATTATCAATGATTTACCTTCATTATTAATCATGGGAAATATGACATAATAATTCCATTCACCGGCCATTTAATCACATTTAATCATCTTCACAACTCAATTTTTCACAGTGATCAAGTGGAATAGAATTTACAACGACAACAAATAAAATCATTTAAACATATAATTTCTTTTATTAATTTTTTAAAATCATAAATATATCCTATCTCACATTGTTGGTATTATGTTATTATATTCATCCATAACTTTACCATGGCATATAATAATCAATCATAAATGGGTGTTACGAGTTGTGGTAAAACCACCAAAAAAATATCTGGTGTCTAAGGGATTATATCATCATGGTCTAAATATTTATTTCCAATAATTTAAATTTTATAATGCATCCATTTTAATTAAATTATATGGCCCAAAACACATTCTATTGGAATCACGGTTTGTTATTACAATTTCTAGACCACCAACCCTTTACCTTTATATGAATCCTTATACAATATTGTTAATTAGTTCCTACTCATAAAATATAAATCAATGATATGTATAACCACCTTGAATGTAAGGAATATGATCTGAATTGAAGAAAACATTATATATAAAAATTAAATAGCCATATTGAATAATATATGTACCATTGTAATTACATCATGTCGATGAAATCTAGAATCAATTCTAAAATATTGGCGATCATCCCATGACTATGAGAAAAGTTGAGAACAAATCTCAATGAGAGGACTTATTGAATATTTTATGAAAGAAGAAAACAAGAGAAGGTTATGTTAATTTAAATAAGAACAATAAAAAATCTCATTTAATGAGTCATATGGATTTACTATGTGGTTTCCCATGCCTTTTGAACTCAATTTCCAATTCTAAGCACCCTTAATAGATAGGATCTTAGTTTTCCAATTGTTTTGTATCTCCAGAATTCCAAAAAATATAAGCTTATAACCAATCAAATTAGAATTTAAACAATTAGGATTTACAATTCATTCATTATATGACATAAAACAACAATTTATTTAATGTTTTTTCATGACCATGTTTACTCCATTCACAGTTAAAATAACATTACTCCTTATTTTTGGGATGAATTTTGGAACCATAGGGTTACTAAAAACTATGCACCACTCATGCACCTCTCACTAGCTCATTAAAAATTAAATTTCTTTTTCCAAAAAAACAATGGAAAATTTGAAAACCACATCCCTTTATTTATGAATTATTAAATGGATAAATTGTTTTTGAATAAATAGTAAAATAAATCAAACCTATTTAATAAAATAGGAAATATATAAATAATGAAAATGAATCTGTTATCCCATATAATTTATTTGTTAGTATAGATACAAGGGGATCATAATATCCAAATTAGTGACCTTAAATTAATAAATAATCATCTATAAGGGAAAATTATGGATAAACCAAATACATCCAATAGTAAAATATTTGGACATTATTAATTCAAATTGATTCCATTAATACAATTAAAATTAATCAAAATATATACCAATTTGATGTAAAATATATTTAGTGATTTCATTAATAAAATTTTGGATACCATTTTTATAGATATTTAAATATAATCAAAGAGGAAGGATGATTAAGAATATAATTATATATTCTTCTAAAAAACATGAAAAAGTGAAATATTTAATTAAAAATATATCATGTACTAGTTAGTATTGTAGAATTAATAATTCTTGGTTCATGTAATCACATGTGATAGAAAATATATGAATAAAACAATTAAAAGGGGGTTGAAGAATCATAATGACCATAAAATGTAATAAATATTCATCATTTTATTATATTGTATGAATATTATCAAGGAATTATTTTAAAATCATGCTAACTATCAGATCCACTAAGAAATTTATCATGGAATTGGGACAAGGTCTTATGGATAGTTGAGTGTTATGAAAATATATGTGAGCATAAATAATGGTGGGTATATATAGTTGTATGACATTACTCATTAGTATATATGGGTTTGTAGCATAAATAGATTCATCAATGATTCAATTAGCATATATCACCACGAAAAATGACAAAATGGTTCATTATTTCGTACTTCAATTTACAATTTATGAGAAAAAGTCACCAAAAACAAGTTTTTACAACATGTGATTATATATTAATAAAATGAATGGAATAACTATCTCAGTTCTAAGATGTGTGAAATAAATACTGATAAAAATATCAATAAATACACTTTAAAATAAATGCAAACAAAATTAAAAAATAGAGAATCATATTGTTTATTGTGGAAATTGACTTATAGATTCATTTCCACTATAGGATGTAAATTAAGGTTTCATATTTTTATCAATATTATATTCACATTTGGATAAATCTGTAAATTGTTACCAAACACACTATATAAATGGTCTAATGAGTTCCTCCCCAAACACCAGGGTATTCTAACTAGTAGTGTGTCACTAACGGTGGGACAAAGTGGAGAATATGATGTCAAAATTAGTAATAAAAATAGTATCTTAAAATAAAATAATTTGTTGTGTTATATAAGAATATCACATGGTCTAAATTGAATACATACTCCAAGAATTTCCAAATAATTTTTCTCCAGACATGAACAAGAAGAGTCATCAAATAAGATTTTAGTATTTTTCATGTAGTACATACAGTACAAGTGAAAAAGAAACTAAAAAATTAAGACCAAAATAATTTAGGAATCCAAAATAAAACATTGACCCGAAACCCTTGGTAAATTCTTCATTCATAATATTAATATTTATGATGTATAATCTAAGGTTCTAACCTATAACAAATAGATCATTCAATGAACCAAACAACATCATGAACATTGAGTGATTTAATATATGTAGGACACAACCGAAGAATTCTAATTAAAATATAACCCATGAATATAAAATAAAACCATGTTTATATATAGAATAGTACATTTATAATGTAAATACTACCCATATCAATATCAACATTCTCATAGGAATCATAGTAAAGACTACCAACATCATCCTAAGATGGAAATTTTTTCACATGATCCATCACACACACACACACACACACACATATATATATATATATGATTGTGTGTGTGTGTTCAAGAGATGACCTGATTCATATCCCCATCGTGTCCGTGTATAAAAAATCATGTGGAATTTCTTATAAAATTGTCATATTATATGAATTTTACTCAATGGGATGTAAAATTCTATTTCTAAAAGATTCAAATAAATGAAAAGAACTCCATGTATAATAAATGGTAACACCATGTCCATGATTTCAATAATTGAAAAAGAACATAATGTAATTTAATTTTAGATTAGTATTCATTTGAATCAAAAAGTCTAATAATGTATAATTCCATGTACAATAGTTAGTAGTATTATAAACAACACAATATAACCATAAAATTAATATAATTAAAAATTACATATGAAAAAATCCATGGAACTACCAAACTAAACCTGTGATTCTTTCATGGAATACTATATTAAGTAAATTTGATTCATTTTACAATTTAACATCACCAATGGGAAACATCCTTAAATGTTTTAAATTTTTTGAATAATTTTCTGTCATATAATTCTTATATTACACGTATGGGAAGGTGATATAGTATTATGATTAACACCTATTTTAATCACTTTCACTTTAAGGATAAATTCAAAATCTAAAATGGTACAAATGACATGGATTGGACATTAGATTTTCATTTATTTCATCTATATAAAATTTTTATTCATTCCATTATATTTTATTTAATGTTGATATGCGTTAACATGATGTAGTAATATATTTCATAAATTTACTAATTCATAAGGATTTCCCCCTGTAATTGAAATCTCCAACCCAGTCATTAGATATATTGGTTTTAATAAAGATTAATATTTATTAATGTTTAATCAAGTCCACATAATTTCATTTTTCAGGTTGTGTTCCTCTTAATAAAAATTTTACAATGTTTTTTTGTGATATGAATTACATTTAATATAAATCGTTTTTGGTCTTTCATAATTTAGAACCTTTATATCGAATACTTATTTGGAATCAAAATAAGAATAATTTATAGAAAATAAAAATAACAAAAAAAATAGTCCATGTACCTCATTAATGGATAGAATTACTGATCCAATATTTACATATATTTCATGATTAAATGATCAAAATTTAATTATTAAAAAAACATGCAGAAAAAATGTTATATTGACGTTATTGGAATTAAAATCTTAATTTTTATTGAAAATATGATAATAATGATGTTTAATGGAAGTCTAATTGATGGTGATCCAAATAAACCAATGTGGTTCGATCCCAAATATGCATAGAGAAACACCCTGAAATTCCAGAGGAAATGAAATATGGTTCTCATATAGCTGTTGTTAATTGGATATGAGGTAAAAAATAAAATGGTAAAAATGAACATTTTAAATTGCAGTAGATTTTTTTCATGGTTCTACAAACAATTTAACAACCATATATGTCAAATTTCACATGATCCACACCCCTGTATAGTTCAAGCGCATGGTTTTGGAATATGGGAACAAACTATCCCATTGTCACAATATTACCCACACACCCCACACAACCTAGGACCATTGATTTCAAAATTATGTGTAGTCTATGTTATGGCACCACTGTAATTATCATAGGTCTTCAAATGGTTTTGAAACTTCAAGTGTTTGGTTTCATAAATAGTTTGACACCCTTATAGGGCCACCATGTAAAGACCCAGAAAATTTAGGGAAATTTTTTTCTTAAAATAATTTTGGATTTTACGATTCTATGGCTTCTGACGGCGCTTGATTCCGAGGCCTGGTGTGCCCGGAATCAATTTTTGATGTTTAGCTCGGGTACGTTCAGGGTCCGAACGAGCGGGTTTTTATAACATTTGAACTAGTGCTCGGAATTAAAATATGAGGGCACCGATGAACTCACAGAGCCAGTAATTTCTTAAGGGGACACTTACTGTAGTTGCGTTTGTAAAAGAGGAGGAGTTAATTTTTGGGTGTTTGTTTAAGAAGTGGATAAAAATTGTGGGAACAATTTTTATTACTAATGGAGGTTAGTCCCTCCCATGGGTAGTTAAGGGCAGGGCCCATAGCCACTTAATTACCCAAGTGAGGAGGTTAGAGAGGTGGGGCACACACGAGCACCACCATTTAATTTCCTTTTACCCCATTTATTCCCATACTGTTTCCTAGACTTTTCCTCCATTAATATCACTTGATTAATTATTTGGTAACTCCTCGTATTGACTAATGAAGAACATTCCTTTTCCCGTTTTTAATTTAAACAGCCAACGCGTTTAATTATGGGGAACCTTCTCTCTCCATTATTTTGTCAGCACATTTTAATTAGTGTGGTGAATTAATTACGGGAGAGTTTCATTGTGTTTGAAATCAAATATTAGGAGGAACCTATTATTTAATTTTGGGGAGAGCGTCCTTTGTGAAGGAAAGAACGTGGGAGAGCTCTTGAGCTTTGGATGAAGAAAACCAGCCTCCGATGAAGAATGACTAAGAATTCCAGTTTCTCAGAGATTGATGACGCACCACCAATCCTCCTCTCCGCGACAAGAGAGGAGACACTGCTTCCTCCTCGGCACACTCTGACGTCGCTTTCATTTCCATTCACCGCGACGATGTATACCGCTACACCGAAGAACTCCTCCTTGTTGATGTTGGGGTTTTGGTTTAATTTTCTTTTTTAAATTATAACCTCGGCATGGATTATAATTGTTGGATGTAATTTCGAACCGCTAACGTGGTGTGTGCGGACCAACAAACAAGTCCGAATACATTGTTATTCTGTTCTTGATGCGCGGAACATATGGCTGTGGCGATGTGGGAACAGAATGGTATTTGGAGGCCTTCTAAGTGATGTACAGGTCCCAGGACAGCCACATGTACAAACAGAAGCAAGAACGGACTACCGGAATGAATCCGGTGGCCCGCGGAAACCTCCGGCAGTGCGGGTCGATGGCGGCCGGCACCGGCTGGCCGCCCAGAGGCGACGGTGCCCCGGCGCGCCGCCGGCTGGAGCCGCCGCGGGTGAAACCGCAGTGGCAGGCGGTCAGATCCCACCGCCGTGCGGGATCCGGAGGGGACATGATGACTACGCGCCCCGTTTGTCGAGCGCAAAGGAGGGGGGACCGCATCCCCCCCTGCTCGGCCGCTTGCCGAGCCAATGCACCCCACTCGGCCTGGCCAGGGCAAGCCGCACCCTATCGGGTCGGGCCACGCCACGCCCAGCCTAGTCGGGCCATACCCTACTAGGGTGGACCCGTACCTAGGTTGGGTCGACCCAGTTCGGGCCGACCCGGGGGGGGGGGGGGGTGTTGGGCGGGGTCGGGTCGTGCCCAGACCCCCCATTTCGGACCGCTTTCGGTATTTCGCCCACAACATGGGCTACAGACCTCCGATCAATGCACCGTAAGTTGTGTTGGGATCCTTGGATCGATATTTTTGTTTTAGTATATTACAATCAAGGTTTAGGAGAACTTAGGGTATGTCCTGGTTGGTTCGAACGCGAAACCGACCGGGCCCTCGGAGCGGAAATGCTTATAACTTGAGCTTCGAACATCCAATTGATGTTTCATCGACTTTGTTGAATTACTCTTAGTGAGGCGGTTCTTTTGGATTACTCTTCTAGGTTTTTGGGCACAGCCAGAGTATGGTTGGGTTGGTATCATCATAAAAACCAACTGGGCCCCTAGGACAAAAAAGCCGATAACTCTCAGACGGGGCGTCCAATAGATACACCATCTGTCGCGTTGGGTTTCTTTTGATGAGATAGAACATTGTGATACATCAACTGTGGACTTCATGACAATTTATGTATAAACCCCCTTGGCTCGTGGATCGGACCCTCCCGGAATCGAGCTTGCTGTGTGCGGGAACCCTAGAGCTAGCTGCGACTGCATCGACTTCTGTACTGGAATTCGCTGTGGGTTCGATAGCGACAACGACCATACTGTAATACTCCGTAGGTTTGACGGTGATGACTACTATTCTTGTATCATATGTGGGTCCGACAGTATTGACCTCTGTACTTGTATCATGTGTGGGTCCAGCAGAGTAGTTGGTCTTGTATCCTTTGTGGGTCCGACAGCTTAGATGAATCAGTGGCTACATCTGATCATCTATATCGCCTTACGATGTGTATACCTATGTGAGATGAGTCTTTATTATCAATCATTATCATTGATGTGGTTGACTTGCTTTCCTTTGTGGACTAGGTTGTGTTTTTCTTGTGTGGACTGAGTTGTGCTATCATTATGGACTGGGTTGTGCTTTCCTTTGTGGAATGCATGGTGCTTGGGAGTTCTATATGAACTGTAACTGATGACTTAGGTATATTTATGGGAATAAACCTAAGTAGTGTTGTCGATACTTCATGATTGTACCTTTCCATTGTGGTTTATCCTTCGTTTATTTTGAGAGACCTTCGGGGGTCTCATGGTCCCTACTATGTATTGTATACTCATCCCTGCACGGGCTATGCCTGCACTACGTTGTGTTGGTTGCAGACGACGGAAAAAACTGATCGAGGTGGAGGCTTGAGGAGGTGGATGGTACCTGGAGGTGGACAACCTAACAGGACGTACACGATGTGGGCGACCTGACCCGAAGAGCTGAGGAGACTATCTGTACCCACCCTTCAGGAGGGATTTTCAGAGGACGACTCAGTGTTGCTGTTTTTCTTACTACTTTTGTAATTTCCTTTCAGTTCTACTGTACTTTTAGTTGGGTTTGTATCCTGGCCCATTTACTTTTCCAACACATACCTTGTACTAAGTTTCCATATTGTTTACTTCACTTGCGTACTCTGTTGTGTATGTTACTTCTTAAAGGAAAGTCCTTCCCTACTTTTGGGATTTTTGCCTTTGGTGCTAGTCGCCAGCCCCTGGCCTATGGAAGGCGGACATGGGGTAGTCACAGCACATGCCCCGAGGAGGGGTCATGAAAAATTGGTATCAGAGGAATCAGTTCTACCGCAGAACTCAGGACTGTGATAATTTCTTCTCTGTGGAGGAATACTTTTTACAGTAATGAGTGTGGTTATCAGTCCGGGGAGTCCAATGTTGGTGCGGCGGCCGACGTATCCATACAACTGGACCCTGACTTCTTGATTTCCAACTCAGTGAATGAAAACAATGATTGCGTTTGTGTTTCAAAAGATTTATTTTTGACTACGTTGCGTCAGATCACCAGATATATTGTATTAACTGTGGCGCACCTGTTTCTTTTCAGGATGACCCCACAATGGTAGCTAGCAACGGTTGCGAGCTTTGTGCGAGATGGCATCCCACCGAGCGACGATGCCTCGGTGCAGGGCCCCATTACAGTAGAGGCACTGACGGTACCTATATCCACAGAGACACCGATGCTACCCGCCCCAGCGGCGGATAGTGCATGCCACCTGAGTGCGTTGCACGAGTTTCAGAGGTAGAGGCTGCATAGGTTCCATGGAGAGACGGACCATCAGGCAGCCAAGGATTGACTAGAGGCTATAGTCAGAGTCTTCAGATTGATAGGGACACCAGTAGACCTCATGGATATTTTTTTTGCGAGTCTCTGCACGCAGCAGCAGGTAGATGGTGGAGCCTGATGCTCCAGGAGCATGATGAGCCATCTCTTTTATGGATGGACAATGAGAGCCTCTTCTGCTCGGAGTTCGTTCTAGGCACCCTCCATGCGGTGCATATCTAGGAGTTACTACAGTTGCGGTGGGGAAGAATGTCAGTATCCCAGTACTCAGAAAGAATTACTGACTTCTCGCGCAACTCCACGGACATGGTATGAGACCCATTCTTCCGGGCCTGGACCATTAGTAGGGGCTGTGGCATGAGATCAGATCATCGATGATTCCACTCAACATCCCAACCTAGGAGAGGATGCTGGAGCGAGCCCTACTAGTGGAGAGCATTCACGCCGAGCATCCATCAGTAGCGAGACCCACCGTAGGACGACACAGAGCGAAGTCTTCTATAGCAGGCAGTCAATTGATGGCACAGGGGTCCAAGCAGACCAGGCCGTCTGGTGAGCGACCTTAGGACACGGTGTCGGCTGTGTGTGGCACACAACGCAGAGCCAGCCTTTCAAGGAGCATACAATGATATTCATGTGGCGGTAAGGGACACATGGCTCGTGACTGACCGACCCATCATGCAGACGAGCAGTTGATGGTGGAGAGACCTCTGAGGAAGAGGCATAGGTTCGACCGTGGTGGTACGCAGGGAGCAGGTGGATGAGGAAGAGGAGATGGTCGAGCAGAAGGAAGTGGATGATTCTTCGAGGCTCTACCCCCACCACGCCCGGGAGGTCCACCCCGACCACAAGGAGGTGGGTGGCAGAGGCAGGCTCAGTTCCAGGCAGTAGAGTCCTACGACCACGGTGCACCTGAGATGATTCGAGGAACTATTTTTGTCTACTCCACCTTTTCAGCAGTTTTTATAGAAATAGGTGTGAGTCATTATTTTATTGCCACTACCCTTGTTCGGAGCTCGGAGATTCTGACGGAGTCGTTGGCTTGATCATTGCGGCTAGAGACTACTACGAGAGCAGACACGACAATTATGCACTGGTTTTGACATTGTGAGCTTACTCTAGGAGGAGAGAGGTTCGTCTGGGATCTCTTTGTAGCGGCTTCAAGGCCTTTCGACGCCATCTTGGGTATGGAATGGTTATCTACATTCCATGCTCAGATCGACTGTATTAGGTGCACGGTGCGGTGTGTCCGCATGGATGGGACCAGGTTCACCTTCACTGGTGAGAAGGGAACCTTCGCAGCACAGGAAGGACTCACGCAGAGGAGAGGGCAGCCGATCAGACATCATTTGGCTAGTCTCATCCTCCAAGGAGATGACATGCAGAGTCCGAGTTTTCCTGTAGTGGGGGATTAGTATGTGGGCGTTTTTCCTAAAAATGTTCTAGGTCAACCTCCTCATAGGGAGGTAGATTTGTATATAGATCTGTACCATGGGACATCACCGATATCCACTCCAGCATATCGGATGTCTCCCCCTGGGCTTTGTGAGCTGTGGGTATAGCTGGAGGATTTACAGGGGAAATGTTTCATCCAACCCATTGTTTCACCCTCAGCTTCTCCGATATTTTTCGCCAAGAAGGTGGATGGGAGCTTGAGACTGTTTGTCGATTACCGTCACCTGAACCAGGTGACTATGAGGAGCAATTATCCCCTTTCGGGGATTGATGATCTCTTCGATCAGCTCAAGGGAGCACGTCGGTTCTCGATTTTAGACCTTAGGTCAGGCTATCATCAACTCCGAGTTCGGGATGAGGATGTGCAGAAGACGGCCTTCAGGTGTCGGTATGACCACTATGAGTTCTTGGTCATGCCCTTTGGTGTGACCAATGCTCTAGAAGTGTTCCTGAGTCTCATGAACATGATCTTCTAGCCCAAACTCGATCAGTTAATCATAGTCTTCGTTGACGACATACTGATTTACTCGACGACCGAGGAGGATCAGACCTACCACCTACTAGTTGTGCTGGATACACTCCAAGAGCACCAGATTTTTGGTATGCTCTCGAAGTGCCAGTTCTGGCTTTGAGATGTTCACTTCTTGTGGAAAGTAATCTTTGAGGTAGGAGTTGCAGTGGATGCCGTGAAGGTCGAGGTGGTACTTGATTGGGAGCCACCCAGGAGCGTAACGGAGGTGCAGAGTTTCCTATGTCTGGCAGGGTACTATCGGAGATTTTTTCCAGACTTCTCCAGAGTTTCATCACCACTTATAGCTTTGAAGAAGAAGGGGAAACCCTTCATGTGGTCAGACAGATGTCAACAGAGATTCCAGGAGGTGAGGCAGAGATTGACCAATGCGCCCATCTTGAGGCTATATGAGGAGGGCGTAGGGTTTTTAGTATACTGCGACACATTAGGGATAGGACTCACGTGTTTCCTGATGCAGGAGCGAGAAGTTATAACTTACGGTTCACGGAAGTTGAGGCAGAATGAGAAGAACTATGCCACCCATGACATGGAGTTAGCAGCAATGGCCTTTGCCCTGAAGATGTGGCGACACTACCTAATGGGTGAGATATTTACAGTATAATCTGACCACAAGAGTCTCAGGTACATCTTCTCACAGAAGGACCTGAACCTGAGACAGTGACGATGGCTCGAGTTCCGCCATGATTATGATTTCGAGATAGTCTATACTCCTGGGAAGGTTAACGTAGTATCTGGTGCTCTCAGCAAGAGGTCGGTCATCCAGCTACTTGGTGAGGTGATGAAGAAGCTAGTTGTGTTGTAGATATCCATCATGGATAGAGATGCAGGATCCTTTCATCAGTCGCTCACATTCACACCTCAACTAGTTCAGTGGGTCAGAGGGGCACAATGTGGGGACATGGACTGTGAGATGAGACATGTACAGATATCCTCAGGATAGGCACCTGATGGGTTTTCTATAGGAGGATATCACGTCTTCCTTTTTAGGGGACGTACCATGGTACCAGTTGCATTGTAGGAGGAGGTTCTGACGGAGTTCCACACTTCTCCTCTAGTGGTACATCATAGAGTAATGAAGATGTATCCAGAACTCAGATGACAGTATTGGTGGCCGGGTATGAAGAAGGTTGTGGTAGAGTTTTTTTCTCGATTCCTTACTTGCAAGTAAGTGAAGGTGGAGCACCAGGTACCAGCAGGCTTGGTGAAGCCCTTATAGGTCCCGGAGTGTATGTGGGACAGAATATCTATGGTCTTCGTGAAAGAACATCCACGTACTTCCAGAGGACACGACTCCATCTAGGTGATCGTAGACCGACTCACCAAGTCATCCCACTTCTTACCCATTAGAGAGCAGAGCTTACTGGAGAGCTCTGGATGTCTCTATGATCAGGAAATCGTATGACATCATGGGGTTCCATCATCTATCATCTCTGATTGAGATGCTTGTTTACATCCCGTCTGTGGAAGGGGTTGTAGGAGGCGTTTGGGACAGAGCTATGCCTGAGCATCGCCTTTCACCCCCATAGGGATGGCCAGACGGAGAGGACCATTCATACCCTCAAGGACATGCTTCGTGCTTGTGTCCTGGACTTTGGTCTCAGTTAGTAGGATCACATACCCTTGGTTGATTTTGCGTACAATAAAAGCTACCAATCCACCATCGAGATGGAAACTTACAAGGCACTGTATGGCTGACCATGCAGATCACCTCTATGCTGGACTGACCGAGGGGAGTGAACACTCGTAGGACCAGAGATGGATCGGGCTACGACAGAGAAGGTACAGATCATCCAGGAGCGGATTAGGACTGCATAGAGTAGACAAAAGTCCTATGCTGATAGGAGGCGGAGACCACTGGAGTTCGAGGATGGCGAACACGTTTTCCTATGGCTCTCACCTCGACGTGGATTGCAGATATTTGTTTGGGGCGAAAAATTATCTCCACGCTTTATTGGACCTTTCCAGGTCCTCAGCAGGGTAGGCGAAGTGGCCTACCGCATGGCCCTTCCAGCTTAGTTCCACCGGGTGCATGACATCTTCCACGTATCTTATCTGAGTAGATATGTGCATGACCTGACGCATATCATCGACCACGAGGAGCTGGACATCGATGATAGGCTAATTTTGCGGAGGACCTAATGGAGATCGAGGATCGACAGGAGCGGGTCCTACCTGGATGGTCGAAACCTCTGGTGCACATTCGTTGGCAGCACGGGAACCCCCAGGAGAGGACATGGGATCGGGAGGATCATATGCGTGCTCAGTACCCTCATTTGTTTCCCTAGTTTATGTTGTGGCTTTACGGGGATGTAAATCCTTGAGGTGGTAGTAAGGTAAAGACCCGGAAAATTCAGGGAAATATTTTTTTAAAAATACTTTGGAATTTTACGAGTCTGTGGATTCTGATGGCTCTTGATTCTGAGGCCTGGTGTGCCCAGAATCAATTTTTAATGATTAGCTTAGGTACGTTCAGTGAGTGAACGAGCGGGTTTTTCTAACTTTTGAATCGGTGCTTGGAATTAAAATCTGAAGACACCAATGAACATGAAACACTGGTAATTGCTTAAGGGGAAACTTACCGTAGTTGTGTTCGCAAAAGAGGAGAAGTTAATTTTGGGGGGTTTATCTAAGAAATGGATAAAAATTATCAGAACAATTTTTATTACTAAAGGAGGTTACTCCCTCCCATGGGTACTTAAGGGTGGGGTCTGCAGCCACTTAATTGCCCAAGTTAAGAGGTTAGAGAGGTGGGTCCCAGACGATCCCCACCATGTAATTTCCTTTTACCCCATTTATTCCCCTACTGTTTCTTGAATTTTCCTCCATTAATATCCCATGTTTATTTATTGGTTAACTCCTCATATTGATTAATAAGGACCCTTCCTTTTCTCCTTTTTAATTTAAACTGCAATGAGTTTAATTAAGGGGAACCTTCTCTCTCCCTTCTTTTGTCATCACATTTTAATTAGTGTGGTGAATTAATTACAGGAGTGTTTCTTTGTGTGTGAAATAAAATAATAGGAGGCACCTGTTATTTAATTTTTGGGAGAGCATCATTGGTGAAGGAAATAACATTGGAGAGCTCTTGAGCTTTGGACAAAGAACACCAGCCTCCGACGAAGAATGAAGAAGAACACCGGTTCCTTGGAGATTGATGACACACCACCAATTTTATTCTACGTGACAAGAGAGGAGACGCCGCTTCCTCAGTAGCACACTCTGATGTCGCCTTCATTTCCTTTCACTGTGACGTCGTCTACAGCAACGCCGAAGAATGCCTCCTTGTTGAAGTAGGGGTTTTGGTTTACTTTTCTTTTGTAAATTATACCCTCGACGTGGCTTATAATTGTTGGGAGTAATTTCGAACCGCTAACGACATGGGTGCAGACCAACAAACAAGTCTGAACCCACCGCAATTCGAATCTTGAGGCGCAGAACATATTGCTATGGAAAAGCGGGACTGGAATGGAATTTGGAGGCCTTCGTAGTGATATACAGGTCTCGAGATGAACACAGGCGTAGACAGGAGAAAGAATGGACCACCGGAATGACTCCGGTGGCCCGCGGAAATCTCTTTCGGCACGAGTTGTCGGCGCGCGGTGCCCTGGCGCGAACCCGGCAGGAGCCGCCGCGGGTGAAGCCATGGTGGCAGGTGGTCAGATCCTGAGGATGCGCGAGGTCTGGAGGGGACACAGAAACCACGTGCTACGTCTGCAGAGTGCAAATAAGGGGGGACCACATCCCCCCATGCTCGGCCGGTGGACAAGCCATCACACCCCACCCGGCCGGGCCGGGATGAGCCGCGCCCAGCCAGGTCGGGGCGAGTCGCACCCTGCCGGGCTAGGCCGTTCCCGACTGGGCAGTACCCAGGTCGGGTCGACCCGGTTCGGGCTGACCTAGGGGGGTTGGGTCGGGTCGGGCCGGGCGCGGACCTCCCATTTCGGATCACTATTTTTCTTTCACCCACAACATGGGCTATAGACCTCTGATAAACGCACTATTAGTTTAGTTGGGATCCTTGTATGGAGATGGTCAGTTCGGTATATTACACTCAAGGTATAAAAGAACTCTTGGTATGGTTGGGTTGGTTCGCACATGAAACTGGCCTGGCCCTCGGAGCGGAAACACTTATAACATTAGTTCCAGACGTCCGATTAACGTGTTGTCCACTTTGTTGAATTTCTCTTAGTGAGATGGTTCTTTTGGCTTACTCATCTTGAGTTTTGGGAACAACTGGAGTATGGTCGGGTTGGTATCATCTTAAAAAACAACTGGGCCCCTGGGATGGAAAAGCCAATAACTCTCAGACCGGGCGTCCGATTGACGCACCGTCTGTCGCGTTCGGTTTCTTTTGACGAGGCAGAACAATGTGATACATCAACTCTAGATTTCATGATAGTTGATGTATTGAACACCTTCTCTCATGGAGCGGACCCTCCCGGAATTGAGCGTGATGTGTGTGGGAACCCTAGAGCTGGCTGTGACTGCATCGACTTCTGTACTGGAATCCTCCGTGGGTTCAACAGCGATGAAGACCATACTGGAATCCCCAGTGCGTTCGATGGTGATGACTACTGTTCTTGTACCCTATGTGGGTCTGGCAGTATTGACCTCTGTACTTTTATCCTGTGTGGGTCCGGCAGAGTAGCTGGTCTTGTATCCTTTGTGGGTCCGACAACTTACCTGGTCTTGTATCCTATGTGGGTCTGACAGCTTAGATGAATCAGTGGCTTCATCTAATCATCTCTATCACCTTACTAAGTGTATACATATGTGAGCTGAGTCTTGATTCTCAATCATTATCATTGATGAGGTTGACTTGCTTTCTTTTGTGGATTGGGTTGTGTTTTTTTGTGTGGACAGAGTTGTGCAATCCTTCTGGACTGGGTTGTTCTTTCCTTTGTGGACTGAGTGGTGCTTGGGAGTTGGAGTCGAACTATAACTGATGACTTAGGTATATGTATGGGCATATACCTAATTAGTGTTTTTGATACATTATGATTGTATCTTTCCGTTGTGGTTTATCCTTCATGGATTCTGAGAGACCTTCGGGGGTCTCAAGGTCCCTACTGAGTATCGTATACTCACCCCCACATGGGCTATGCCCGCACTATGTTGTGTTGGCTGCAGACGACAGACAATGCTGATCGAGGTGGAGGATTGAGGATCTGGATGGTACCCTGAGGTTGACCACTTGACAAGATGTACACGGAGCGGCCGACCGGACCCTAGGAGCCGAGGAGACTATCTGTACCCACCCTTCAGGTGGGATTTCCAGAGGACGACTTTGTGTTGTTTTTCTTCTTATTGTTTTTGTACTTTCCTTTCAGTTGTACTATACTTTCAGTTGGGTTTGTATTCTGGCCCTTTTACTTTTCCAGCACTTATCATGTACTTAGTTTTCTTAGTGATACTTCACTTGCATACTCTGTTGTGTATGTTACTTCTTAAAGGCAATGCCTTCCCTAATTTCGGGATTTTCTCCTTTAGTGCTAGTCTCCAACCTCTGGCCTAGGGAAGTCGGGTTCGGGGTAGTCATGACATGGGCCCCAGGGATGGGTCGTGACAAACCAGGTATGTTTTGCATAGTTATAACTAACAATGAGAAGACCGTGTTCCTTTCTAATTCCTTCCAAATACCATGTTCCTGAATCACATATTCATCAATGTACATAATGAATTATTAGGCATATAAATGGACTTATAACCACCCAAAAACACGATAATGTGTTATAGCCCTTAATATTACAACATATCTTTTAAATTTAAAATTTATCCCATCCACAAATTAATATGTTAAATATTCATCAGAATATCTCTATCGGTTCAAGACACAAAATCATAGAGCCTCCCATCCTTTGACCTTATCATCCCTAAAAAGCCTAAATGATAAAAACATCACAAGACCTATTATAGTAATGTAATTAAACTAAAATAAAAACATTTCAATTTCAAATCCAAAAATTAAATTTTATGTGACAATATATTCTTACAGTACATAATCCATTAAATCAATATCCAATTCTCAAATCTAATGATGAAACATTGATATAGTGATTTATCATGCATAACTACCCCAATAATTTATAATGCAACATTCTTAATATTCAATCATGATATGGTGATTCCTGCCAAATGTTTTATCATTCAGCATCCAATTCCATATCATTAAAATACATCCATTATAATTCCTATTAAATAATGGCCTTAATGTCATAGGTATTCTCCTAGAACATTTCATAATTTCATAATATGGTTTAATTATAATAAACATAGATTTATTGGGTTAAAATTATTTTCCATTAATATATATTACCATCCATTAGCCTACGAACATCCTATTAAATGATGTTCATTGTACATTTACACACAGAATGAATAATACCATTCAAGAGAAGTCTTTCCATATAGCCTCTTGTTCACTACTAAAAAAATATGGAGCTTCGATCACCAATGAATCACCAAAAATAATCGAAGAACCCATAATCCAAAATAATATTAAGATCATTCCAATAATGATCAACTATGATCATACCCATGTGTAACATCCCCACCTGGTTCACAACTGAACATGTGGTCGTACCGGTCACCACATGACCTCATCCACATATCCCTTTATGGATGAGGCTACCAAATAGTAGCGATGGTCTAAGTATAGTTCTTTTGGTGGATATACACTATTATTAGAATTGAACGTTGGTATATCAGAGTAAATAACAATCAATAGATGAAGCAATAACACATATTTGAAAAAGAAGAGGAAGACTAATAGTACTCTATTTATAAAAGTGGCAAATGCCAATTATACAACAGATGAATGAATGACATGTTAAGGATATATAATTCAATGAAAAAATACAAAATTTTATACATATAATTTACAATACAAATAAAAAACAACCAATCTCAAAAACATTCAACTCGAGCATCCCGGGATCCCTCGTGATCCACTGCTCTGATCCCCCAAGTATAAGTAAACAGCTCAAACCAGCAGCCAAATAGAATATACTCGGGTACCCTAGTGCAATGGCGGCCTGAGTAGGGAGAGATATATAAATCACAGTGGGATGGGAACAATAGTGTCTTCCAATATTATAGAAATTAAATAAATCATTGAAACATTGTGACAACATGCATAAAAAAGTATGTTTTACAATGTGACTACACACCAAAGTACATTCTTCAGCCATAAGCTACTTTCTGAACCTATAATGTAAATTTTTCATTCATATATAATAGTCATCACACATTCATTTACATTTATCAATTATTCGATACTCATTAAATTATATATGTTTTTTGATCTGGCCTAAGCCTGACATCCCTGTATAAGTCACCTACAACTAATGTCTCTAAATACCATCAATGAAATCAATGTAAATTCCAATTTCTAGTCTTGTTCTTTGGATTGTATAACACATCATAAGATATTAAATTGAATATTTCATGTACTATGTCCCTGATAGTCCAAAAAATATTGAGTTTCTCCTCGGTCCATCAACTAAATAGTTATTCTCCCAATTCATTAACAAATATCAATTCTTTATCATATTCATTTCATAAATCATTACATCATATATTCTTTCATTAACATTTTAATTCAATGTTGTAATGGAAAATGGACCTATAACCCAATGTTAATTATTGTGTGTATTATGTCATGTGTTGCACCCTCGTGATAATTTTGAGCATCAAAACTTGTCTCACAACCCACGGCTCTTTGGAGCATCAGTATATGTCCCACAAAAGAATATTTTTATGTACACCAGTTATAGAATTCCATGTATTTCACCCTGGAGTATTTAGAGTATCAATCCCTATCTCACATCCCTTTTATCAATACTACAAAAATATTTATCATTGGTATATAACTCCTTGTCTAACACCCTAAACTATATATTAATTAATCCATAACTCAGTTAATCTAATCTGTTAATCAATTCATCATCTAATTAACTACATAAAAATCACATCAAATAAATCATCAATTAATTAACCATTTATCATTTCAATAGTTTATAATTAATTAATGATTTATTATTCAAAACCACACACATGTCAAACAAATAAATTACTCGACATTTAATTATCCCAATAACATCACCAAAAACAAGAAAAATAATACTCCAAAATATCATTGCAAAAGCACATCATTTAATCTATCATTAAAATATCACTATTTAAGCAAAACAACGTATTGCAATTAATTTTTGGATCAATTATATCATTACTATTATATCATTTCTTAATCAAACTCACCAATAATAATTTTAAATAAACATTACGGTACATATGATTGAGAATTAAAAATTCATCATTTAAATTAAAGAATTCAAATTATTTAATTCTACAATAAACTAAAATATTAATACATTTTAATCAACTAAATAATTGAATAACCTTTCACATCATGAACAAGTAGTAATTAATCCACAATTAATTTTCTTCAAATAGCCAAAAAATATCTAAATTAGTCCCGGAATAAATTATCTCACTCATCTATGTCAATATATTATAATTAATCCTTTGATTAATTTTTAATTTATAGTCTTAGAGCATATAATTAATACACTAAATTAATTATCTAATCCTAGCCAAAATAAAACATTATTAAATTATTTAATCATGTTACATTTAAAAATTCATCAATACATACATAATACCAACAGATAGTCGTCTCCTCATTTATCTCACGTGTGAAGCATCATTTAATGACAAAAAAACTCACGCATCTACCCACCACTTATCACATTTAGTAATTTAATAAAATATTATAAATTTTCATTTAAACAACATTCAATATAAATATATCACTACATAATTTAAATACCAATAAAAGTTCTGAAAGCATTATATTATTGAATTTATTGATGGAGAGGACTAAAAGGGGGGACCTACCTCAAAGTGGAACCAATTTAATTTTTAGTTGCTTGACATACAATGATAACAAAGCTGCAACTAGTCCACTATCTCATAACCACTCCTTTATATATATATACATGTGTTCCCTCTAAATAGATCATAACCCACTACAAAATAACATATAATCGATAAAACATAATGAAAAGACTAAAAAATGTTAAATAAAGTACCAAGGACAAATATAATTTGTTAGACTCTAAATTGGATGGTGAAAATCAAATAGCGGAAATGTATATTCTTAACCAAAGAAATGGTGACAAGGAAAATCGAGTTCATCCACCTCAACCTTGGGGAAGGAATCCAAATTATGTACCAATGGGTCCCAAGTAAACATTTTCATTCCCTTGATGAGGTGGTCATGATTCGTGAAGAGTCCAGAAGGAATCGTCGCATGAAAATTGGAGTTTTGGGAAGGGGGTGGGCACCAAAGAGGTGAGTCACGCTACTATAGGGCTGTTTCATGGTGTCATGCACTGCAGTAGGGTGTTTGTTAGGGAGTAGTATGCATTACAAGTGATGCGCCACCAGTATGAATCTACAATCATGTCGGTAGGTGATGCTTGGAAAAGGTGGACTAGTTCACGCTGACCAGGTTTCCAAGGGGTCACGCCTCTTGTGTGCGGTGAAGCATAATTCCATCCTTTATATTAGTTTTTTAAACCTAAATACAAAATAACACTCATTGATTAATTTGATTTAATATATTCAAAAGTGTAAAAACATAACAAACAATTGATTGTAATATCATTAATATGATATTAATGATAACAACTATAACTCATAAATCTAATAAAATTTGAATGATTATTATTATAAAATTAATAATAACAGTCATACCATTATTACCACACACAATCATTTATTAATTTCAAAACAAAACACCCAAATCCATTATTATTATTCATTATAAAAAACATCCATAATTAATAATGATTATTTGTTTCCTAAAAATAAAATAACAATAATCTCAGTATTATTAATTTTCAAACAGTTGATAAACCCAGGAAATTTTTTTTAATAAAATAGATTCATTAAATGGAAAACTCATCATTTAATTAAATGTTTATTAGAGATACCCAAATGCTCAATTAATTTCACTTAAAATTTACACTCCATTAATGATGCAATTAAAATCTCCTATCATCTATGTAATTTATGAGACCATAACAATAACAATGACATTATTATTATTAACAAATTATTTTATTTAAAAATAAATATCACATTTAATATTTTTTAAATAAAATAAATAAAATATTAAACTGGGTAATCTCCATGAGTTGGACCGGAACCATGCGCAGCCCATACAGATCCATTAATACATACTTTTCTAGATTCAGTCTCCTGAGATTCGTTGTGACACCTGAAAAAATTATCAGGTATATTACAATGTCCAAAAACCACAACTGTATGTTTTCCAACACTCAGAATTATGTTCTAAAGTATGTTTTAAAAACCATCCCATAGATAAACTGTAAAAATTAAAAAACCATCATAATTTAAAATCAGTTAAAACACATAGTACATTACACCAACTGTTGTTGACATGTCCAGGATGAATATTTTTTTGAACAAAATGTAATTTTATCATTGGGATGAACAATCACATTCATTTTTGTAAAACTTTTTTATTGAAATAATCATTCCTTATCCTATCACCCATCCTTATTATAATAACATATCTGTGTATGATCTTATAAATGGAATTCACTAGAAAATCCTAACCTAATCTAATTTTTTAAACTATATAGGTTACCTAAAAAGGTATCCAAACAAGTATTATTTGGTCCCCATGTCAATTATCACAATTGGGCCGCCTACAACAAATAGGCATCCTACCAAACATTTGGAGTCCCATATTAACTAATTGTAATAATATTATATTGAAAAGAAAATTTGAATATTCAACACATTAATAGGATTTCCGGTAATAAAACTCTACCCAATATCTCTAGATAAATGTATTTAACATTCCTCAAAACAAAATTCCAAAAATATATTATTACATCCAAATGTGAAACTGCAATAGATGATCAATAATATTATGCACATGTATATTATTAAACAAGTCCTCATTTTTAGCCATGAAATAACGAGGTTTAAAAACATATAACTATGTCAAAACAAGAACCTTGAATAACAATTAAATATATTTCTATAAGACCTCATTCACGAGGGAAAATAAAGCTATTTGGTCATTCATTATCCCAATAGGCATCACATGGTACTCCAATAACCCATTTCTTCTTATGAACATCAATATCAATATATCATCATTAATGACATGATATTTAGATAGTTTGATCATATATAAAGTTTATAGAGCCATCGTCACCCATTAAAAGTTAAAATGAATAATTGATTATATTAAATTGAAATCGGTTTATCATTGTAATCAAATTTAATATTTATATATCCAGATATATCTTTATTATAACATCATCCATATTTTCATAGAGTAATGCAAAACTCTAAGGCAGTGTTATTAGATGAATAAACCATTTCACCTAAATTTATTTGACCAACACATTAAACCCCTTCAATGTAGCTATTAATATACAATATTTATTTAATGATATAAAATATATAACTAAATCTTGATAAATCAAGTTCCAAATTTCTCATTGTAGTAGGAGTTTTGAGAAATCATCTAGAAAGATGGTTGACTAAATACACTTTAGAGGAGGAAACCTAGTCAGATATGGGACATAATCTATTTATTGATAAATAAATTCAAACTTAGATCCAGTTTTCCTATTCTAAATAAAGTGATATCACATGTTACCTACTCAATGATCTTATTTCATGTTGAGATCATTCATCTATTCTTTTTGTTTGGTAGTGGTCATAACTCTCTAATAATATTTAGTACCATCTATCCAATGATTCACCATCTCCATACAAAAGTTACATAAATATTATTCTTCAAGAAAAAAATAGTATCTCATAGATTTTAATCATTCTTAACCATTTTAGGTCATTATGGGATTTACTTATTAATGATATATCCTCATTATGAGGTGTTATAAAGAGAAAATATTTTTTGAAATTATTAGTCGGAAAACCTTGACTCTAGAACACATGAGATGATATGAAATAATTGAAATTAGCTTCCCAAATAAGGTATAATATATCATAAATTCATTAAAAAGAATACCTTAAACTATAGAAAGTCCTTTTACACCATATTTTTGAATATAAAACTTCATTATTGATACATCCTTTATTATATTTATAACAATGTACACATGCTTCATACATCACCAAAATCAGAAGCCCTTGTGAGGCCTATATCAACTATTATGATAAACTATTTCCTACACGACGATGCCGTTTTATAGTTAAAAAATTCATTATATGAGATTCTATATTCCATGAAATTATATCATAAGTATATTAGATGTTTCAAAAATAAGATCATTCCATTTATTGTAATGTTAAATATGTTCTATATTACCATATAGATGTCACATACAAATAAAACATGGAAGAAATATATATTATTTAACAATATAACCATAGTTAATGAATGTAAGGTGACATCTCCAGATATAGTGATATAAATAAAAATGACATTTCAACAACATATACATTACAATATATACTCATCATCCCTCCTCAAATCTGTGGTTGTATAACTCAGAAATCTATTAATGAAATTTCCAACTGGTCAATTTGGAATTAAAATAAGAAAAACAAATATTGAATCCACTAAACCAATATATATATTAAATTCACTAGAACAAAAATTATATTATATAGAAAGGTTAATGTTTCACACTTTGTGTATCAACGTAGGTCAACCACTCTCTTCTGTCATTTGAAAAATTAATTCTTATACAAAATGGGCTCTATTTGTACAATCATCATAAAATGAGATAAAAACATGTCACCACCATTATTAGATATTGTAGTTCCATAAAAACCATGCATCAATAGAAAATCATAGTACCGTAGAATAAATCAGCACAATATGAATTCATGAGGGTCAAAAATGTAAGTCCACATGGGATTAAAGACTATATATGCATGATATACCATCTCATTTCATGTCCTTGAGAAATATATACATCCTCTTTTACCCATTTGTCAGCAACTGTTTATAATAATATAATCCAAAAAATAATCACAATATCATCCATGAAATACATAAGAACAATAGTTCCATGTATTTACATGCGATGTTATAAATGTAATATATGACATAATCCTATATATATTCAGACCAACTCTACGAAATCCACCACCCTAAAAATGAAATTTTAAAATTACCCCACAATAATGTTTTCCCACTACATAGAACCCAAAAATGAATATTACGGAATTATTAGTTACATTATCATACACAATAATCATTCCAGCAGTAATAGTACCCCTAATATGAGCATCTTGACCAAATTCCAAATGTAGTTCCCAAAGCCATCATAAATTTGGACATATCAAAAACACCATAGTGAACACGTACTATTTAGATTAAATGAATAAATTGAGAAAATATATATGAGTTTGACAAAAACCAAATGAATAAACACAATAAGCTGAAGCATAAAATTGGATACGTAATACTAATATTTTTAATTATATATTATCATATTCACCCAAAAATGTATTGTAAACTTATATTTTAGTCCCAATAATATAAATATAATATGACATATATTGATAAATATGAAAAAAATCAAAAATAAAAATTTAAAAGGAAATAAAAAATGATTATAATATAACTATATTTAGTGAAACCTCTCGCATAAAGAAATTTAATATTTGATAAAAATAATTCATAAAGGTAATTTTGTTGTAATTAATTGTTTTTAATTAATTTTTTGTATTATTTTACATTGGGTTTTTCATGTATTTTTAGGGAGATTAAGGAAACTTTGGAATATTTTAGCTAATTTTAATGTTTTTGTTGTTGTTTTTTATTTAATTAAAATTTTTTATGGTGTAGACACAGATCGATAGAACAATTTTTGGAATGGTCGTAAATTAAGTTCAACCCATTCATTATTCAAGGACAAGATGAAATAATGAGTAAGATTTATAGATATTCCATATGCTCCTCAAGTCTCAAAGACCCTTAATTATTCAGTCACGAGATTAAATTCAATGATATAAAATTACTATATAAGGATATGTTTTCATTTAATGCATAATAACAAGACATACTATGTAGGAGTGTCAAGTAGATTTCCATTAATTATGATTTATGATATCTAAAATAAATATATTGTAATGCCATATGGATTAGTTCTTTTCATTTTGAATGATTTTAAATGTACTTAAACATTTCATGTTTTCTTTTTTATTTCATTATTGATTATTTTATTATTTAATTGAGGAATTATAATATAAATTTTAATTATTATGTTCTAAATTAATATTTCCATTCAAATTTGTCAAAATTTTAAATTTTTTACCAATAAAAATTTTAAATAATCAAATATATTGTTTTTATAGTGTTAATATTCATAAAATTATATATTTTAATTATGTGATCCACAATTTGTTTTTCAATGATTACTATTTCAACAGAGTAAATTATTTTCATTTATAATATTTCATTTTCCACTGAAAAATAAAATTCTTATGTTTAGGTATTTAATGTAGAGGAAACTAGTAATTAATGACCTTCTAAGTCAATTTTTTTTTTAATTTTTTAAGTAATTAATTTTTTTGATAAAATATCCCAAATTGTTTTCCATGAATAATAATGACAATGTGATAATATGTCACGGAGTCCAATCTATCTAAAATAAATAAAAATATGATCAACATTGTGATTTATTTTCATTATTTATAGTCAAACCTAATGCATGTCAGATAATAAACACCTATAGTAATGAAGTGTTTTTGAAGAATTGGTATATCAATATTGCTTAATTGAACTCAAAACAAGAAATACATTCCACCTGATAATACAGGAGTCCAAATTTTTATAGGGAACACCAAAATTGATTAAACTCTATCATCCATTAATGTTTTTTACATATAATTACTTGACATAATTTTCATGCACTAATGTTTTTAGAAAACAATAACTCATTCATGTCATATACAACAATGGTCAATTAAGAAGACTTTAGTGAAATGATAAAAAAATACATTAATCATATTTCATAGATTTATAAGATAATTTTTGGAACCATGTTTCCTCTTATTATGGCATTTAGATTAGGATCTTTCACATCTCCTAATCTGATTATTTTGATGTTAGAATGAACATTTAAGATTAATAATCCATCATAACATGTGATATCATAGGTAAATAATTTGAATATAAATATTTCCTACTATTGACATACGTAGAATATTCATAATTTAATGATAAACACAAACTGTATAATGTTAAATCATATTAGGGGTCATATTAATACATTACAGAAATGACTTTTAAAAACCCACATCGTAGATTATATGTGGGGTTACATCTGAATACATTCTACTATGGACTATATCCTACCATACATCTAATTGAAGATGCTTCCACTGATGGTGAATGGATATTCAAGACACCAGATGATGGGAATAAACGTTTTTACTAGGTCTCACCAAATTCTAGACATTGTAAAATAAATCGAGGCCCCTATCCATAAATACAACCACCTAATGATTTAGTAGATTTTGAATTTGGTGACAAGTGTTGAGGCCTATATCATTAGCATTACTATAAAATGGGAAATAATAACCTCAATCGTAGGGTTGTATTTAATTAAATTACAATCTAAAAGACCAAAAAATTAAATGACTACAATATTTTTATTATCAATAATACCCAAAAAGAATATATTAAACAACAAAAGAAAACAAATTTATTATATTTACAATATATTATTAGTCCATAAAATTATAATAATAAGGAATAAATTTTTACCTAACACAATCTCCATCTCCTCTACCATTACATCCCATAAGAAAAAAATATTTCCCACCATTTGCCAATAAATTTTTACCAAATCATAAAAATATGATTCACGTAGATCTTATATGATAGTAACAAGCCCCACCTCTATGGAAAACCTCATTTTTTCATAAAAAATTTAATTTACGAGGTACAAAATCGAAACTCTTATAATCTTTTATTTTTTTCAAAACAGGAACAAATAATACAAGAAAATAGATATAATTATTACCATCTACATGAAAGTTGTATTTAAAGGTTCATACTTAGAAAATAAACTAAATATTATAACCTAGATATATACAAAAATGGATAGGGTTGAGCATAATGGCTTCTAAGGGAAACCATTATCATATATTTGGGAGGAATATAAAAAAGAACGCGAGGAATATCAATGTGGTATAAGAAACTGAGAACGAGGCATATCATAATAAAAATAAATTGACTAATAACATGGACATGTTTCTAAAAAAACATAATTTCTACATTTATAAGAATAGAAGAATGGTTAATCAACAAAGCATAATAAATCAAAATGACCACGGTTATTCACCATGGTATGATAAATCATGTTATCATAATAGACTAAATTTCTTCCTCAATGCATTGGATCTAAATAAGGGAAAAATATTCATATGTATTGTTTTATATGATAAATATATATCATTGTAAATAATTTCATAAAGAACATGTGATGAATAAAAAATTGTGATTCAAATCAAAATTCCGGTGTTTCAAAACATCATAAGAATTACATAATTATATCATTTTCAGCCAATAGAAAAGAAATGAGTTATTTGTCTATGATAATCACTAAATAGATAAACTATTTCTAAAATATAGTTGAATACTAATAGAAAATAAATAGTCTTTGGTAATGAAGAAACAAAAATAAATGATAATTTCATGAAGATAATTTGTATTTTTTGAGAAGTAATATTAGAATATTATAAGGAATAAAATGTTGTTTTTAAAAATGGGTATATGATAAGGGATAATGGGCATCTAATTAGAAAAAATTAATTTAGAAGTAAAAGTATGATCATAATTGTAATAAGATATATTAATAATAACATTTAGAGGACATACACTAAAACTGTTTCTTGAATCGAAGAAAAAAAAGGATAATTCCCTTTCCATGAAGAGTTACTCCTAGATATTGACAAATCAAATTTTGGGGGATTTAAATTACCATGGGGGGAATCCTGGTGATATAAAACTACTAGATCCTATTTGATGAATATATTTTGAGTGAAATTAAATGTAGAACATGTTGGTTATTTGTAGAAAAAATGGAGGATTTGTTTAATAATTTCAAAATATAGGCCACGGAAATCATGGTTATAGAAATTGAAAAGAACAGGAATTCCCAAGCTTATTGAGCATTTTTTGGTCATGGGGTGAATATGTTATGTTATTTTCATCCACATGAACCACTCATAAATTTACATATATTATTTTTAGAAAGGAAAATCCAATTTTACACTAAAAAATGTCATCTCAGAAAATGTTTCTATTTTATGTTTTCAAAAGTAAATTATATGATTTGAAATAGAATAAAATATATTAATATAATTAAATTAAAAAAATAATATATTGTGTGGCATGGATTGTGGTTAAATATTTATTACATCATTATGACAAAATTATTAAACAATTAATTAATCTTACTGATTACCACAAACAATATTTTTCCACATCATTGAGAAATATTGTATTTTATAAAATATTTGAAAATTAACCATACCATAATTTTATCTCACTAATTTTATAAATAATTTTTTTAAATTGAAATAATAACCTAAAAAATATAACATTAAATTTTTAAAATAAAAAATATAGTTTATTAAAAACATAGAGGGTTGATTTTGAACAATAATGTTTTTACAAATAATGGTTTATATCATTTCAAAAAAGTAAAATTTTGATATGAAATTTGTTTTTATCAAATTCATCCACAATTAAACATATTTAGTTTTGGGAAAAAATTATTTATTAAAAAATTATTTATTATTTACAAAAAAATTAACATTATGTAACTAAGTTAGCGACATTTGAACCATAATAAAAAAAGTGTACAACCAAATGGTTGGGTGTGTGATGGTGATATATTAATTGAGTGAATAAACTAACATCTACTGAGTGGTAATTCCCACTTACTTGAAATTATTAAATATCTTTTCTTATTAAATATATACATGTTATATCATGGATTATACATATTCACAAGAGAACCTTTTGATTATACCTCCCTACCATATTCTAAAAAATAGGCTAAATAGGACTTGTCTCTTCTAGTAGAGGCCATCACTTATCCTTTCTACATTAATATTAAATATTCAATTTCTACATTTAAACACTTATTATAACAAAAAACTAGTAAAAATACTATAATACAAAATATTAAAATTTAAAAATAATCATAATTTACCAATGATCTTATAAAAATCTAATTTATATTGTTACATTTATCTATAATTTACGTCATTTTTAAAATAATATTTTTACATTTGTTTAAAATATAATATAGCCCATATTTTTTAGAATGAATTAGCATTCAAAACGTCCTTCTTGTTACATTCCTCCCCACTAATTAAAATTTATCGTAGAAATATTAAAATCATTCCCTAATTAGAGACAATCTATTTGCACTTCTTTTATATTATCTCATCTCGGTCTGACACTGAATTTGTGTATTTTTTGTTTATCCATATTACATTTATCGGGTGGGTATCCTCGTTTTTTATAACCTTCTCTCTATGATAAGATATCTCAAACATCATCAAATTATAAGAGAGGCCATGTTCGTATTGTACAAAATTAAAATTTCATACTTTTGAATAGTAAATTAGGTAAATCCTCAAGAGGGATACATGAATTACATCATGAACCTAATCTATAATTGGAAAATATCTACCTAATTAGACACTGCACCTATGTGATCATGGATTTAATGGGAGAAAATTTATATGGGGATAACCAGTTTTTTTCTTCCCAAATCAAATGAATCCCATAAAATGTTTTATTTGAATGAAATAATTTTATACAAATCAGTCTCCATAACTCATTGATGGTTGTCAACATAGCACTTTTTCAACATTTATTCTCCATCATGTGCTGTATGATGAAATGATCATTTTCTGTCATCTCTTGAAAATGATTTGGACTATAAAGATTTATCTCATAATATTCATAAAAAATGTAGGAGTTATACATTTTATCCCATATAGAGATTCATACAGTGCCATTTGAATACCCAAATGGAAAAAAATGTAATATATAAACTCAAATAAGGGAAGATGTTGATATCACCCACCAATAAATTCAATTGTGAATATTCACAACTTGTTGTCGAGTGTCTGAATTGACTATTCATATAGAACTTCAATTTCTGGGTGATAGGTCATACTAAGATTCAATTCGGAACATAGATAATTTTGAATACATCTCTATAATTATGATGTCAACCTAGAATAGTGAATATAAATTTTAGAATGTTTTACCCCATGAAACCTCACCACCTCCATTATGAAAATCATTGAATTTTTTCTATATTAAAATATTCTATAATATACCAAAAAATATGTAGGATTGTTGAGAAATTATACTATAACCTATAAAAATTTTTTCATTGGTTTTTTCATTGGAGAAAAGTGAAAATGTCTTTATATATATAGTCCAACATCAATTTTGGTATGGGTTGTGGTTTTCGTCCCCATTTAGAAACTTTTCACTCCTCCTTCACCTAGAGACATACTATAAAAATTGTACTATAGTCAGCAATCTTAATTTTCATATTAGCCCTCCAATAATGATAAATAATGAACATATACATTTTAGTTCATTAATGATTTATATATAATATTGGCCAATTATATTCCCCCATTATCAACATAATTATTTCCAAATTAGATTGAACAAAAATTATTTATTGATATTTTAATGCAGCATATTGAAAAATACATAACTCTAGAAATGTATCATTCTTTAAATCATCTATCATCTTTTGTTACAAAGGACATTTTAATTGAGAATTATTTATCATCTATAGTAATGAAGGTTAATAGATCATTTGGAATTTTGTTAATTTTTTCCTTTGACATACGAATCCAAATACAAATTTTTATATGACATTGATCAAATTATATCCATAAATCATCACTATTTCTATAATAATTGATTCATTATTACTTAATTAATTAGTGAAATTTATTACCCTTTACAGTGGTAATGAATTGAATAGTGATAGTCATTAGGAATCAAGAAAAATCCTCTTTGCCCAATGTTCAATTAAATTTCTTGTGAATATATGCTTCATGAATTGGTGGTATGCATGTATGTACCACATCCTTCTAGAAAGCATATGCCTCTATATTTTTAGAGAAAAAATAACCAGATATATATCCAACTCATGTATTGGATAATTTTTCCCATGAGTCATTATATTTTGAGATGCAAAAGAAATTACATATTAATTTTTATGAGGACACATCTAGTCCCTTTCAGAGATGAATCACTGAATAAAACGAATTCATTACTAATAGATGGTAGTGTTAAGACATGTTCAATAAAAAATTTTGTATTGATCTATTAAAATCATTTGACACTCCATTGTGTAGATTAACATAGAACTCTTTTGAGTTTACTTTGTTAATAGATTACATATTCAATAATATTTTCTAAAACCTTCAATAATATTCATCCAAAATAAGGAAACTATAAATATCAATGACTATTATAGGATGTGGCCACACCACTAAAACCATTTTCATGGAAGGTTCAATTAAAATTCATTCATTGGTAATAATATTCCAAATAAAAGAATCTCTTTTAAACAAAATTCAAATTTTCATTAAATTCGTAATATTATATAAATCCTCATTTTTTTAAATGTAACAATTTGTTAATATATATAGTCCTTCTGTAATTTAGAATATATCATCATATATTAAAAAAATCTACCCAAACGTTTTCTACATAGTCCAAAAAGGCTCAGTTAGTCGAATCCTTAAATTCTTCAGTATCATTATTAATGAAAAAGGGTATAATAATAAACTCATTATGTATATTTATTTATTGTATGAATGAGTTTGTAATGTCATATTTCCTCACAATCAACTATTAATAACCTAATCGATGATCATTCATAGAGATGAATTGAGTCATATGATACTATTTACATAAATCCTAAATACTAGGTATATATTACATGTTTTACTATGACCACATTATGTTCTCTATAAATAATTCTTAGCAAAAGTTATCAATCCATTATCTTAAAAAGGGAACCTATTATCCCCACGGGGACACAGATGCTTGATCAACTCCCATATCCAACGGAGTTTGAATTTTTTTTTTAATTACATTATTTATACATTTTTTTCGTTTTGGGGTCTTTGATATCATCGGGGATCTAGGTATGAGTTCAATGGTGAACTCTACCATTATTTCAATATGTCATCCTAGATAATGTTAAAAAAATACATCAATATATTCTTAGAGGATGGGGACATTTTATTTTCATAATATTTTATTTCCATCGCCCTCTTCTCCAATTGTTACCATAAATAATTAAATTGGAGATTCTTCTATAAAATGATATGGTTGACATATCCCAAAGTTGAAAATAACTATAGGTTTTCCATTCCGTTTTTTGATAATTCCATTTATCTATAGCTGTTCTAAGAATTTTACTTTGATATCCATTACATCCCTTGAAAAATGGCATATTACATTATGGGAACAACTCATATATTTTCATAGAAATTGTGGTCACAGATGTCATTAATAGAGTATATATATATATGATTCTTAGATAATTCCTATAGAATACTTAAATGATAACTCTAAATCTAGTCATTTAGTTATTGATTCAAAATTCATTTCAATCATCAAGGATATAATGGAATTTATAGAACCTAAATCAAACAATGTACTTTATATATTTTAGAGAAAATGGGTGTACCATCCAGCATGTAATTTAGAAATTCTACTAAATTAGTCATGATAAAAATTTTCATACATTTTCTCATATCCTATGATGATATTGATGGTGATTCCTTTATATTAACTTAACATTGGAATATTTATTTGAATATTTATTATGTTGTCACTCTTATCACATTGGTCACCGGACTTCTCAAACCCTATAATTTCTTTATTATTGTTATAGAGAAGTTGAGGCTTCATATCACTAGGATAGTTCTGAGCTATAGAGCCATCTCTTACAAACATGTAACAATTTCCACTCCTATGAAAAATGTTCTATGAATGATACCTCTAAAAAAATTTACATGTGGGAAGTTACACTTTCTTTCCCATTCTCCTTTTATCAAATTTCTCCCAACGATTGGATACATTAGAATCTTCTTTTATATTATTTTTTGACCAATGTGTGTCTCTAAACATTAGTTCAACATATATAGAACTATACATTATGTATTCATAGCGGTCATTGTCTTAATTTTCTAGATGGCCTAATACATGGGATCTTAGCACACTGATGAATATATCAAAACATCCCTTAAGAATCATAACAAATATAGAGTTGTTATAATAATTTATTTTAATGTTTATCTCATAGCTTCCCATTAATTCATTTTCATTGTTATTTAGTTCAAATGACTCCTTCTCTATTATCATTCACAACGAACAGTGGACATATTTATTGAAAAATATTCCAAAAAAATATTCCCCCTCCACATCACAATAATCAATTCATGGATTCGTTTATCTATTTATTGTCCACCGTTGTTCGTCTTATAAATCTATGCAGCATACATCTATTGGGATTTTTCTTTTTTTGAAAAATTGATTATGGGAAAAATAATTCAATAAAACATATCATTTTTTCAGTAATCAATGGGTTGTTAGACCCACTGAATGTAGGTGTTTATTGATGCATAGTGGACTCAATGGAATATTATTCCATTCATGTGTAATTCATTCTATGTGATTGATTCATGTTATTGTTCATAATATGGGCAAGTTTATTCCTCATTATGACAATGTTCTCCCTTATGGATTCTACCAGAGGGACATTTGTGTATGGTTGGTAGCATTCATATTTTTCGTGGTTCCTCTTATATTCATCATTTTATGCAAGATAAAAAAATATTAGTAAGAAAAATGTTTCATTCAAGAATCATACATTTATAAGGGAATTATATATCAAAAAATATAGTTATTAAATATTTTATTCTTGAAAAAATACATCTTCTATTATACATCATAATGGTTCATAAATATACTTTTATTAAAAATAGATTTCCCCATGGAGTGTCAAATTAGAAGGGCATCATGGCGCACTTTAATGAACTAGTTCTCATTCATGTTTTGATAAGGGTGATTTTTTTGGGTGTTACCCCTTGATACATCTATTATAGAGTGACATACAGTTTTTAAAATCCATTCATGGATTTATTTTCATGGAATCCATTTAATTAATACTTCACCAAAACTCTATTTTATTTCCTATATTGAATATACTCAATAGGGTTGATGCTAATGTTCTTGAATATTAATTTACAAAAATAAATAAATAATTAATCAATACAATGTATTTCATACACTTTTTTTATTACAAGAATTTTATATTTAAATTGTGTAAAAAACAAGATCATTAAATGATTTGATTATTGGATACCATTAACAATAAAAAAAAAGTATTTTGATAAAAATTAAGGGAAAAATATTTGGATTATACAAAGTATATATATTTTATCTCATAACCTTGGGACATTCATCAATGGAAATGGGTGAGCGTAAGCCCTAGTAATTGACGAAATTTAAATATATTACAGAGGAATATCAATATAAAATTTTGGAAGATCATTATGACCTGGTAAATAGAGAAATAGAAATATCATAAAAAATATAATGAATAATACTAGGGAATTGTGGTATAATATTTAATTTTTACATTAATAAGCATGTAATGATGATTAATCACCATGGTGTTGTAAATGAAAATTACCACTGTTATTCTGTATGATATGTTAAAACATATCAAATATATAGATTATATTATATACACAAAGCATTGGAAAATAGTCAAGGAACACCATTAATATGAATAATTTAATGTGATCCAAAATATATCGCAATAATTAATTTCATAAATAACACGTGGAGAATAAATAATAAATTTCATATCAAAACCATGACATTTCAAAAGTACATTAAAACAAAATCATTATGTCATTTTGGACTCCCGAAAAGGAAATGTAGGTTCTATGTATGATAATCCAACAAATAGATAATTCATTAATACATCTAGGTGAATTCCATTTTAAATTTAATAGTATTGGTTATTCTCAAATGGAAAATAATTGAAAATTTCTTAAGGTTAATAGGGAAATATTGGGAAGTACATTCGACAACATAATGGGTATAATTTTTTTTAAAAATGATTAAATTTAGATGGGACAGGGGTATACCATCGAAATAACATGAATTTGTAGTAAGGGTATTATCAAAAGGTTAATATTAGATAGAAACAAAAAATTTTATAAGACATATATGAAAATAGATTCTGGAATTGAAATGAAAATATGGATAATTACCACAACATGAAGAGTTACCCCTAGATCATGAGGAATGTAACATTGGGGTATTTTGATTACATTAGTGAAACTCTATTGGAGTAATGAATAGCATTTCTTAGATTAATATTTATATTTTATTATATAAAATAGTAAAATTTGTTGATATTTATATAAATAGATGATGATTTTTTAAAAATTCTCAAATACACTCTATGAAAATCCAGGGTCAGGAAAATGAAAAATAATGGGCTTGAAATTTATTTTAGACCATTTAATTTTTCATTTCACCAATATTTCATATTATTTTAGCCTATAAAATCCATGAATAATTTTTTATTACATATTTTCTTTGGGAAATATAACAATTCCAAAAAATAATGTAATAAGGACAAAAATTCCATTTTATAATTGGGAATGTAAATTATATATTATAATATTGTTTAATATATATTATATACATAATATTATTAAAAAAATATTATGATAATTTTAATTAGGTTTACTAATTAATGTTTCATTATTACATAAATATGTTGTCATTAAACAAACTGAAAACCTGAAACTGTATTTTTAATTTTCATAATAAAATAATGTATTTAGGCATGTTTTGAAAAATTCACATAAACTATATCCAAATTTTTTATATAAGAAATGATTATTTTATAATAATAGTTATCTAAATATTATAAATTAACTGTAAACTATAAAAATAAACATTTATCAAATAAATATGATTGAATATGTATAGAAATATTTAGGACACAAAAATTGTTAATGAAGTAGTATTTTTTATACTTTATTTTAAAAAATTGTTATATATTACTATTTCATTAAAATAAGAATAATTAATTTTAGAATATAAAATTATATTTATTAATATACTTTTTGAATAGTAAAAATTGGGTCTAAATAGTAAATATATAAAATTTAATCCAATTAAAACCTATATTTTTATTAATTTAAACTATTTGTGGAAGGAAATTTTAATTCAATCAAAGTAATTAAAATTTCAGTAAATAATGTTGGGACACATAAAAAATTATACCACTAATGTATGGAATAATGGTATGGTATGTGATGGTGATATATTCATGGGGTGTCTCAGGTAACAGCGACTGATTGTTAATTTCCACTTACATGAACCTCTCCCATATGGCATTTTGTTCAAGTTTCACCTATTGTGGTTTTGATGGTCTTGGTAATATGAAAACAAAAATGGTGCTACCTCTCTTACATGTTCTAAAAAACTGGTCTTTATATGTCATGACTCTAATGGTTGTATCCATCAATTATCCTTCTCCATTATTTATCCTTTTCATTTTATACTTATAAACAATAATTATAAAATAAAAATTAATATCAATATTATAGTTTCCAATTTTCATAATGAACAAATGTCTTAATTTTTCAATAGTCATATAATGGATAAATCTATATAGTCACAATTCTATTTATATTAACATCATTATTAATGAAATATGGTCTTATTGTGTATAATATAATATAAACCACATTTTGAGGTAAAAATATCATTTAAAAAGTCCGGGCGGTTACTACCTCAGTAGTTAATCCATGAAATTTACCTGAAAATAATCATTAAAAAAGAGAGGAGGGGTTTATTACTCTTGTTATGGATATAAAAAAAATGGTATTCTATATGAAAACACCATCACCATTCATTGATGCTCTATAAAACTCTTTTAGATTGATTACTTGGTATGTTCACTTATAATACAAAGACACAACCATGAGAGGATGATACAAATGTACCAATTCATAGTTGAATTGAATTTAATATTCAATAACCAAACAAAAGAAATTAGTATAAGAATAAAATATCCAAATTCACATAATTCGTTCATCATAAGTTTTAGTTTCATTAGGAAAACCCAATATAATATATAATAAGGTTTGGAAGTAGAGAAAAATTTGGTATCACAATTCCTATAGTATCCCATCAATGAATATATCTATATGGATCTATCAGCATAAAATAAAACTCTTTAGTTTACTAAAATAATTAGACATTTAATTATAATGGGGTAATAGAAGTAAATTTTTGAGAAATTTAATAGAATCCTAAAATAAAAAAAAATCAATGAAAATACTAAAATTTTAACTATGATATATTCAGAAAGGTTAAACAATTGAATACGATGAATTTAGAAATATTTGGAGTTCTAAAATTGTCTGAAGAATGCTTTGTGGTTTCTATATAGGAATAAAAACCCATGATTAGGGATCCTAGAAGGTTTTAAATAATGTAAAACATAAGGTTGTGCAATATCTAAAAATCATTAAATGATCATCGAGAATGTATAGATATCTTGATAGTGATTTTTTTGATATTTGGCCTCAAGGTTAACAAGCCAATGAAAGTGTAAATATATAAGGTAGAAAGATATATCATGTTTCATTATAAAATTCTACAAAATGTTTAATTTGAAGAAGAAAAATTCATATTTCCCTATTATTCCCTAATTCAAAATATTGAGGAAATCATTGATGTCCAAATTACTCATAGAAAACCATTTCCTAAGACTGGGAAACAAATAAAATATTTAAACCATGGAAGACACCTATTTTGAGATGGTGAAAAACATGTTTTGTTTGATCTAGTGAAATTGGATAATAAATGTGGTGACTCATTTGATTGTGAATATATTTTTATGACGGTTTAAAAATATTGTTTCATTATTATTTGAGGAAATGAAATATAATTAACCTCTTAATGAGGAATAATTTAGTTATAATAAAAAGGTGTGTTATATTAATCCACTAATCAGAGAGACCATTTTTCATGTCATACCCTCTATCACTATGTCAATGATATTATAATTAACTCCTATAATGAGACCATTTCAATATTCAGTAAAAGAAACATTAGGATCCCATATTTTTTGGAACATTACTTATTTAGTATTCATTGATCCTTTATGTCAAATTCTTGTTTGGATATGGATCGAATGGATTTCGTAATAGAAAGAATTTTTTGAGCTATATTATTATTTAAATTAATGTATTTTATATAGAAATGGGTCTTGTGATTCAATCAATTATTGTAATACTGAGATTATTTTAAGGGGTTTCATGTTTTTTTATAAGGAAATTGGATTGTGAACTATCTAGAAATCATTTACAAAACATGTAAATGGATTACATTTCATTTAATGTTCATGAAATTTTAATATTCAGATCATGCTATAATTTTTCTTGCATATCTCATTAATAATAATTACATGATGGGTAACTATTTTAGATGTTGTTTAATAACCTAACATTTAATTTTAATGTATGATTTATGGTTGATTTATCTATTCAAAAACATGTTAGTTTCTATCATCGACCAAGGGAGTCCCTCTTTCTGATTTTTTGTTCCATCCGCCCTTCATTATTCCACACAAATGTATCTAAACACAAGTTATTTATTTTAGTCTAGCTTTGCATTATCATCTTTCTCTCTACAGATGTTTTAGGGTAATATCAGACTTTTATGATTATTTTTATCAACATCCTTTTTTATATAGGATTTGTCTTTAGATAATGAACATCTTGTTCCTCAAGTTTTTTATCCATTTGAAGAGTTGTTTGTTTTGTATTTAATTGTAGAAGTTGAAAAAATAACCAAATTTATTTTTAAAAATCCAAGATGTGTAATATTGGGATTACACAAATAAATTTGGTGTCAAATAGATATAATTAATTGATTGATCAAATACATAGAGTAGGTTTGGATAAAAATGGATATTGACCTACCATATGTCCCTTGTTCAGTTTAACGAATCAAATAATACATATGAATTATTAATGGATTAAAGTTGTCAGTATTAAATTGATTATGGGTGGATTATTTTTATAGATTAACTATGGATTGGATTTCTATTTAGATTACAAGAATGTATTATATTTTGATGAACTAATATATGTAATGTGTAAAGGTAAATTAAATGTTAATTCACACAATTATACATTTGTTCATATGTTGTGACATTGTGTTATCATTATTACTATGAACTATGTATTGGTTATTGCACAAATTGATATATAGGCGGTTAGCCAATGATTATATGTTGAAATGCTAATATAGCAAGATATGACAAGTTAACATGTTGAAATACATATAATAGGGGATATATGTAGCTGAGATGAAGAATTGTGTATATAGTTCTCTTGGCCCGAGGAAATTTCTTTTGAAATGAATATATAGTGGGATATTCAGTGATTAAATGATGAAAATCAAAAGTAGTAGGATTGACCCATATTTTTGTTCATTATATTTTCTAAAAAAGTATAATATTTTCATGGTTAAAATTCATTCCATCATGGTCAGAAGAAAGGTTATTATATTATTTTTTTTATAAGTTTGTATGCTTGTTCATGACATAGTCATAAATATTTTCTTGAATATTCCCAATATTTTTTGATATGGTATTCTATTAATTTATTTATTAATCAATAGATTCTGTAATTGTAATATTGAAAACACTTGTAATCATAATGGTTATATTTAGATCAAGGTGTGTTCGACTACTATGTTATACTCCCATTCTATTCAGGCCTTCTTTTGGTACTCGGGAAGATTATGATGATGTTGGTTGGTCAAGGTAAATGGAAATTATTGTTTATTTTCTTATTTTCATTCTGTAAGGAGTTTGGATATGGGATTACTATGGGGTTTAAACCATGTTATTTCAAGTCGTTATTAGTGTCTACATGTTTTTTAATTTTATTCACATATAACATGAAATTTAGTTAAATTAAAGCATATCATGACCTTATTCCGTTAATATTTATTAGATTGTTCATTTTCTTCTATTATTGTTTTGGTGTTTTATATTTTACCAATTATTTATACACTAAGATATTTATTTATTTCTATTGATTATTTCTTTGTGTGATAAATCATTAACCCTGGATTATAATCTTTAAGCTCTACATATCACACCCCTAATGTAATTTTCAACCATTGGGATACATGGAAGAACACATTTTTTCTTTAAAAAAACTATTTTCGGACATGTGAGAGTGTTTCAGATTGGAGGGTGTTACACTGTGTTATACAAGGTAAGTTTCTTTTCAAAATAATTAATTATTGGTAATGTAATAAATGAGCGTAGTATGAGTTATGACTTCATAATGAGCTTGTTTAGGAGAGTAGATAACCCTTGCTATGAGGGAATTCTTATATCCCATGGGAAGAGTGTTCTTTATTATTTCGGTATATTTCAGATTATGGTATTTCACCTTGGGTCTTTTAAAAATTGTGTGAATATATTGTCCTGCAATGTTATTGGTTCTCTCAATATATACTCATTGTAAGGACTCGAGCATAAAAAATACATAATATATTTTGAACTATAATTTACATTCAAGGATATTTTCACTTTATTATTTTTTTGAATTAGTTAGAATTTACACAAAGAACACCCAAACATTAAAAGTGGGCACTTATACACAATTTTCATTTTTTGAAACAAAGGATATTATTTTAAACAAATATATGTTTCTCTTGGTGTAAAATCCCCATAATTATCCCCTGGATCGTATCCTTGAATATATATCATGTTAAATAATGTGAAAAAACTTATAAAACGTGCAATGATTATAAAAAAAATAAAAAATTAGAATATTATAGAAATAAACAAATTATTATATTTAAAAACATGAAAACCAATTTAATGGTCTTTGAGTGAATTAAACAAATATGTTTCTCCTGAAATCACACATAATTTTGTCTTGAATAAACTAATTAAAACTAACAACAAGCTATTAATACTCTTTTTAGTGACATGCTGAATAATACACAAAAATCCCTTTCATAAACCTTTCTATTCAAATAACCACACCTCATACTTTTAATATTCATTCTACCCAATGCATTAGATAAAAATAATAGGGATTATCCTTTGTATATATTATACTGGGCTAACTCGTGAGATACAATGGTTATTAACCATTATTATAATCTATAAGTAGTTTTCTATTTAATAATATGATATAATGTGGATCAACACATTTTATAAAATATATCTATATCACTTGTTTCATAAAATTCACATGTACCATTAAATGAATAAAATAAATTCATCATAAACCCCTAGAAAAAACTATATTAATCCAAAATAAGAAAACATTCATATAAAAATTAATTTTTTTTAAAAAAAATTATAAAATCCAAAATACCAAAAATTAAAATGTATTATTTTCTTATAATAAAAATATTAATATTTCAAATGAATTAATAAATAATATAATAGTAACAGTGGTGGAAAATTCATTATTTTCTCATACATACCGAATAGAACATTTCATTATCCATTTTTTAATAAATGTCCATATAAAACATGTAAACAAATTATTCTGAAAAAATTTAAATGAAATTTAAAATAGGATTAAAACTACCTTAAAAATACTTTTATATTCATAAAAATAGAAATATAAATTAATTTCTAAAATACTGATATAGTTTTGATGATTTTGAAATTATATTTTGATAAATTTAAAAATACATTTTTAAATCCAAGAATCCCATACAATATTGAAATATTTTAGTCACATGTCCAATAAAGGAATATAATTTAAAATAAATAAACAAATTCAATATATTATATTTAATATGGGCTATATATGCACCTCATAAAAGATGCTGGGTGTATAACATCAAAATATGCCTCAATGAATAGATACTGAGATGATGTCAACATCATAAAACCTAAAAAATATCCCTTTGGGAAATAAATATTAATGAAATTAAATAAATCCCAATTTAATAACTAAATTACCACATAAATAGATTCATAAAAACCATTTTTAAAATATGGAAATGTAATAGAAATATATATAATAATAAATAATTAAAACATTTCAAATAAGGATTTAGTCATCGGTTCCCTTAATGTGAGTCTAAATAATCAAAAAATATATTTGTCTTCATAATTAACATATTATATTAATTATTCACATGATTTAGAATATTTTTAATGTTTACGATTGATTTTATATATGTTAATATATTGTTTTAATAATTACATGAATATATATGTTTTTGTCGGATGTTTGGTCTATATTCAGTAATGGAGTCCAAAAAGAATTTGGTAAAATTTCAATAGTAAAAGTAGTCATAAGTCATTAAATTGAATAATAATATTCATGAAATATTATTTATTTTTATTTATAAACATTATTCTAAAAAAATATATTAAAATGGCTATAAAAAATGAACTATGTTGTAATCATAGAGACGGTAATCCATACATACACAAGAGTAACATTTCAATTTTCAATGACCAATATTGAATGAAGTTATGAATCATTTAATAAATCCATATTTATCATAATATTATTAATAATTTTTTTATTTTTTTATATTTACTTATATATATCATCCATGTGATGTGTTGATGAGAAATTAATCTCATCGCTTCACGGATGTGATAGTTCACACCAACGAACAAATGATGTAATAAGTTTTAAGTGAATGGAAAGGTTAGAACATAAATGATAAATGATTTTTGGTAACTATAAATATTTCAAAAATATAATTTATATTCAATAATTACATAACATGTCATGAAAGGCTGTTATGGAAAACAAATTAAATTGGTTTTATTGGTGCTAGTATGTTATACACATGAATAATAAATTCTATTCTTATTTTATATAATTGGATATGGATTTAGGTGATTATATTAATTAAACAAATATAGGTATATTTATTATATGATATTTATTTCATAATCATGGTTGAATAATATTTTATAGAAGGGGAATATGATATAAAACAAATACAATTTTTGAAAAGGATATATTATCTTCATAAAATATCTTTTATATTACACCTTAAGAACACTAGGGCTAATGTTCCTCATGAAATATGTGATATAGAATGTAGTGATGGATTCTAATAAGATATTTTGGTATATAGTAGACAAAAAATAGGTTTTATGTGTGGATAGTATTGAAGAATATGATTCATTTTATATGTGAGGGGAGTGTTACTCTTGGAATTTGTGAATATATTATATTAATATAAATTAGTTTTTAGTTATAAATCGAAAAAATTTAAATTATTAAGAATAAATAATGAAATTTAATGGTTATCCATTAATATAATGAATATTATATAGGTTTTTACTATTTTTTATCCTTATCTTATTCTTTTAGCCCCTATTTAACAACATTAAATAATTCCATAGAAACATTTTCTTATACATTTTGAGGATTAATATAATTAAAATTAAATTAAAAAATTCCAATAATTTAATCAATTTTCATATATTAAATCTAATCCTGAATAGATGAATTAGTATTATATTATTACAAAATATATTATGTTTAATTATATATAATTTAACATAAAATATCATTAATGTTATTTTTTTCAATATTCATAACATGAAATTTTAGAAATATCATAACATCATGATAATTTTGAAAAAATATCTTATAAAACACCAATAGTATTTAAAGATAATATAGAAAATTAATTTATAAATATAATTATCTAAACTAATATTTATTTCAGTTTTTTTTATATTATTTATTTGATATTTCCATTAATTAATCAACTACTACATCACCATTGTGTATATATTTCACGTAAAAATTTATTCCCCAGAAATTAAAATACCAATTCATAATCTATAAAAAAAATTATGTTTCACATTAAATTTTATAATCTATTTTATCTTAAAAATAACATTATATTAATGTGATGTACTTAAAAATGACCCGATATACCCTTAACCATTGTAAAAAATTAACTACATATGGTATTCATTTTTTCAAAAAAATATTACAGAACTATTTACAAAACATTTTCATCCTCGATAAAAAAATATAATCCATTTTTTAAAATATAAAATAATAAATTTAAAAATATTAATTTAAAAATAGTAATGTTGAATGAGTGAGAAAACATTATATTAATGTAAAAACATAGAAAACAATGAAATATATTTATATACTAATTGAATATGAAATTAACTATAATGAACTGAATTGTATTAAGTAATATGAAATTTTTTTAATTATACATTTAAATATATACAATATATAATTTATCATAGAAAAGTTTGAGTTGATATTTTTAATTATAATATTTTATTTCTACGTCATATTCAAAACAAGACATTTACTATAAAAAATACCAAACCAAGAAAAAATGTAAATTTAAATATTATGATATCATATAAAAGGATTATTTTTTGAAAATTAATATATAAATATTATTTTTTTTTAAAAAAGTGTTCTATTTAACGGCTCTAAAACAACCATTCAAAAATATACAATGGTTTATGAATAAATTATGATTTATTTTTATATTAATACTTACAAACATATTTCAGAAATTTTGAAATAGATTTTTCTATTCCTAAATTATAAATATTTTTAAAATATTTCTATTATATTGATTAGTATAATTTATTATGTAAAATACTTTTATCTCATTAAAATATTTTTAAAAAACAAATCTTATATATTCAAATGACTATTAATTAAATTTCTAATTAGTTGGTCTCAAAATAATTTCATGTATATAAATGGGAAAAATATAATTTCATAATTTAGATAATATTTTTCATAACCACCATATTTAATTGTACTATGTTATGTTAATGTTAAAAAAATATTTAATCTTTCATGCTATCCCGATGTGGCATTTTTTTTATTTTATCTAATATATTCAGTTATTTTTGAAAACATTGAATGTTACATTCTTACCTCATTATTAAATATATTCCATACAATTTGATCATGGGATGGTAACCAAGGATTGACTATTAAAAATAAATTTATTTAAATCTAACATCATAGAAAGTGTCAATAAAATTTCCATTTGAGAAGGTAGAAAGGACTGTATGAATGTAACCTAAGTTAACATGTGAAATTTTTCCATGATGGAAAATATAAACATGGAAATGAAAAGTAACTGTCTTCGTATAATCGGGAGATATTGATAACATGACCATATGAAGTTTAAAAATAACATACAATAAATAAGTTATCAGTTAAAAGGAAATTGACAAGTGTAAATAGGTAATTTTTTAATTTCATGATAGTTTTCATAGTGTTGATGAATTATTTTACTACTAAGACTATGATAATATGGATATACACTTTCATGAGATGTATTGATATAGTCATTAATAAATATACAAAAAATGTATTTTTTTCCAAGTGATTAATGTTTACGATGATTTTCCATACCTAAATCATTAGAATCCACTTATACTAATCACTAAATCAATAATAGGATGCCAATCTCTTCTACCATTATTTATAAATTAGAAAAAACAATAATGGATAAGAAATGATAAAATATTTCTTTATAAAATTGTTATATCCAAAATAACATTGATAAAAAAAATATAAACAGAGACCATTCAACAAATAACTATCCGGAATATTATTCAAAAATATTCCAGACTATTATTAAAACCCAAAATTCAAAAGGATTTGATCATAATGAATTTGATGATGAATTTTAACATTTTCATCACAATAATATTATTCACTCGTGTTTTCTGATACAAAATATGTATTTTCCTAAATCAAAATTTCCCAGTTATGATAATAATTTCGATAAATAACATGAATTGCCATATGCAATCAATAGAATCATATATTATTGAAAATATATTTTGACCATTGTTTTTCAATTTAAATCTCATACTATTCTATTTAAGATAATGATATATGGGTCCCAATATATTGAACATCATTTGAATTAGCGTTAATCAATTAATCATCAATTCATTTTCAAATCCTAACATTATATATTTGATAAATCATATTTTCACAAAATTTACTAATTATATAGATATCTGACGGTTTGAATAATTGATAATGATTTATACTAAATAGAAAATCATGAAGTCCAGTGGTAGGTGATGAACAATTGTCACCCTTAGATTTTAGGATTAATTCAAATTGAGTTTTTAAAAACATTAGGTGGACACATGATATAAAAGATAACGTTTTACCAAAACATTAATATTATAATCCAAATAAAATTCTCTTAAATTGGATATAAATCCTAAATAATAACCTTCATTTCATTTTAGATAAATTGTTATCTCTTACAACTATTTTTTTATCAGAAAATGTAATAATGTATAATAACCTCTAAAATCAATGATTCATAAAATAGCACAAGTTAACATATTATTTACTAATATAAATCATTAAAAGGAGTTTAAATGAAACCAATATTATATTAAACAATAAAATTAAAAACCCTTGAAGATAACAACTCTTACGAAAACAACCTTACACCAATATTTTTCTAAACCATACCTTAATACCTAACGTATTGAATCATCATTAATCATTATATATTCTTCATATTTTGATCTAGAATTCAAATTCCATGATATTTTTTTATTACATTATTATAGAATTATGGAAAAATTTTAAGAAGTAAAACCATTTATTTCAATTTTTAGGTTATATATGGTATCAATTTTTCCCACCAATGGAATTTCTTCTAAAACAAAATATGAGTTCTCCTTAAGAATTTTTTTACTATTATGTACTTGATATCATCCTTGTCTCTATCCCCCCATAAATCCTATGAAAAAACAAAAAATATAGCAATGAGTATAAACTGATATTTGAGGTAAATAAAAATAATTAAAACACTTACTTTAGTGATAAATATAAATAAGCATTTAATATTATTCGATAAAATATAATATAAAATATAAATTAGTAAATAATTATTTTTAAAATAAAATAATTAAAATAATTAGAATGAAATTAAAATTCCTTTAGGTTACCCGGAGGATCATATACATAAAATCATATCAAAACCCATTCAATTGGATGAATAATATGGGAAACGATTAATAGTATAATTAGCCTATAAATTAAATATCTATAATGGGGATAAACCATTGTAAAATTTATATACATATAACACATGGGATACAATGCAAATTAACCCTTCATATATCCTAAATCGGGTACACCGATTTCTCATGTGGTATAATGGGTCTCAACCCTTTATACAATTGTATTTAGTTCACATGTATGCTATAATGAGGATATGAATTTTATATAAGCTATATTTTTATAACACATTTAATATTATTCTTTTGTATAATTTCTTTCACTACCTACATTCAACATAAAAAAACAATAAAACATTTGAAAACTCATATAAACATATTTATAAAACACCTTCATCTAAAAATACAATTTTATTTTAAAACACATATTAAAACCAATTGTTCCCAAAAAAGGAAAATAAGTATTTTTTAAAGAAATCATTAAATATTTGAAAGTATTATGGAAACTAAAAAATAGTCATGACATTAGATATGTTGGGGTCACCGTGTACGTTAATAATAAATCATTCTTTTATCCATTTGAAAATACATTCAATAGAAATCTTTTAAAAATACCCATGTTTAGCACTATTGAATGAAATTACATATAGGAATAAAATCTTAGTTATAATCATTTGACATCCACATAAATGAATATATAAAATAATAACTATAATATTGACATGGAGGACATTATTTTGAATTAATATTTTTAAACATTAAAAATTATGTTTTAAGTCAATATGCCACATGGAAAATTGAAATATTTTAATCATAATATCTATGATGAAATACCATTAATACGCCAATAAATAAATAAATTCATGATATTATATTTTAATTATGATTTATATCATCTTTATAAATGATAGGTGCTGTATAACATCAAAATATAGCTCAATGATATGACATTGTGATTTGTTCCCCAATATAAATCATTAAAAAGATACATTTTTGAATTTTTCTTGATTAAAATTATAAAATTTCCATTTTAGAAAAATAATTCCTATATAAATAAATTCAGTAAATCCAGTTCCATAACATGGACACAAATGATAATGAATTAGTAGACTAAATCTTGAAAACATTTAAAATGATTTTTATGTTAAAGAGCCCATTACATCTAGTCTAACTTGTCACGTACAACATTCATCAACATGAATGATAAAAATTGGTAAATTATTTACATTTTGATGCTTTTTAAAACAAATCATTATATTTATGTCACTTATTATCATGATATAAAAATTATTTATTTATTTATGTTCATGTGGTATGTTTTATCGATATTTGGTTCTATTTCTTAAAATGAATTTGGTATGATGTTAATAGTCAATGTATTCACATGTAAAAATTATAAAAAATAATATTCATGAAATAATAAAAATTATTATAATTATATTCTACTATTAAATCCATCTGTTATATATGTATATTAAAATTTAATTGTGTTTAATCATTGAGACACTAAGCCATGTATACACAAGAGTAACATTTCCATTATTAAGTGATCATTATAAGAAATAGTTATTTATTATATTCTCTTCACAACATTATCAAAATTTCATGAATATAATTATTTTTATTTATATATACTTATGTGTATCATTGATTTTATGCGGTGATTAAAAAATGAATCACAACGCATTGTGGAAATGATATTTCACACGGATGCAAGAACGACGAAATCAATTTTACGTGCCCCAAATAGTAATAATGTATATGATATATTACTAATAAATAATGATGAATTATAAATCAATATCACATATAATTATTATTTCCATAAGCATTATTGAGTGATGGTGGCGATAATCCATTTACATTGGTTCAAGAGGCTGTATTACACCAAACACACGAACAATAAATAATTTTCCCATTTGAATGAATTGGATATGGATATAGGTGATCATAATAATTTAATAAAATATATTTTTTTTAGGATAATTTAGTCGTTATTTTATCCTGGTTGAATAAGATTTGAAGGATTTGAAAGAATAAGTAAAACCGAAGTAGTTATTAATATCAATACCAATTCATTGGACATTCTACTTTGCAAAAAAACCTTAAGACCTCTATGGATGATTTAGTGATTATTATAAGATCAATATAATGTATATATCTATTTTAGGAATTGTTTTTTAATTATAATGGATGTTCCAAAATGCTTTTGAAGTGTAAATAAAATAAAATATGAATTTCATATTTATAAGAGAGTGGAGAGGTAGTCTTACAATTGTTAATAATATTTAAGAAATATAAATTAATTTTCTATTCCAAATAGATGAAATATAATTCATTTCCATGATATTATTATATTGTTTAGTAATAAATTTATCCACAAAATGTATATATTTTTACTATTTATAATCCTTATAATTTTGTTTTAACACATATTGTATTTCATTAATTCTTACCATACCAACATGTTTTATTACTCATTGAAGGTTGATACAGTATGTATATAATTCCAAAATAATTAATGAATAATTGATAACATTTTAGTATATATCTAAATCAGTAAGAGTGATTTGATATTTTTAGATATTTTATTTTATTTAATTTATTTTAAAATATCATTAAGGTTACCTTTTAAACTATTCATCACCTAAAAATTTTAATGTATAAAAAAACAATATAAATTCATAAACAATATGGTAAAATAACCTGAATTTTTAATAGTAGTAATTAAAATTAATTTATTACAGTAATAATATCATATATATTATTTTATTATTTTAAATATCGTATATTTGATATATCAATTTATTATGAAAATTCTAAATCATCATTGTGTAAGTATTTAATGTATTAATTTATTACATAAAAATGAATAAAAAAACTCAATGATGAATATAAATATATTTGATTAAAAAAATTTATTTATATTCTTTGATAACTTTTAAATATCCAAATATTACAAATTTTATAATTATTGAATCACATTTCTGACATGTTTTCATTTTTATTAAAATTTAAAAATATAATAGAGCTAATGTAATCTATGTGGGTCAGAGAAGATATAAATTAACTCTAATGATTAATTTTTTAAAAAATAACTCATCCAATAATAATAGTCCAAATGTTACTATAAATTTCTGTTATTCATAAGATTATTTTTCCTTTTATTACTTTATTTACCATTAACAATGGTGAAAATAATTATTATAGTCAATATTTTTATTGTCCAAAAATTAATGTGACCAAATTATTAAATTTGGTATATATGCTTCTAAAATTTTAACCTATTTATCTGAATATAAAATTCATAGTTGGATAATAATAATGAAAAATTAATCGTCATTATATGGTGAGAAATAGGTTTTTATTGTGAAAAAAATTCCATTGATTTAATTGTTTTTATATCCATATACAATATGGAATTTATTCCAATGACCTAAATTATGTTATATAAAAAATATAGATTTAATTTATATTAAGACTAATTAAAAATGTAATGGCACAGACCTCTCTGGTCTGTTTGTGAAAATATATTTTCTGAGTTGTCTCTGGAGATCACAGTGAATTATCCCCATCACTTTTCCAAATTTCCAATTATGTGTACAGTGCTCCTAGTTCTATAAATAGTGCAACAATAGCCTTCTCTGAACAGTGTCATTAGTAGCCTTTTCCCTTACAAAATTTTCACTTCATTAATAATGTTTCTAGAATAGTGAGGTTCCAAAGGTAAACTCTTTCGGTCACCTGATTTTGATTTCACAAACAATGTTTCTAGAATGGTGAGGTTCCAAAAGGTATCCTCTTTCCTTTTCTAAATTTTGAGTTCATGAACATTGTTTACAGAACTGTGAGGTTCCAATGGTATCAACTTTCTATTTCCTAATTTTGAGTTAATAAACAGTGTTTTGATAATGGTGTCGTCCCAACGGTAGCCTCTTTCTTTTGCCAAAATTTAAATTCTCAAATAGTGTTTCCTAAATGGGGAGGTTCTAATGGGGAAATCTATTTCCTTTTCCAAATTTCGTTTTCATGAAGAATGTTTCCAACGTCCTACAGTTTCACCACTTTAACGTTTTTATTGACATAAAATTCGTTTAAAGCATTATTTTATGGTCTCTAATGCTGATTCAAAGGCTAAAACACCTATACTAAATTTTCCAATGGCTCAGAATTCTTTTACTTGGTCAGAAAATGTGGTTTAATTCGATTCTCTATTTATTGATAATCCAATGTATCATATATCATAGATCCGTTATAACATCTAAAGGGATGATATATCATCCTACCTATTTCTCCATCTTTGATCTTAGCTGTGATATGCTCATTCCGTTAAATCTATTTCATATGAGTAGCTCCATCAAACATTCTTCATTGGATGGGTTCTCCTCGTTTTTTGAGGCATCCAAGCACTATCAATCAATCTTTGATAAAAGGTGTGATCTATCATCATTCTATTGAGTTCATCTCCTTTGGTTTCTCCTTTCCCATTTGTGGAATGGTATCTACATGTTTTTAATGGGTTTTTCTTGCATGTAGACTGGTGTTGTGGTGTCTTTTCATCCTTAGGTTGATACATTTTTCACTGGGGGGGATATCGTAACTTGTTATGTGGATCATTCTCGTATAAAGAATGCCAAGAACAGTTTGAGGTAGGGAATTCATTGCTTTTTTTTCTTTTATGTGCAACTGTACAGTTATCATATTTTATCTCACTAGATCACAATGTAATTGACTTAAAAAATATTTGAACTAGATAAATAAATTGATATCCATCGTATGTTAGTGACATTTGTTTCTCTAGATAGTTTGACATCAATTCTTTATTTGTTTAGATTTTCTTTCCTGTAGGAAATTGGTAAAGAACCTGTAGCCAGAATTAATTGATAATTATTTGGATAATGGTAAAGAGGCATGTGAATGGATCTGATTGTTGTTGTTGTAATTTGATTCGAATCCAATTGATGAAGTAAGAATGTTTAATCATTTTGTGATAGCTTACTATTTAGGTTTCCCATATTTGGAACTAGAGAATACTAAATCGGTGAATTCAAGATGGATTAAAGAACGGTATATTTTATAAAAGAAAATTACTTGTAGGTTTTTGAGTTACCCTATAGCTAGTTAATGGCCCATGTTCCCAATTTATATATTTTTTGTTATCATGCGACTTTTGTTGTGTTGTGAGCCTGTAGGGCTTTTGTGATCTATGGGTGTAAGGATGCCTAATGGTTATGGAAGCAGTTGATGCCTAAAGTGGTGAGATGCATCATTTTATTCATGTGGTTGATGGGGAGGAAATTAGGGATGGTGAAATGTGTTTGATGTGAATTTTTGCATGATTTGTAATTCTTGATGTTTGTTTATCTACTTTACATTCTACACTACTCAAGGTAGATGGTCTTGCTTACTCTTTTTTCGAAAGAGGTGAAGATGTGCGGGGTATTCCACGCGATTTCTGTGTTTATCTTCTCAAAGGATGATGGGTATGTACTATTGTTATGTAAAGAAAAGACTTGACAGGTAGTTCATCTACTCACTATATTGAGCCCCCCTTTTTTAGTAGAATACAATGTTTTTATATAGTTCTGATGAATATGGGAAAGTAATGCTATAAATAAATAATAGGATAAATGATGATAACACATGGGGTTGGAGCTAACTAGGGAGTACTTCTGGGATTGTAATTTGAAGGAACATTGACCTTTGGTTTTGATTCTAATGAAATATAATGTGGAAATTGTTGATGGTAAATTTGGTTTTAATGAATTAATTAACATAAAGTGAATCTGATTGAACATGATTGAAGTAATATATTAAATCCTCTTAAATGATTGTTTGCTAATATGATACCTAGTCATTGATGTGGAAACCGGGAGTCTATGAAACGTTAGTTTTAGTGGAGTATAAGTCTTTGTTATGACCGTAGTGTTGTTGTGAGAGATATTATATTCAGTAATTTTGGTGTTTCTATACGCTAATACACCACGTCTGTCTGGGAGACTAACACCCCTGTGATTCTGAACCATGGGGGGTGTTTTCTCCAACATTCCGGTGTGAGGATGGATTGCTGACTTCCCCATTCAGTCCCGCTCTCTTCTCTTGGTAGTTTATTGTATTAGAAGGCACAATAGTTAATTTTCTCACATATGTCTGTATAGAGCTGTAATGAATTTCGTTTATTCCGAATCTTATATTAAGAATATAGATTTCTGAGGAGTACTATAGGCGTAATGTGTATTGGTTATGACGGCATGTGGATTCTTACTCATTGTGTGGAGTGTAATGTATTTATGTATAATTCCTGAAGTATGATTCACATTATGAGAGCTATGGTGGCTCTGAGAAATTACCTGGTTAATTTTCTGGCATGGATTTTGTAGTTTGGTATCATGAGGTGTATGGTGTGGTTCTTCGTCTAGGTGTCTGTGGCCAAGCCATTTTAGACATTGATGCTTTGGATGTGCGACGTTGGGGAAAAGCGGAATACCAGTGGGGAAGTATTAGTGGGTCACCCTAGATATTCATTGTTATATAAGATACTATTTTATTCATCACATGGTGAGAGTATCCATGATGAGGCTGGGAACATATTATACAATTTTAGGTGACAAGTTAGTTTCACTTGTTGTTCACTTGGATTAAGCATGAATTCTTTACATTTCCACGAGGGGATTTAGGGATGATCCTATAGAGTATACTGTTATACTCACCCTTTGTAAAGATAAATTGTTTTTCAAGTCACTTGAAATAGGATGGAGATCTGGAAAGTTTCTACTAGTTTCTGGTTGTAAAAGTTACTTGGGCTTCATCGTCAATGTTGTTTTCACATTCTTTCAGTTATTGGCATATGTCCTCTTTCAGTTGTAGAAGTGTTTCATGACATTACATATGTGAAATTGGGAATCATTTTTTATTGTCGTCTGAGTTGGATTTGGTTGGTGTTTATCTTATCTCTCTTTTTCACATGTGTTCTATTAAAGGGTAATGCCTCCCATTTGTGTGTTTACTATACCCTCAGTGCTAGTCACCAACCCAGGGCTTACTAGAGGTGGGACTAGGGGGTCATAGTCTCTCTTCTAAAATTGTCAGCCCAAGAGGTGTACACCTTGTGGTGAAGGGGTTGTGACAGAGTGGTATCATAGTTCTGGTTGACGGATAAGACTGAGATTGTTGTTAGAAATAGATGATGTAATGGCCTTGAAATTCTGTGGCATTTTTTTCTTAAATAAATGGGAATTTTACAAGTCTGTGAAAGTTGATGGTGCTTGATTCTGAGGCCTAGTGTGCCTGGAATAAATTTATGAATATTTTTCAGGTACGTTCAGTAAACGTATGAGGGGGTTTTTATAAATTTTTAACCAGTTCATAGAATTGAAATCTGAGGGCACCGTTGAACTAACAACACCTGTATTCGATTAAGAAGACTTTCACCTCGACAATAATTGGTCATGAATAATTTTTTTTAGTTTTCATGGAAATAATAATAAAATAAAGTGAGTGACATTTTATATTATTTGAGCATCCTTGTGAGGGTTTGGTGGTTAAAAAATCCTTGTGAAAGTCGGATGTGGGACCACCACACCTTAACCTCCCATGACAGGTCATGGTGGTGGGGCCCTCCCAAATCCAACCTTCTCTTCATGTTAATTGTGGTGAGGACCACCCTCCCGTTTAACCCCTAGAAACTCCCCATTAAAGTGGAGAAACATTCAGGCTTCAAATTAATGTAGTGGAGCCTCTTCAACACCCCTTTAATTAATTTCTGCCAACATTCCCTATTCCTCCACATTAATTGGGTGGGGCCAATTAATAAATACTCCATTTTTAATTTTAAATACAACATTCTAAAATAATAGGCAATCAATTATTTTTGGGGGAAATGATTTTTTGGCATTATTCATTTGGCGTCTCTTGGAAAGATGAGAGCTAGGGGGAAAATCTTTCAATGGAGAACAAAGAACACTCCACTGATGAAGAAAAGTGATCCTCTTTGAACTTCTTCCATGGACACCTATCGACGTGATGTGCCTTACACGAGCCGACGCAGCTGAGGATTGGAAGCATGCAGCAAATGCAACGAATGAATAACTTCTTCATCTACTTTCAGAGACTCCGTCAATGAATAATGAACGAAGAACAAAGGTCAGGGGTTTACTTTTGTGTTTTATTCCTTTTCGCTTTATCTTCTTCAGAAATAAATAATTCTTTGCGTTTTTGTAAAATAATTGTTCTACATCGTACATATTTGATGAACCAATTGATACTACCCTAATCGTGGAGGGTGTGGTCCAAACCATCATTGCCCCACCCCTCCGCTGATCATGTTTATGTTGAACTTTCAGCATGAGGATGAGAAACGAGGCGAAGAAGGAGGCGACGACAATGGCTAATCTACCTGTGACCTCTGTGAACCCTACCACCCCCGCGACGCTCCGGTGCTCTGGGCCGAACTGCGGTCCTCTGGCTGAGCCGTCCTGACCGTACCGCTGCCGGCCTCCTAGCCTCCCAGTCTCCCTCCTAGTCGCGTGCCTCCTGGTCGCTGAAGTGCCTAGTCGTGCGCCTCTCAACTGCCGGCCCTCCAGGTGGCATGGCTCCCGACTACCGAACTGCCTGGCCACGCCCGAACTGGCAAGCCTGGTCGCGCACTACCCGAACTGCGCTGGACAATGCAGGTTACGCCCTACCCGAACCGGCCTCCCACCAGCTCGCCTGGCAATGACATGCCTGGACACCTTCCGACCTTCCGCCCTTCCAAACTGGTATGTGGTCCCCCCCCCCCCGCGACGCCCTGGCCGAACCGACCTGGTCGCGCCCTCTGGGCTAAGTCATTCCTTCGCGACGCACCAGACCAAACTGTCCCCATGCCCTGGCTGAACTGCCCTTGTGGCCTTCTAGGCTGGGCTGAGCAGGCCGAGAAAAACCATACAGGACGGCCTGCCCAATGGGCTGGGAGAGACCCTGGTTTGGACCGGGTCGGTCCGACCGGGTTAAACTGGACCCGGGCCCACTACCCACCCTTTTATTTCTTTGGCCATATCATTGGCATCGAACGTCCGTTTGATGATATTTCATCGGCACTGGAAATCATGGAGAATAGCCTTCCCTTTGAGTATACCCCACTGGAGTTTGGGTTTTAGTTAAGATATGATCAGGTTGGACTGTACACGAATCCAACTGGGCCCCCAGGACTAAAAAGCTAATAACTCACAGAACGGGCATCTGATTGACACACGGTCTGTTGCGTCATGACCCCTATGACGAGGCAAAACTTTGAGATACTACTTCTTGGGACTTATTGGTAGTTGATGTATCAATACTCACCTTGAGAAGTGAACCTCCTGGAATCACGCGTGCTTTGTGCGGAACCCTGTGACTGGATGTGCACTGACAAATATTCCTGAATCCTGTGTGGGTACGACATCACTGACTACTATTCCTAGATTCTGTGTGGGTTCGACAACTCTGTCTATAGTTCCTATTTCCTGTCTGGGTTCGACAGTTTTGATTTTTGTTCCATGATCTTATGTGGGTTTGATAGAATAACGGTTCTTGGATCCTGTGTGGGTTTGACAGTTCTGATTTCTGTTCCAAGATCCAGTCTGGTTTCGACAGAATCGATGATTAAGTGGATACATCAGATCATCTCTATCTCTCTTCAAATGTTGTATACCTGGGTGAGCTGAGTCAGAAACTTTGTGTGTTCCTCATGACTGAGATTTATGACTACATAACATTTGTATATGTATGGGCATATACCAGTGTGGGGTTATCTATTGATTTATACATTGTGGGGTATCCTGGATGGATTTTGGGAGACCATTATTGTCTTGGGGTCCTTACTGAGTATCGTTATACTCACACCTATATAGGCTATGCCTGCACCTCATTGTGTTTGTTGCAGATTACGGACAGTACTGACTGAGGCTGAGTGTTTGAGGGTTGGATAGTACCCGGTGGTGGACCTCATGAGGACTCGGTGCCCAGTGGAGACTGACGGACATGGAATGCTGAGGAGGTTATATCTACCTACCCTTGATGTTGGATCCATGGTGGACGGTCTTGGAGCTACTTTTCACCATTCAACTATTTTTTCCTTTTCACTTGTACTTGTACATTACAGTTGGTCTTGAGTTTCCGGCCCCTTTACTTTTTAAGACTCTCTAGTTATAAAATTTGTTTTAGTGTTTTTTATTCAAATGTGTACACTATTATGTGTGTTTTCAGTTATAAAGGTCATGTCTTCCCAGTGTAGTGATTTACGCCTTTGGTGCTAGACGCCAGCCCTTGGCCTATGGAATGCGAGCATGTGGTAGTCACGGAAAGGGCCCCGGGGGACGAGTCGTAAAAAATTGGAATCATTGGAGTTGGTTCTACCGAAAAACATTGTACTATGATCTTTATTGTGAGGAAATAGTGTTAAGGGTATTGAGTGTGGTTATCAGATCAGGGAGTCTAGTGTTTGTGTGGTGGACGATGCATCCATACCCCAGGACCCTACCATCGGATTTCAGAATTAGTTCATTAAAACAATGAATGTGTGTGTGTTTTGAAGAGTCTTTGTTGTGATATCTTTTGAGTATGCTCATTAGGTATAACATATTGACCGTGGTGAAGATGTTTCTTTACAGGATGCCTCCATGCAGAAAGCCAGCCAGGTTTCTATGCTTTGTGCAAGATGGTATCCCACCGAGTGATGAAGCCTCAGTTTATGGCCCTATCACAGCGAATGCACCATTGGTACCACTGCCCATTGGGGAACCATTTCCATCAGCCTCATTAGTAGAGAGTGCACACTGCCTGAGTGCATTCCACGAGTTCTAGTGCTAGAGGCTGCCCACGTACAAGGGCGAGACAGACCCGCAGGAAGCTGACGATTGGTTGGAGGCTGTGGTGAGAGTCTTCATACTGGTAGGGACCCTAACAGACCTTATGGTGAAACTTGTCGCAAGTATCCGTCTGGAAGTAGCAGACAGATGTTGGAGCACGATGATCCAGGTGCATGACGAGGTGAAACTTCTTTGGGAAGACATCGAGATCCTATTTCGGGCAGAGTATTTCCCGGACACCCTGCATGCGGTGAAGATATAATAGCTACTTCATCTACAACAGGGTAGCATGACGGTGGCACATTACTCAACGAGGTTCATTGAGATCTCGCGCTACTACACATAAATGGCATGAGACCCATTCTTCAATGCCCAGACCTTTGAGCAGGGTATCAAGCCATATATCAGGGATTTGATGATCTTCCTCAGCATCCTGACGTAGGCAGGGTTGTTGGAGAAAACCCTCTTAGTGGAGAGTTTCCTTGCTGAGCAGTCACCAGCAGCAAGACCAGCCACTGGGAATCATGTAGCAGAGTCTTCAGTAGCTAGTAGTAGACAGATGTTCCAGAGGTCCATGGAGACCAAACCTTCTAGTGGACGTCCTCAGGACTCATGTTCGATTGTGTGAGGCACACGAGATAGAACCAGACATTCGAGGAATAGGTAGTGTTTCACAGAGGAGAAGGTGGTACAGCTGGTAGTGGATGACGTTACGAGGTGTTACCACCACCACCACCCTGAGGTCCACCCCGACCGTAGGGAACAGGTGGACAGGGGAGAGCTCAGCTCCCTGAAGACAAGCCTTATGATCATGGTGCTCCATAGATGATTCTAGATACGATTTGTTTCTATTACACCATGGATGTAGTTTTTATAGACACAAGTGTGTGTCATTATTTCATTGCCACTGCCCTCATTCAAGGATCGAAGATTCTTACGGAACCGTTGGCTCGATCCTTATAGCTAGAGACTCCTATGGGAGTAGACTCGACGATCACACACCGGCGCCGCTAGTGTGAGCGTACACTAATAGGCTAGAACATTGGCTAGGATATCCTTGTAGTGGCGTCGAGGCCTTACGAAGTCATCTTTGGTATGGATTAGTTATCTACAGTCCCTACTCTGATCGATTGTATTAGGAGAAATGTGTGGTGTTTCCGCACAGATGGGACTAGGTTTACTTTCACCCGTGAGAAGGGAGCCTATGCAGCACATGACAGACTTTCTCGGAGAAGGGTCCAACCTATCACTCATCAGTTAGCCTACATTACCCTTGGAGCAGTTGATGTGAAGAGTCTGACATATCCTGTAGCGGTGGATAAGTACGCGGATGTTTTCCCTGATGATGTCCCTGGTCTACATCCTCACATAGAGGAGGACTTCTACAATGAAATGTACCCCAGTGTGACACCAATATCTACACCATCATATTGGATGGATCCCGCTGAGCTTCGTGAGCTGCAGGTACAGCTATCGAACTTGCAGGGGAAGGGATTCATTTGGCCTACCGTTTCTCCCTGCGCAGCCCTGATTTTGTTTGACAAGTAGGTATATAGAAGCATGAGTCATTGTGTCGACTATCATCACCTGAACCAGGTGACCGTGAAGAACATGTACCCCCTGCCGAGGATTGACGATCTCTTTGATCAGCTGAAGGGGGCACTGTGGTTCTCGAAGATTGACCTATGATCAGGCTATCACCAGCATAGAGTTTGAGATGAGGATGTGCATAAGACAAGCTTCAGATGTCGGTATAACAACTATATGTTCATGTTTATGCCTTTAGGTGTAACCAACGCTCCAGCAATGTTAATGGGACTAATGAACATTATCTTCTAGAAATACCACAATTGCTCTGTCGTAGTCTTCATTGACACATTCTGATGTACTGAACAACTGAGGAGGAGCATCCCTACCAATTATAGGTAGTACTGGAAACAATCCAAGAGAACCATCTTTATGGTAAGCTCTCAAGTGCCAGTTTTGGATCTGAGAGGTACACTTTTGGGGACATGTCATCTTAGAGGGTGGAGTTGCAATGGATCCAGCGATGATTGAGGTATTACTTGCTTGGGAGCCATCAAAGAGTGTGGCTGAGGTACAATGTTTCCTAGGGTTGGCTAGATATTATCAGTGGTTCATACCTTACTTCTCCATAGTTGCAGCACAACTATCATCTTTGATGAAGAAGGGGCAACCGTTTTTGTAGTCAGAGAAATTCCAGTAGAGCTTTCAGGAGCTGAGGTATAGGCTGAATAGTGCCCCCATTCTAAGGCTTCTAGGGGAGGGTGTAGGGTACACATTCTACTACGATGCATGAGGGACCAGACTCGGGTGTGTAGTGATGCATGAGTGAGTAGTGATCGTTTATGGTACTTTTCAAGTGAGATACCATGAGCTTAACTATGATACCCATGACCTGTATTTAGCAATAGTGGCCTTCACCATGATGATGTGGTGCAACTATCTGATGGGAGAGCGTTTTAGGGTCAACTCTGACCACTAGTGTCTTAGGTATATCTTCTCTCAGAAGGACTTGTACGTAAGATAGTGGTAATGGGTTGAGTTCCTACATAAATATGACTCGAGATAATCTATACTCTTAAAAGTGGAACATTGTAGCAGATCTACTCAGTATGAGATCTGGTATACAGATGCTAGGAAAGGTGACAGAGTATTTGGTTGACTTATAGATATCCTTTGTTGACCGAGATGGAGCAGCTTTCCTTCAATCTCTTATAGTCACTCTTCAACATCGTCAGTGAGTCAGGGAGGAACAATGAGGAGAAATTGACTGCAAGACACGATGTGCTCAAATATCCACATGGCATCCACCTGATGAATTTTCCGAAGGTGAATAGCACTTCATCCTCTTCATAGGACGTACTATAGTGCCATTTTTAATTCAGGAGGAGGTGTCAAGGGATTTCCACACATCCCCTTTAGCAGTACATCTAGGAGTGGGGAAGATGTACCAGGACCATCAACAACAACACTGGTGGCCAGGTATGAAGAAGGAATTAGCGGTGTTTGTCTCTAGGTTCCTCACATGGAAGGATGTGAAGGCAGAGCATCATGTACCAGTAGGATTTGTCCAACCATTAAAGGTCCAAAGTGGATGTGGGATGAGATATATATGGAATTCGTGACAGGTCTTCCACGTACATCTATGGGTCACGACTCAATTTTGGTGATCATTGACCAACTCACCTAGTCGGCCCACTTCCAACAATCAAAGAGTAGGGTTAAGTAGAGAGCTTTGGATGCCTCTATGTGCAAGAGATTGTGCATCAGCAAGGAGTAACTTCTTCTATCATCTTTGATCATGACACACGGTTTACTTCCCAGCTATGAAATGGGTTGAAGGAGGCTTTTGGGACGTACCATTATCTGAGCACTGACTTCCATCCTTAGACAGATGGTCAGTCTTAGCAGAACATTCAGACTCTCGAAGACATGTTGTGTGCTTGTGTCCTTGACATCAGTCAGAGTTGGGAGTTTCACTTTTCTTTGTTGGAGTTTTCTTATAACAACTTCTATCAATCCAAAATTGGGATGGAATCTTTCAAGGGGTTATATGGGTGACTTTGTAGATCACCCTTGGACTAGATAGACCCAGGGGAGTTAGCACTGGTGGGAACCGAGATGGTATGGGCTACCACAGAGAATGTGCAGATCATCCAGGAGTGGATGAAGACTGTACAGAGTAGGCAGAAGTCATATAATGACTGATGACAGAGACCTTTCGAGTTTGAGGATGGTGACCACCTCATTATACGGGTCTCACCTCGATGATTGTATAGAGAGTTGGTTGAGGCGGCAAGTTAACTCCATGTTTTTTCGGACCTTTTCAGGTCCTCAGAAGATTTGGTGAGGTGGCATACTGCTTTTCTCTTCCACCTTAGTTGCACCGGGTTCATGACTTCTTCCACATATCCTAGATGAGGAGATATGTACATGACAATTCACTTATCATCAACCATTGGGAGCTGGACGTTGACGATGGAGTGAATTTTACGGTGGCTCCAGTGGAGATTGAGGAACGACAGGAGTGGGTACTACGTGGACGGTCGATACCTCTAGTGTGCGTACACTGGCGGCATGATATCCTCCAGGAGATCACATGGGAGTGGGAGGCTCAGATGTGTGCTCAGTACCCCCAACTATTCCCATAGTTCAATTTGTAGCATACGAGGAAGTAAAGCCCTGAGGTGGGGAGAATGTAATGACCTAGAAATTCCATGGGATTTTTATTTCATAAATAAATTGGAATTATACGAGTCCATGAAAAATTAAGGCGCTTGATTCTGAGGCCCAGTTTTCAAATAATCAATTTCTGATGTATTTTCTAGTACGTTCAGTAAACATACGAGCGGGTTTTTATAAAAATTGAACTGATGCTCGAAATTGAGATCTGAGGGAACCGTTGAACTCGCAGCACTAGTATTTGCATAAGAAGACATTCACATCGATAATTATTGGTCGTGAATAAAAGTTCGTTTTTGAGTTTTCATGGAAAAAATAATAAAATAAAGTGAGCGACACATTATTTTATTTGAGCCGCCATGTGAGTGTTTGGTGGTTAAAACCTCCTCGTGGTAGTTAGAGGTAGGACCAACCCACCTTAACCTCCCATGTATGGTTATGTTGGTGGGGACCACCTGAACCCATTCTTCCCTTCATGTTAATTATGGGGGGGGCCACCTAGGATTTTAACCCATTTAAACTCCCCATTAAAGTGGAGAAACACTCTTGTTCGAAATTATTATAGGGGAACCTCTTAATCTATTCTTTAATTAACTTGTTACAACATTCCTCAATCCGCCACATTAATTGGGTGGGGAAAATTAATTAATACTCCATTTTGAATTTTAAATCCAACATTCTAAAATAATAAAAAATATATTATTTTTGGGTGACATATTTTTTATGTTTGGAATTTTTTATTTGGTGGATCATGGAATGAGGAGAGATCGGGATAAAATCACTCAATGAAGAATAAAGAACACTCCACCAAAAAAGAATGATGATCCTCTTCAAACTTCTTCCTTAAACACCTACCGATGTAGAGTGACATCCACGAGCCTACGCAGCTCAGGATTGGAAGAGTGCAGCGAACGTGACAAACAATGAAATTCTTCGTCTAAATTCCACGACTCTGTCAACGAACAATGAACGAAAAAAATGGTAGGGTGTTTAATTTTGTGTTTAATTTATTTTCTATTTCTCCTCTTAGGATGGAAAAAATTCTTTCCGTGGTTGTAAAATAATTGTCGTACATCGTACATCTTTGATGAAAGAATTGATACCACCCTAAACGTGGAGGGTTGCGGGCCAAACCAACATGGCCCGACCCCTCCACTGATCTTTTTTATGTTAAAATTTCAGCATGGAAATGAGAAACAATTCGACAAAGGCGGTGATGACAAAGGTCGTGCTTCCCGCGACCTCTGCGAACAGCACCGCCCCCACGGTGCTATGGTGCTCTGGGCCAAACTGGGGTCGTCCGACCATATCACCCCGATAACACTGCCATTGGCCTGCGCCTCTCGGTTCCCGGCCGCCACCTGGCTCCCGTTTTCTTGGCCGCCCCCCTGGTTTTGTGCCCCCGAACTGCTAAATCTACAGCCTGCGTGGACATGCCACCGGCCCTCCTGGTCGTGCGCCTCATAGCCGCCGAGACAGTTGGTCGCGTGCTGCCCAGTCACCGGCATGCCTACCCACACGCCTCCTGGATGAAGAAATGCCCTGTTGCACCCGAACTAACCACCCACCGGCCCGCCTGGCCGTCCCCTACCCAGAAGCCCAAACTGGCCCACCTGGCCACTCCCTGCACGAACAGCCCCAGCTCGTGCTGGCTGCACCCTACCCGAATTGGCCGCCCACCATCCCGCCTCGTCACGCCGTGCCCGACCGCTTGACTTTCCAAACTGGTCCGCGGTCCCCCTCACAATGCCCTAGACAAACCATCCCGACCACACCCTCCCGGAAGAGCCATGTTGATCCGAACCTTCGCGACGCTCCGGGCTGAACTGGCTGCGAGCCCGGGCTGAACCACCCTTACGGCTGGCTCGGCTACGCCCAGTGGGCCAGCCCAAACATATTAGGCGGGCCTGCCATGTAACATCCGATGTAAATGAAGAATAAGAAATTTTTCATATTTATTAATATTTTTGAATTAAATATTAATTTTAAATTAAAGTGGTTTCAATGTTCGATAGCATACCCGATACGCAACAACAGGTTTAATTGAAATCTAATGTTGCACACTAATAATATAATTTTATTATTCTAAATGGTAGTTAATTCCTAACCATTTTATTGTTGGGAAAGAAAAAAACTAACTACAATATGATTATACATGATTGTTAAATGTATTGACATTATCCAATAAAAGGTTAGAGGCATAAAATGTGAATGAATCTAATTTTAAGCATTATTTACATTAAAAGGCAGATTTATCGCCTTTTAATGGAGAACCCTATTTAAATCTAGTTTTTGTCACCTTATTACATTCTATATGTCCAAATAAAATAATTTTTCAGAATGTTGACATCAAAATTTACTTTGTGTAAATTTTTTTAATTTTTCCGATAAAGTTTATTTTATAATGAATAGTGAAAATATTGTATTTTAATTAAAAACTATGTCTTAATATAATTTATTTATATGGTTATATTATCTTTTTAATTGGTTTTAATGAGTAATTAGAATATATTCTTAACATTCAATCCAATGTTGGACATTTTAAATAATTTCACTTTGAAATTAGACATAGACAAGTGTCAATCTTTTGATAGTTATTGTTTCAAAAAAACATGCTATTTGTATTAAGAGTAATAATTAATTTTAAAATTTATCAATGACACTATTATTTATTGAATTTGTAAAAATAAAAATCATTTTTTAATTCAGAATATCAAATAATAATATACTGAATTTTTGGAATTTTTCTAAAAAACGTCAATTTTTGATGAATAGTGAAACCACATAGTGGTAGTTAAAAAAAGTTACTTTTTCCTTTTAATGAAATTTTACAACTTTTGTGAATTGAATTTCAAAAATTAGACATACATGGTTGCTATAAAGAAATAAACTTTTGATCATTAAGAAGAAAATAATTTTTTGGTGAATTGTAACTTTTGACTTGTATTTACCGTGGATAAAGATAAATAGGGTAATCCAAAGTTAAAAGAATATTATAATAATTCAAAATTACCTTAACACTTGTCCTAACCATATTGTATGAGTATTGGCCGAAAATGGGCATCCTTGGGTCGATTTGGGGACTTCATGGAGCCACTTATGAAAGATAATGACCGTTTAGATTAATTAATTTAATGTAAAGAAAAAATTGACATTAACAAAACTGTTCTAGTAAGTAATGTTTATATGGTGTTATATATTTCATATTTTCTACTATTAATATTTATTGGAAAGCTAAAAATATTACCTAAATTATAGTATTTCTTTAAAAATTTTAGACATCTAATAAATTAAATTATTTATGTCACAATAATGATGTAGTGTTTACCTCATTAATAAAGTATATAAATAAATAGGAATATAATGTTTAAAATTTATCCAAAACATGTCCGATTTTTATTTTATGCCTTTATTTCGACCATAAGTCATCTTATATTCAACTATAATGATTTTTGGACCATTAGAAATCGAATATCATTATATACTAAAATAATATTTTCACACTTTCCTAAAGAGCCCCTCCTATCCCTTATAAAAGGATACCACTTCTAAACAATTCCTCACACCTCTCAAGCCATATTGATCGTCCACAATCTGCTCAATTAAGCTCCCAACATACCTCTCCACTTCTTAGAAGCCTTATTTTATGATCAAGGCACTTAAAGAAGTCCTTTTGGTTCAAACCAAAGGGAGTTACCCAAATTAATGGTAACGATTTCTCTTAATTTGATTTTATTTATTTTATTTCTCCAACCCCTAAAGTCATTTTTTCCATTAATTTCTAACAACACCAGTATAATCAATATAATAGGATGTGGTTATGAGAACAATTCTAAATACACTTACACATACTTCCATCTAATGGGTGAAGAACATAATGTTTCTGTGGATGGCAAACTAACGCCTCACGAAATGATGATTGTTCAATTACCTCTTACCGCCTCTCATGGTGGCCATTAGGATGGAAATGTATCTATATATGATATATATTATGATAATTATTTCCTTTTTCTTTTGTACATCCCATTTATAGCATGACATTATGGTTTCCATAGGGGGTAAATATGATAATCTCATTTGAGGAAGTGCGGACTACCGCCCCCACAATGTGATTTGATTCATTAATGACATATGTGGGATGTATAAAATATGGAGTTCATTATTTTATATATGATATTATATTGGAATTATAATATACCTATGTATCATTATGTTTTATTTACTTTAAAATAAAAATAGAAAAAGAAAGTAGCATCCATGCGTACGTAGGGTTTACTGTCTCCATGAATGGTGCATTTAATTTCTTACCTCTAAATGTTATGTACTATTTTAAAAACATGTATGTTTTGGATATATATGATATATATGATATCAAAATTCTGAATATAATTCTGGATAAAATGAACCTTTGACCACATGAACAACATGTAATTACAACATGTCCATTTTTGACTCAAGTACCAAATATCGACAAAATGAATGTTATTAATTTAAATGATTGCATAATGTTTATAACATGGTAATAAGTGTTATAAAGTGAATGATAAACATTAAAAATGTTCCTAAGCAAGTATAAATTATCTTTAGTTTATTATTTAGGAGATTAAAGAATGATTGAGTCAAGTCGGACACAAGGTAAGGGACTTCGTCTCAATCTCCATTCATTGAGGTATATTTTGTTTTAATACACGATTTTATTTTATACGCTGTATAAAAAACATTGACTTTTCATTTCATTCAAAGTGAATATTTTTATACCAATTATTTTACTAAATGATGAAAAGGAATGTTTTTATACGTAAGCGGTGACAACGACCTTTCCGCCGCCGCAAGTATTATTTGATCTTTGGATTCCTTAACAAGACGGAATATTTTTAAATGGAAAAATAAATACCATGTACTATTATTACGTATTTTATTATTTAAAATGATTTTGAGAATAGATTTATTATTTCAATATCTTGAAATGATATTTTTCTATCACAACGTGGGAATGTTATCTTTTCTTTATTCTTATGTTATGTGTTATGATCATGTTATGGTTCTTGGGAATTATTAATGTATACAGGTGGTTCCTTGACAAACCTAGGTTGGGTGAGCCTAAGATAGCTCTCCAATGCATTTGGTAACATGACGGAGGTAAGCATGAATGTTTCTCCTAAAATATTTAAGGAATATAATGTGATGGGTATTCCAAATTAACTCTCTACGTAGCTGTGATAGCTAAAATGTATGTATGATATGGATTCCACAAGTTGCCTTTATGTTTTATGATTTCTATGTAACTTTCATGGATCATATGATTTCATGAGGTAAGTAAAATATTTCATGATTTATATGCATTTATGAACAAATGTTTTAATTCTTTGTTTTATAACCATTACTGTGCTTTTCATGCTATTCCCAACTTTTGAAATGTTTTCACAGGACTTAATGAAGAATAAGGTCAAGAATGCGATCTATGAAAATTCATGTTGTCTAAAACATAGAACTAGACATGTCTATTTTTTTAAGATTTTTTATTTTATTAAAAAATGGAAACTGTGTAGAATTTCCTACCTTGTAGTCTTTTGAGATGTAATAGTTATGTCCTATTTCTCTAAAATTATAAACCTAAAAAGATCCTGAATTTGAATTATTCATTTATTTCAATATTATGAAATGTTTAAGACATGGTCCTTTTAGTTGGTATCAGATGGAGGTTTAAATTACTTTAAGAGTTAGGTTATTGTTATATTAATGTCCCTAAATTAATTTATGGTAATATTGAAATGATATAGCATTTACATATTACCATTTTGCTTCACCTTAGATATTTCTGTGTTCAGAATGATTTTTCGTAAAGGAAACATATCAGCTTTTCTGGGTAGGCATATAGAGGATAATGACCTTCTGAATCAGCAACCATAGATGGTCGGAATCAGAATTGAGAAGTTTACTATAGTGATGGCTCAGTTGAATCTGGTGATAAATGTTGGTTGTGTGTATTGATGATATTTTAGTTTATTCTTAATGTAAAGAGGATTATGAATGTCATTTAAGGTTTATCTTGAAATCCGTAAAAGAAAATAAACTACTTGAAAAATTCAGCAAGTGTGACTTTTGGTTACATCAAATTCCTTTCCTTGGTCACTTTGTTTCAAAAAATGGAATAACTATTGATCTTGGTAAAATGAATGTTGTTGAAGAATGGCCAAGACTCGCAAATATAACCAAGATATGTTGTTTTCTTTTTTGGTAGGTTATTACTAGAGGTTTGTTGAAATTTTTTCATGGTTATATAGTACAATGACTAAGTTAACTCGAAAACGTGTTAAGTTCATTTGGAAAAAAGAGTGCGATGATTGTTTTCAGGAATTTAAAAGAATATTGGGGAATGATCCATTTTTGGCACTACTATCCATAAATGGTGAGTTTGTTATCAACAGTGATGCTTCATTGAAAGGACTTGGTTGTGTCCTAATGCAGAATGATCAGGTAATTTATTATGCTTCACATCAGTTGATTCCACAAGTGTTAAATTACTCTACAGATGATTTTGAGTTATCTACTATTTTTTTTGTTTAATAATTTGGAGGAATCATTTGTATGGACTGAAGTGTGAAATATATAAGGATCACACAAGTTTGAAGTATATATTCACTCAGAAATAATTGAACATGAGACAAAGGATATGGTTAGAATTAATCAAATATTATTATTGAACGATCCTTTATCATTCGGGAAAATAAAATAAAATGTATGACCATTTCAGTATAAAAAGTAATACTTCATTAACCATGTTACGTTTGGAAGGAGATCCTTTGGATTTTTATTTGATGAACTTTGGCATACAAGTTTTTGTTGTAGGAAATTCTTCTGTTTTGTTTCAGGTGTCAGTGAAATCATCTCTATCAAATAGAATTAAGGAAGCGCAGAAGGAAGATATTGAGATGCAGAAAAAGGTAGTGTTGGTTCATAAGGGTATGTTTCCTGATTTTAACGTTGATAATGATTGTGTTTTGAGAGTTAGGAAGAGATTATGTGTGCATTGTGATTCACGGTTGATGAATGACTTGTTATGTGAATCTCATAGTTCCCCGTTTTCCATTCATCCTGGTAGTACTATGATGTACAGATATCTTCAAAACTATTTCTGGGTGGATGGAATGAAAAGAGATATTGTTTATTTTAATGTGAAGTGTTTGAATTGTTAGCAGGTTAAAGCAGAGCGACAATTACTGAATGGAATGCTTCAGCCTTACCTGTGATAGAGTGGAAATGCGAAAATATATCCATGGACATCGTTGCTTGATTAACAATGACATCTCAAGGCAATAATAAAATCTAGGTTATAGTTGACTGGTTGACTAAATATGCACATTTCCTACCTATTAGAGATACTTTGTCTCTAGATCAACTTTCTCAGTTGTATGTTAAAGAGATAGTCAGGTTTCATGTAGTTCCCCTCTCTATTGTATCTAATCGAGATCCGAGGCTCACTTCTAACTTTTGGAAATACCTTCAAAAGTCATTGGGCAATGAATTAAATTTTAGTACAATGTTTTATCCTCAATTAGATGGGTATTCAGAATGAAAAATTCAGACGATGGAGGATATGTTACGTGCTTTCTCAATGGATTACCAGGGAAGTTGGGACTAACATCTTTAATTGGTTAAAATTTTCAAATAACAACAGTTTTCTTTCCAGTGTACATATGGCTCCATTTGAGGAATTATATAGAAAGCTATGTCGAAATCCAACTTTTTATGATGAAGTAGGTGAAAGGAAACTAATGGGACATGAATTGGTAGAAGAGATGGCAGAGAATGTTCAGTTGAATCAGAAGCACATGAGAACAGCTCAGAGCAGAGAGAAAAGTTATGCAGAAAACCGGAGGAAGGATCTTTCCTTTGAGGTAGGTGATTATGTCATTCTCAATGATTCTCTATGGAAAAGGTGGTTCGTTTTGTTAAGAAGGGAAAGTTGAGTCCGATGTTCGTTGGTCCATATGAAATTCTGAAGAATGTAGGATCAATTGCGTATAGAGTGGATTTACCTCCATGTTTATCCTAGGTACAAAATGATTTTCATGTTTCAATGTTGAGAAATTATATGACAAATCCATATCTTGTTTTGAGCCCAAAGGTAGTTCAATTGGAAGAGAATATCTCTTATAAAGAACAACCAATTCAGATTCTTGACCGTAGAAACCTAGTGTTGCGGAATAAGGTAATTCTCTAGGTAAATGATTTGTGGAAAAACCATATGGTTGAAGAGGAAACCTGGGAATTTAAAAATTCTATGAGGGATACATACACCAAATTATTTTGATTAGTGAATAAAAACTGTGAGGATGCAATTTCAAAAAGGGGGGATGGATGTAACATCCCATGTAAAAGAAGAATAAGTCGTATTTAATATTTATTAATATTTTTGAATTAAATATTAATTTTACATTATAGGGGTTTCTATGTTCGATAGGGTACCTGAAACGCAAAAACAGGTTTCTCTGAAATCTTACGTTGCATAATAATAATATAATATTATTATTTTAAATTGTAGTTAACTCATAGCCATTTTATTGGCAGGAAATAACAAAAATAACAAAAATATTATTATACATTGTTGTTAAATGTATTTACATTATCCAATAAAAATTTAGATACTTAAAATGTGAATGAATAAAATTATAAGCATAATTTCCATTAAAATGCCTATTTATCGTCTTTTAATGGAGAACCCTTTTAAAATAAACTTCTTTTCACATTAATACATTCTATATGACCAAATAATATCCTCCTTGAGAATTGGGACATCAAAATTTACTTTGTGTAAATTTTTTGGAATTTTTCTGATAAAGTTCATTTTTTAATAAATAGTGAAAATATTGTATTTTAATTCATAACTATGTTTTAATCTTATTTATTTATATGGTTATATTATCTTTATTAATTGGTTTAAAAGTGTAATTAGAATATATTTTTACTATTTAAACCAATTTTTGTCATTGAAATTAATTTCACTTTGAAATTGGACATAAACACGTATCAATCTTCTGATAGTTATTATTTCTTAAAAACACATTATTTGTTTTAACAACGGGAATTAATATTAAAATTAATTAATGAAACTTCTGTGTTTTGAATTTTTCAAAATAAAAATCATTTTTGAATTCTGAATATCAAAATATGCTTAAGCCGAATTTTGGGTATTTTTCAAAAAAACATCAATTTTTGATTAATAGTGAAACCACTTAGTGGTAGTTAAAAAAACTGACTTTTTAATTTAAATGAAAATTTACCAATTCTTTCAATTGAATTTCAAAAATTTGAAATACATTGTTTTTATCAAGAAGTAAAATGTGGTTCATTAAGATGAAAATAATTTTTGGTGAATAGTAACTTTTGACTTTTATTTACCACGGTTAGAGGTAAATAGGGTAATTCAAGGTTAAAAGAATATTAAAATAATACAAAATTAACTTAACACATGGCCTACCCTTATTGAATGAGTAGTTTCCGAAAATGGGCATCATTGTGTCGATTTTGGGACACCATAGAGCTACTTATGAAAGATAATGACACTTTAGATTAATTAATTTAATGTAAATACAAAATTGACAATAACCAAAATCTTTTAGTAATTAATTTTTATATGGTGTTATATAATTCTTATATTCAACTATAAATACTCATAAGAAATATAAATAGATTTCTTACATGATAGTATTTGTTTTTTTATTTTTAGGAATCTAATAAATTAAATTATTTATGACACAATAATGATGTAGTGTTTACCTCATTAATAAATTATTTAAATAAATATGATTATAATGATTACAATATTAACCAAAACATGTCCAATTATTATTGGATGATTTTATTTCAATCATGAGTCATCTTATCTTCGACTATAATGATTTTTGTAAATTAGAAAACGAATATCATTATATAATAAAGTAATATTTCCACGCATTCTTAAAGCGCCCTTCATCTTCATTATAAAAAGAGATAACATATAACAAATTACTTACACCTTTAAAATCATTTGTCTCATCCAAACTATACCAAATTAAGCTCACTACATCCCTCTCCTTCTCTTATAAGCCTTACCTTAGGCAGAAGGCACTTCAAGTAGTTATTTTGGTTCAATACAAAGGGAGTTACCCAAATTAAAGGCAACAATTTCTCTTAATTTGTTTTCTTTTATTTTACTTCTCCAACCCCTAAACTCTTTTTATTCCTTTATTTTGTAACAACACCAGTATCCTCAATATACTTGGATGTTTTTATGAGAAGTATTCTAACTACACTTACACACACCTCAATCTAATGGGTGAAAAACATAATGTTTTTGTGGATTGAAAACTAAAGCCTCACAAAATGATGATTGTTCAATTACCTCATACCGCCTATCATGGTGTCCATTATGATGGAAGTGTACATATATATGATATATATTATGTTCATGATTTCCTTATGCTTCTTTACATCCCATTTATATCATGCCTTTATGGTTTCTATAGTGGGTAAATACAATAATCTCATTTGAGGAAGTGCGGACTACCGCCCCCTCAAAGTTATTTGTTTCATTAATGCGTTATGTGGGATCTATAAAGGATGGATTTAATGATATTATATATGATATTATACAGGAATTGTAATATACTTATGTATCATTATTTTTTATTTCCAATAAAATAAAAAATAGAAAGGAATGTAGCATTCATGTGTACGTACATCCTATTGTCTCAATGAACAGTACATTTCATTTCTTACCTCTATATGTTATGTACAATTATGAAAACATGAATATGATTGATATATATGATATATATTATATCCACATCTGAGTATAATTTTGTATATAATTAACCTTTTACCACATTAACAACATGTAATTATAAGAAGTCCATTTTTGACTCAAGTACCAAATATCGACAAAACGAACATTATTAACATAAATGATTGCATAATGTCTATAACATGGCAATAAGTGATATAATAGAAATTATATACTTTAAAATGTTTTATAAGAATGTTTAAATTTACTTTAGTTTATTATTTAGGAGATTAAAGAACGATCGAGTCAAGTCGAATACAAGGTAAGGGACGTCGTCTCAATCTCATTTCCTTGAGGCATATTTTGTTTTAATACACTATTTTATTTTATACACTGTATAAACACCTTCGAATTTTCAGTTCATTCAAATGGAATCTTTTTATACTAAGTGTTTTACTAAACGACAAAAAAGAATGTTTTTTATGTATGTGGTGACAACGACCTTTCCGCCGCCGCGAGTATTATTTGATCTTTGTCTTCCTTAAAAAGCCAGAATTTTTTTAAAAGGAAAAATAAATACCATATAATATTTTTTGGTATTTTGTTATTGAAAATAATTTTGAGAATGTATTTATCATTTCAATATTTTGAAATGATATTTTGGTATTTCAATGTGGGAATGTTACCTTTTCTTTATGCTTATGTTATGTGTTGTGATCATGTTATGGTTATTGGGCATTATTTATGTATATGGGTGGTTTCATGATAAAATTAGGGAGGGTTAGCCTTAGATAGCTCTTCAATGCATTGGGTAACGTGATATAGGTAAATGTGAATGTTACTCCTATGAGTTTTAGAAAATATACTTTGATGTGTATTCTAAAGTAACTCCCTATGTAGCTGTGATAGCTACAATGTATGTATGATATGGATGCCAAAAGTTACCTTTATGTTTTATGATTTCTATGTGTCTTTCATAAATCTTATGATTTCAAGGGTTAAGTAAAATATTTCATGATTTTTATGTATTTATGAACAAATTTTTTCATTCATTGTTTTATATCCTTTACTGATCTTTTTATGCTCATCCTATGTTTTGAAATTTTTTCACAGGACATAAAGATAAATAGGGTCAAGGATGGGATCAATTAAAAGTCATGCTATCTAAAACATAGAACTAGACATGATTCTTTTTTATAAGAGTTTTTATTTTATGAAAAAATTGAAACTGTGTAGAAGTGTTTACCTTTTATTATTTTGAGATGTAATAGTTATGTCCTAATTCTATAAAACTCTAAACCTGAAAAGATCCTCATTGTGAATTACTCATTTAATTCAATATTATGTAAGGATTAAGGTCAGGTCCTTATATGCCCCAGGGGTCGGGCCCATTGCCGACCCTTTACATTCTTTAGCCACATCTTTGGCACCAGTTGTCTGTTTGACGATCCGTCAGTGGCACTGGATATCTTGGAATGTAGCCATCCCTTTGAGTATACCCCAATAAAGTTCAGGGATTATTTGAGATATGGTCAGGTTGGATCGTACATGAATCCAACCGGGCCCCCGGGACTAAAAGTATAATTACTCAAAGGCCAGGCATCTGATTGACGCAACATCTGTTGCATTAAGACCCCTATGATGAGGCGGAACATTGAGATACATATTCTTGGAAATTAGTGGTAATATATTTATTGACATTATGCTTGGGGATTGGACCCTCCCAGAATCAAGCATGCCTCGTGCGAAACCCTGTGGTTGGCTGTGCACTGACGACTATTCCTGGATCTGGTGTGGGGTCGACAGCATTAACTACTATTCCTATATCTAGTGTGGGTTTGACAGCTCTAACTATTATTCCTGGATCCTATGTGGGTTTTTTGAATAACTGTTCCTGGATACTTTGTGGGTTCAACTATTCTGATTTCTGTTCCTGGATCTTGTGTGGGTTCGACAGAATAGATGATTGTGTGGATACATCTGATCATCTCTATCTTTCTTCAAAAGTTGTATACCTATGTGAGTTGAGTCAGTAATATTGTGTTTTCTCATGATTGAGATGTATTACTAGATATCTTAGGTATATTTATGGAAATATACATATGTCGGGTTATTTGTTGATTTCATACCTTGCGGTTTATCCTTATGGCATTTTTTGAGACATTGATGGTACTTGGGTCCCTACTAAGTATTGTTATACTCACCCCTACATAGGTTATTCCCGCACCACATTGTGTTGGATGCAGACGATGGACAACACTGACCGAGGATGAGTATACGAGGACTGGATGGTACCCGGAGGTGGACCAAATGACGAGTCGATACCCGATGGAGTCTTATGGACATGGAGTGCTGAGGAGGATATTTGTACCTACCATTCAGTTACGATCAGTGGTGGATGATCCAGAAGCTGCTTTTCACCTATCAACTATTTTGGCCTTTTTAGTTGTACTTGTACTTTAGAGTTGAGCATGTAATTCCGGTCCCTTTACATTTTAGTAATATCTTGTAATACAATTTTTCTTAGAGTTTTGTATTCAACTTTGTACTTTCTTGTATGTATTTTCATTTATAAAGGAAATTCCTTCACAGTTTAGTGATTTACGGATTTGGTGCTAGATGTCTTCCCCAGGCCTATGGATGGTGGGCTTGGGGTAGTCATGGCACAGGCCCCGGGGGTCGGGTTGTGATAGGTGAGGTTTCATGGGTTGGAAGGGAAACGATGTTAGTCATGTTTAGCAAGTGATGTAAACACTAGAGTCCAGTTAAGACATAGGCGTTTAAGTACCCCGATGATCTGATTCAAGGACCATTAGATTTACAAAGGAAACTGAATGAGGTGATACTAGTTGCAGGGGAGAGACCTTGTAATGGATCATGCAACATTAATCCTAATTCTAGTTATTGAATAGGTAAACCTAGGGATATGTTAACCTAAAATTAATAAAAGAAAACAATTTATTACTTAATGATGAGTCTTCCATATTCCAGGTATAGGAGATCTAACTGTTTTTTATTTTACAGGTATGGCTCTAGGCCAATGTCCTCATCAGGATCACGTAGAATATGTCCAGTAGGTTGTTCCATCAGATCTCCACAGGGAAGTGGTTGAGGAAAATGACACATGGAAGAGGAAAATATGAGAGTTTCAGTGCTAAAGTTTGTAGAAGTACTAGGTATACATTTCAGATGCATTCAATGATGTCTAGATGGAGAAGGTTGAGACAGGATTAAGTCGATCTAGGCTCAGATGGAGCACTGGGTGTCTTGTGTTATGATGATACTGCCTCAAGCAGTGAGGCAGTGGGGGTTCTTATTCCTCTAGGATCATGAGATTCCAATATTCAGATTGGAGGAGTTCAAAGACAAGTAAAGATTCTTGTTTCTGTCTTCAACCATGAATACATCCATTATACATTAGATTCATTCCCTTTGCTATGAGAGCATCAATTTGTGGGAGTTTGGAATTCATATCAAGAACCTTTTAAGATATGCTTCAAAACAATTCCAAAATGAGGAGGCCATAGCGAGGCATTTCGAGGAGGCTTCTTGTCTATATATATAAAGGTGGGTCACCTTATTTAGGATGAATACCTATCTTGAGGTGCTGGTGAAGGAAGAGATCATCGAGAGGACATTGGAATGAACTGGAACATCAAGAGATGGGATTCGTCATGATTCCTCATGATGTAGAGTTGTTGTTTGAGGATCCTATTTTTCAGGGCAGAATATTTTTCGTTCGGCCGAGGGTAGGTCCTAGAACTTATCATATTGTTTCTCTAGGGGTAGTAGCTATCAGGACTGTGCCAACAGATCATGAACTTTTTTCATGTGGTTGTCGAGGGCATTAGAAATGAGAATGCCCAACCATTCAGAACAGTCATCATGCCCCAAATGTTCTATTCCAGGTTCATCCTATGTGGAAGTCCCAACCGAGGCAGCAACAGCATGTTGCAACAGCTTTAGATCAGAATAGGATAGATAGGGGTGGCAGAGGATAGCATCATGACTCTCCCCGTCCTTAGAGATCAGAGCACAACCATGGTGGTGGTCTTCATCAGGGTCAGAGAGGGCTTGGAGGAGGTCGTAGTCAGCATCATGCTTTAGCGTTGCCAGCTCCAGGCGAGCCATAGGTCGTTCGAGGTAACAATTTCTTGTTTTCTACCATGGTGTATTCCTTTTTTGATTCAGTAGTGACACACTAATTTATATCACCTACCCTTTTCCATGTGTTGGGACTTGAGGTAGAGAAGCTTCTAGTTCCCTTGGTGTTGACTATGCCATCTTGAGGTCGAGATGACATTTTTGAAGTTTGTAATGACTATGAGCTAGTGATGGGGAAACACCACACTTGTGGATATTTATTTGGTATAAAAATAAAACAATATGATGTCATCTTCATCATGGATTGGTTGTATTCATTTTAGGATATCAGGGATTGATTTGGGATGCATGTTGAGTTCTTCGATGCAGATGGATAGATAATGGTGTTTGATGGAGAGAGAGCCCCTCAGATGGGTCAGAGGTGTGTTTTACCCTTATCATCGATGATGGATGAGCTAATACATAGTTATACAGAGGTTCTGAAGTTGGCATTTCCAATGGTCATAAAAGGGCACCCTGATCCCTTTCCAGAAGAGGTTGTATCCAAACCCCCACAATGAGAGATGGAGTTTAGGATCGAGCTACAACCGGGAGAGTCTTCTATATTTATATCTCAATATTGTATGTCAGCTTATATGTTCCAAGAGATAGATATGAATCATTATTTTCTGTTACAATGTGGTTCTATTCGTTCGAGTGTGTCACCAAGGGGTGCACCCATTTTATCCATGAAGAAGGTTGATGTATGTTTGCAGTTGTGTGTCAATTATCTCCAGATAAACAAAGTGACCGTGATGAATCAATATCCTATTCCAATGATTGATGATTTATTCGATCAACTGATGGGTGGAAGTTAGTTCTCCAATATTGGCTTGCGGTCAAGATATCATCAGATGTGTGTGAAGATTGAGGATATCTTGAAGACTGCTTTTCGCTGTTCTCAGGGGAATTATGAGTACATTGTAATATCGTTAGGTGTGACGAACGATCCATAATTTTACATTGTATTGATGAATTATGTGTTCCATGAGTTCATGGACAAGTTCTTGGTGGTTTTTATTGATGACATTCTTGTGTACTCCTCGTCTGAGGAGGAGCATGCAGAGCATCTATAGGCCATTTTGGGAGTTCTTCGTCAACATTGGGTTTGTGGGAAGTTATTGAAGTGTGAGTTTTTGGATCTTGATGACATTTTCATGGGAGATGTTATGTCCTAAATGGGAGTAGTTTTGGATCCATTTAGGATAGAGGCAGTTGTGTCTTGGTAACCCCCAAGATAGTGTAAGAGGTGCAATGTTTCCATGGTCATGTAGGCTACTTTAAGTGGTTCGTAGTTGATTTATCTCGAGTTGAGACTCCTCTTACAACTTTCACCATGATGGATCAGGAATTCATATAGATTTGTCAATGTTAGATATATTTCTTGTCTCTAAAGATAAATTTATCAAGTGCTCGAATTATTTTTATTCCAGATGAGGGAGTTCAGTTTGATGTTTTCTATAATCCTACTTGTCTAGGGTTAGGCTATGTTTGATGCAACAGAGATCATTTTTTCCTTATGGGTGTTGATAGTTGTGTCCCCATTAACGTATCTATTCCACCCATGATCTTAAGTTGGCAGTAGTGGTGTTTTATTTGATGTTTTAGAGACATTACCTCATTGGTGAGAACTTTGTGGTTTTCACCGTTCATAAGAGTTTGAGGTATGTTATCTCCGAACGTGACTGGAACATACGACAATGTCGGTGGATGGAGTTATTGCAGTAATATGCCTTTGAAATGTCATATACACTAGGAAAGAGGAATGTTTTAGCAGATGTGCTGAGTCAGAAGTCACGTAGTGATGCAGTGGGTGAATCTGTTTACTCATGGAGTGTAATGGAAGAACTGTGAGTATAACATCATGAAATGGGACAATTTGGGGGTAGAGGTTTTCTTTTTCAGAAGACAGTGCAATTATCTCTGGTGAAGCAGGTGGAAGTGTCCTAGTTGGGTGATCTAGAGGTGGAGTTATAGAGAGACTTAGTTTGTATGTGGAATGTCCCTATATGGTTGGTTTGAGGATGAAAAAAATGATTATTGAATCATCCAAGGATATTTGTTCCATTGGAAATGAGTGAGAGGATTCCCATAGAGTTTCGTAGTTCAACATTAGCGGTGCATCCTAGTGTGAAAATGTTGTACCAATCCTTGAGGAGTATGTTTTAGTGGCTTGTGCTAAAGAATATTTTTGTAGAGTCTGTGTCTCAATGATCAGTCTGTTTGAAGGTGAAAGCTGAACATTGTGTTCCTGATGGTCTTCTCCAGTCATTTGATGTTCCTTAGTGGATGTGGGAGGAAATCTCAAGATACTTTGTAACTGGTTTACATCGAGCTCAGGGAGGAAATGACGCTATTTGTGTGGTAGTGGACCATTTAACAAAATCATCCCACTTCATAGCAATAAAGGAGTCATGCTCAGGGGATTTTTTGTCAAGGAAGTATCTAGAGGTGGTGGTGAGACTCTAGAGAGTCATGATGATGATCATTTACGGTTGAGATCCTCATATTAACTATAGGTTTTGAGAGAACTCCAGCATGATTTTGGTTCTAAGCTATTCTTTATCACTACTTTTCATCATCAAAATGATGGTCATATAGAGCCAACCATCCAGACTCTTGAAGTCATGTTACTCTATTGTGTCTTGGATTTTTGAGGTTTTTGGATGACGTAATTTCTCTTGGTTGTGTTCACATAAAACAATAGTTTTCACTCCACCATCGGTATAGTGCCATTTTTATCGTTTTTTGGTTGACATTCCCTTTCTCAGTTGTGCTAGACTAGGGTCGGAGAGTCAACAACTCTCAGACTAGAACTAGTGAAAGAAAACAATAGAGATGGATCATGCGATTCATGAGAGGATGAAAACAGCTCAAGATCATAAGATATCCCATGATGATCAAAGGAGATGACCCTTATAGTTTGATGTTAGGGGTGAATCATTTTTGTAGTTGACACCCCATCATGGGTAGTGAAGGTTTGGTCATGGGAGTAAGCTTTCTCCCAGGATTGTTGGGCCTTTCGAGGTTTAAGCCACTATTGGTGATGTGGTGTATCATGTGGTGTATCCCCCATTGATGAGCCATATACATGATGTGTTTCTATATCACAACTCTGTTGTTATATTCAGGATGACTCGTGTGTCATTGATTGGGGAGAGATCAATGTTGATGATGATGTGACCATCGTAGAGCGGCCCGTTGAGATCCAATACCGCAAAGAGAGTGTGTTGTGCATGAATTCTATCCCCTTGGTTCGTGACTTGTGGCAACATATTTCCATGGAGGATAGTACATAGGAACGTGAGTCATATATATAGGCTCAATACCCAGAGTTGTTAGATATTTAACTCTTTTCTTGTAACAACGTTTTTTTGTGGATGTAGACCATTCGTGTTTATAAGATTGCATTAATTTGTTGAATTTTTTGGATTTCTGTCTTTTTAGCGATATCTCGATGGGTGGTTGTTCAGATTTCTTTTCTGCTACCTTTTAGGTTAGTTTTGAATTTTCAATAACGAGAATGTTTTGAGAGGTATTTGATATAATGACATAGACCTCTCTGGTCCTTTCCATTGGGAAAATCTAGTGTCTGCGGTGTATCAGGAGGACAAATTGACTTACCCACAACACTATTAAAATTTTCTAGTTCTATGAACTATGTATCTAGTTCTATGAATAGTGAAACAGTAGCCTTATGTGATCATTTTCAATGGTAGCGTCGTTCCTTTTCTAAATTTTAATTTCATGAACAGTGTTTTTAGCATGGTGAGGTTCCAATAGTAGCCTTTTTCCTTTATTAAATTTTGAGTTAATGAATAGTGTTTCCATAACAGTGAGGTACCAACGATAGCCTCTTTCCTTTCCCAAATTTTGAGTTCAGGAATAGTGTTTCTAGAATGCTGAGGTTCCAAACGAAGCCTCTTTCCTTTGCTAAATTTTGAGTTTATGAACAGTTTTACATAACAGTGAGTTTCCCACTGTAGCCTCTTTCCTTTTCAAAATTATTAGTTCATAAAGGGTTTTTCCCAAACTGTGAGGTTCCAACGGTATCATCTTCCCTTTTAAAAAATTTGATATATTTAATAGTGTTTATAGAACAGAGTGGTTCCAACAGTAATCACTATTTCCTTTTCTAAATATCATGTTCTTGATCATTGTTCTCAGCTTCATAAAATTTTTCTGCTTTGAAATTTCCTATGACATTATAAGTATTTTAAATATACATTTTAAAGACTTTAAGGCCAATTCAATGGTCATAACTACTATACTAATTTTTCTTAAGGCACAAGATGCTTTTACTTGGTCAAATAGTGTTGTTTCATGTGATCCATTTGTAATGTAAAATATAGCATATCATAAACCGCTACTCCGTTAAATCATCTAAAGGGATGATATATCATCCTCCATTTTCTCAGACATGAGATTCTTGAAGCTTTCATTCCATCCAGTAAGAGTGACTCGATCAAACATTCCTCCTTGGATTGGTTCCCCTCTGTTTTTTAAGAAACCAAGAAGTATCGATTAATATTCGATATACGGTATGATATATCATCATTTTTTGGGGTTCATCTTATTTTTATTTTCATTTCACTTTTATGTAATGGGATCCCTATGTTCCTAATGGATTTTTATTACATGTTGTATGGTGTGGTGGTCTCTCTGCATCCCTGTGTTGATACATTTGTCATGGGGGGAGGAGATCATAACCCTTTGTGTGGCTCATTCTCATATGAAGAATTTCATGAACCGTTTGAGGTATGGGATTCATTGCATCACTTTTCTTTTATGTGAAATTGTATATATATAATGTTTTATCCCACTGGATCACAATGGAATTGACATAATAAATATTTGAACCAGAAAAATAAATTGATATTGATTGTATGTTATTGCCTATTGTTTTGCTAGATATTGTGATATCTATGCATTATTTGTCTAGATTTTATTTCTTGATGGAAATTGGTAGAGAAAGTAAAGTCAGAATTAATTGATAATTGTTTGGATAATGATTAAGTGGCATATGAATGAATCTGATAATTGTTATTATAATTTGATTCTCATCAAATTGATGCAGTAAGCTTGTCTAATTAATTTTTGATAGATTATAGTTTAAGTTTCCTATATTTGGAACCTGCGAATAATAAATCATTCAATTCTCGATGGATTGAAGAAATGGCTTCTTGATCAAAGACAATTCATTGTATTGTTCTGAGTTAGCCTCTCCCATGATTAAGGGCCAATAGACCAATTGATATGAAGGTTTTTTTTCTGCTTCTTATATTGAGATGTGATCCAAGAAGATTGTTCTGTTATGTAGGGGCATGTAGTCCTATTGGTTTGGGAAGCAATAGATGTATAGAGTGGTGAGATGAATCAGTTTATGAATGTGGGTGTTGGGCAGAACACCAGGAATGATGAAGCGGGATGGATGTGAATGTTTGGATGCGTGCTAATTCTTACGAGTTTTTTATCTTATTTTCATTCCCCTAGTATCAAGGCAGCTGTTCTTGCTTACCCTTCTACCAAAAGGGGCGAAGAAGCATGAGGAATTCCCTGGGCTTTCTGTGTGTAGCATCACTAGGGAGGATTTGTCTACACACTTGTTATTGGAAGAAATGTCACGATGGGTAGTTCATCTACTCACCGTGTTGAGCCCCCTTGTGTTTAGTAGCATAGAATTTTTTTCTGGTATGCTAGTGAATAAGCTAATATAACACCCCAATCTTCCACGGTACGCTTCCCATTGAATAATACAGTAGCGTGTGTTGTACGCAACTTCGAGATTCTGACACACTACGACCAATCAAAGTAGCCGTTATGAATAGTAATACCCGCTTTTTAAAATTTTATACATTTTATCATTAAAAATGGATTTCATTTTTGGATTCAGAATATAGAAATTATCCTAGGATGAAATTTTGGTACTTTCAGATAACTTTTATATTTTTATTAATAGTGAAAATTAATAAATTTTTTATTAAAAACAACTTTTTTAATCGAAATAATTAATAGTGATAAATTATGAAATTGAGTGGTTTTAAAGTATATTTAGAATATATTTTTACCATTTAATACAATTTTTTTCATGGAATTAATTACAAAATTAAACCAGATATTAACAAGTATCAATTTTTTGATAGTTATTATTTCTTAAAAACACGCTTTTTGTTTTGACGTCGGGAATTAATTTTAAATTAATTTCTGCCAATTATGGGTTTTGAATTTGAAAAAATGGACTCCATATTTGGAATCAGGATGTCCAAATTGTGTAAATAGGTAACATTAACTTTTAGACATTTTGAATAATTACTTTGGTAAATATTTTATTTACCATGGTTAAAGGGTAAATCCGGTAAAAAATGGTAATAAAATAATATTTTAATAATAATAAATTACCCTAAAACATGTCATAACCTTATTGGTGGATACATTTCCGAAAATGGGCATCATTGGGTAAATTTTGGGACCCCATGGATCCACTTGTAGGTGATAGGGACACGTTATATTAATTATGTTAATGTAAATATAAAAATGACATAAGCTTATATATTTTAGCAAAACAATTTTTACATAGAGTTATATATAGTATATATTAGACTATAAATATTAATTAGAAATCCAAAAATATTTCCTACATATTGGTATTTTATTTATAATTTTTAGACATTTAATGATTTAATTTATTTATGACACAATGATGATGTAGTAATTACAGTATTAATGAACAATTAAGATAGTTGACATTATTAATACCCAGATAAATGCCATTTGAGACATTTTATCAATTCAAATATTTTTATAAGTTACTATGACATATTAGAATTTTTTATATAATTTTTTTTGAAGTAATAATTCTGTTATGAATTTATCAAAAACAAAATACCCAATAGTGTAAAAATTAACCTAAAAGATTTCTAAAAACAAATATTATATTATTAATTTGTATTCAATTAATAAAAATCTAAGAGCAGCCAAGAGACTTATATAATGATATTTTTATCATTAATGCACCACTTTTGGGTCTCTTTGAGGTTTATAGTATGTTTATTATCTATATTATATAAAAATACAAACTGACATGGAAAGTGTCAAACTAATTAACTAAGAGTTAAAACTAAAAGATAATGTTAATATAATGACCCAAACCAGTCTAGATTATATTGGTTGAGTGGTTATCGACCCATATCAACCTTTACCACTATTTAATCCACTATTGTGCCATTCGAAACCGAATATTAATTTATAATAAAATAATATTTCTAGATTTTCTTAAGGTGCCCCTCCTCCCCCTTATAAGAGGACACCACTTATAACCAATTTTTCACACTTTCAAACCCTTTTTGTTCGGAAAAGCCCTGACCAAATACTCTCTCAACTTCCCTCACATCAACCTAGATGCCTTAGTTTGATCATAAATCCAGTCTAAGGAGCCCTTTTGATCAAATCAAAAGGAAGAACCCGAAGAAGAGATAATGTTTTCACCATCGCTTTTCATGTTCATTTATTCTTCAACTTCTTCATTCATTGTTATTCCCATTCTAAAATAATAACTCCAGTATCTTCTATATACTATGATATTATTATAAATATCATACAACCATATTCAGTATTCTATCCATCCTTTGAATGACATGTCACCATACGTGCGTACGTACGGCTTACCGTCTCCACGTTGTAGTGTAATTGTTATTCAATATATTATTATATGGATGGGTATAATAATGAGTTGTAATTCATGAAAATATTAAATTTAACATGATAATTATTATGTATATATGATATAACATCCAATTATATATTATTTTAATATCAAAATAATGATATTGTCACTAGTTCGTATGTACGGACTACCGTCTCCACGAACGCGATGAGATTCATTCCCCATCGTATCCATTAAAGAATAAATCTCATTTGATAATTAAATGTAATTTTTAATAACATTATATCATTATGGATATGAATAATACAAAACCTATCCATAACAAACATGACTTATATAACACAACATATAAAAGAAAACGAGTAATTTAACACCCGAAATGACGATAATACTAAAGTATTATTAACAAAGCATTAATAGAAGATCATATATCATATCATTATTATGTACGTGGTTCTTGTATAATTTCATAAAAATGTTTTAGCTATTATATAGGAGGTTAACATACCATCAACTAAGTAAAATTACAAGGTAAGGGGTTTTCATCTCACTCCTTATTCCCATGAGATTCGTAACATATTGCCACTATTACCTTTTGTGTGGTGTATATATTTCTCATAATTGTATTCATTGTGTAATAATCTTTAATTTATTTGTATCTACATATTCATTTTATGATACTTCATTCATGGGGTTTATGTTTCGTAAGTTACCAAATTGGTAAGAGTTTATTTCCCAATCTCTTCATTATCCGAGGTTGTTTATACGTAATTATCTACTAGGACCACTTTATCATCCACATCCATGTTTCTTAAAAATGTATTTCAAAACATTCTTACTATTTTACAGAATATGGGTTAAATTAATTTATACCCTTGTTGGCTTTTTATCAGAATTTTATAAAGGATTCTTTCCATCGTTTTCCAAACATGGTCCTTTTTAACCTTTTCGACAGAATTAAGGTAAGAATGTATTTTTTAACTTATACGACGAGTGAAGCTATTTTCCGCCATTATAATATCTTAAAATCATCCAATACAAGCTTATATGAATATTTTCAAAGTAAATAATTTATTTTATAATTATGTGACTTTTAAATGATTTCAAAAAAAGAGATATTTCTCTCAAATAGTTTTGATTTAATCTATGTCAATATTCATTGATGGATATTAAGCTTATTTGAATGTGATTTATTATGATACAAAAGATCCATATTTTATTAAAGGTTTTGTGATATGTTTGAGTGTAGATGTGTTATTTTTATACCATTCATGGTTTATGGAGAAAGTATTGACATTTCGTATTCTAGTTTTAATATGAATGTTTATGTTATGTTTAAACCTGTTCATATGAGGAATGCATAGGACTTAATAAGTGATGGGTGGATCCCGCTATAGCTCATTGATGCATCGGTATAACTCATGAGAAAAACTAGTGTCTTGGTATGAGGTCTTGACAAAATCTTTTTTGTAGTCCTGGCACGAGGCCTTGGCTACGTGGTTATGATAGTTTGGCATTATGAATTCCATCATTATAAATGTGTTTATTGATATTGGATGTGATTATTTGACTTGTAGAATATCCATGTGAATAAGTAAATGGAATTATTTCATATTCTCTTTTCCATATTATGCTTATGTTAAAGTTTAAAAAGATTTTGCTTTAGCTATACATTGCCTTAAATGTTTATGCTTATTTATGAATGTTTCCGCTATATTGTTATCCTTACTGAGAATCTGAGCTCACCTCTTTCAATGTTTTATTTCTCCCCGGATGTAAAGAAGTAATTTATAAATGACCTATAGGGATAATATGAGGGGATATGAAGAAATGTTGTTGTTGTAGTAGTTTTCACTTTATGATGTAATGTAAACTTTATGAATGTATCTAGTTATTCAAAGGCTACTAAACTAATCGGTCTTTCGAGACTTGATCTTTCTAGTGATCATTCCAATGTTATGTAATAATGCACCGACTCTGGGACACTGGGGTCGGGGCATTACAGTTGGTATTAGAGGAAGTTTAGTACAATCCTTGGAAGATAGATTTAGATAAACTATGATTAGAGCACATAGACCTAAGATGTACTTTGAGGATTAGCATAGAAGAACTTACTAAAAATTTTCTATTGTTGAGATTTTGTGAGTTTTCCAAGCAATAAATCCATCTATGGATACGAGCAGGTAGAGGTGGCTCTGGCACAGATGTACCTAGGGGTAAAACCCGAAAACACCGCTTTGAGCTAGACTCGAACGGGAACTGGTGCACGACAACGGGCCATGCTGCACTCTTGGTTACGACACTCCAGGGGGATATTCATTGGATAACTCTAATATTCTTTACAATCCATTATGAAGGGATTATATGTATATACTTCCTCAATGAATTTTTTTTATGATTATTGATTATATCGACAAATATTTCAATTTATGTGAAGTGTTTTATAATTATGGAATTATGTATTTTGATTCATAAACTTATCTAGATTATGCCATTTTTTATAAATTGCGCCTAGTGGAAGAAATTGAAACCGTATCAATGAACACACTCCATGTAGGGATTTCCCTCCTTCTTAAGATAATTATAGTGGAGCTAGTGATACAACTGGTGCTGATCTGCTTATCACCATAGTGAGACAACTCACTCAGGTTATGAATAATAACCTTACCCATATGGAGCACACTGATCCACATCGTGGAGGGACACTGTTAGATCGCTTAATGAGGAAAAGAACACCAACATTCTTTGGGAGTACAAATCCATTGGTATGGGAGCAATTGATAAGTTCCCTAGAGAAAATATTTTAGGCATTAGGGAGTAGTGAAAGGGGAAAAGGTATCATGGCAGTTTACCTCCTCATTAGAGATGCTGATCAATGGTGGTCATTGATTCAAAACACTAAGGAAGATGATAAAGTATCAAATATGGAATGGAGGGAGTTCAAAGAGCTTTTCTTTGAAAAATACTTTCCTCGCGACCATCGAGCAGATACGGAAAGGCAATTTCTAATTTTGAGACAAAAGGGGGATGATAATGTCACAAAGTATGAGGCTATCTTTACAAGGATATCAAGGTATGATGGAGATTATATATGTAATCCAAGAAGTAAGATTGATAGTTTATTTAATGGGTTAAAAACATTTCTCTGTCGAGCTTTAGCCTCACAATCCTTCTCGTCGTACGAAGACATTATCTCATGTGCTATCAAAACAGAAAAGGAATTATCTACGTCTTATGATTTTAAAGAAAAGCAATAGAAGAAGAGATCTACTGATCAATCTGGGAATGGAAATAAAGGGAATAAGGGAAAAGTTGAAAATCCATCCTGTAGTAAATATGGGAAGAAACACCTCTGTACATGCTTAAAAATAATGAGAGTCTGCTATAAGTGTGGTGAAAAAGGCCACCATGATCGTCATTAAAAGGGAAAGAGTGTTGCTGTCAATGTGGAATGATATACTTTTGGAGAGATGGGAAATTATGAAAATGAATGTCCTAAGAGTTAGGGGAACTTGGCCTTAAAAAGGCCAAGGGATCAAGGCCATGATTATGCTATCACTACTGCTGAGTTAGAAGCTCCTAAAGACGTGGTGGAAGGTAATTTAATGGGTTCCTAAAGTTTAGAAAATGATTTATTTGACTCTGTATCATTGCATTGTTTCATATCATCCTAGTATTCTATGAAAATTAGATATTTACAATTTGATTTAAAAAAGGAGTTATCAGTTAAATATCCAAAGGGAAGTATCATTGCAACAATGTTTTGTGAATCAGTCCCCATTAGAGCACATAAATGTTCTTTATCCGTTGATCTCATTGTCATACCTATGATTGAGTTTGATATAATCCTCGCTATGGGCTGGATTTCAAACCATGATGCGAAGATTTATTGTAACAAGAAGGAGGTTACGATTTTTGATGATGATGATAAAGAACACCATTTTTTTAGAGCAGAATCATCACTTCCTAATTCTTATCTTGATCCACCCCAGTAGCTCAAATAAATTTAATTATTGGGGAGGAAGATAATGAAATAACTTTGGGTGATGAAAGGAATGTCCAAATAGAGGATGTACCTATTGTGAGAGAGTATGTAGATGTGTTTCTAGAAGATTTACCTGGACATCCTCCAGAATGAGAAGTTGAGTTTTCCTTTGATTTAATTCCATGATCAAGGCCTACATCGAAGACCCCTTATATAATTGCCACTATGGAATTAGTTGAACTAAAGAAACAACTAGAGGAATTTAGTAATAAGGGATTTATTCTCCCTAGTGTTTCTCAATGGGGGAGCCCCTATTCTTTTTGTTAAAAAGAAATATGGATTTATGAGGTTATGTATAGAATACAGGGAGATCAATGCTATAAAAACAAATAACAAGTATCCCCTACCTCGCATTGATGATTTATTTGAACAAATGCATGGAACTCAATACTTCTCAAAGATTGACCTTCAATATGGATACCATAAGTTGTGTGTGAAGAAGGAAGACATTCCAAAGACATCATTTCAAACCAGGTACGGGCATTAAGAGTTTACAGTAATGCTTTTGGGCTGTCTAATGCACCCTTTGTATTCATGGATGTAATGAATAGTGTTTTCAAGGAATATCTTGATGATTTTGTTGTGGTATTTGTTTATGATATCATGGTATACTCCAAAATCTATGAAGATCTTGAAAATCACTTGCACATTATACTGAAGTCTCTGAGAAGACATGAATTATAAGGGAATTTTAGCAAGTGTGAATTCTGGCTTCAAGAGATTTCTTTTCATGGACATATTGTCTCTAAAGATGGAATCTCTATTGATCCTTCTAAGAACAAGGAAATCCAAGAATGGCCAGCACCTATGAGTATAATTAAGGTATGCAGTTTTATTAGTTTAGAAGGTTATTATCAATGTTTCATCCATAATTTGGCCTGATTGGCTAACCCATTAACAAATCTCACACGTAAAGGGGTTAAATTTGTTTGGACAAAAGATTGTGATTAATTTTTTGAAGAACATAAGAGAAGATTAGTCAATGCTCATATATTAAGTCTACCATCGGAGAATGATTGGTTCATTATTTATAGTGATGCATCGAATAAAGGACTTGGTTGTGTCCTTATGAATAATGATAGGGTTATTGTCTATGCATCACGACTGTTGAAAATTCCTGAGAAAAACTATCCTACTCATGATCTCGAATTAGCAACTGTGATAATTGCTTTGAAGATATGTAGACACTACCTATATTATAAAAAATGTGAGATTTATACTGATCACAATAGTTTGAAGTATATTTTCTCACAAAAAGAACTCAACATGAGGCAAAGAAGATGGATTGAATTACTCAACGATTATGATTGTACGACACACTACAACCCTGGGAAGGAAAATAAGGTGGCAGATGCTTTGATTAGAAAAGATCATGGTGTGTTGAACAATATGAGAATTGAAAGGGATCCAATTTTCATGGATCTAGTGAAGATGGACATGGGAATAACAATGGAAGGTTAAACATCTATGATTTTTCAAATGGTTTCCAAACCATCTTTATTAGAAAGGATTATGAGTTCTCAGACTGATGATGAATAATTTCAAAAAAATATTTAAGCAGTGAATGATAGGAGACTGAGAGACTTTGTGTATGAAGAAGAAATTTAGAAATTTGGGAAGATAATTTGTGTTACCAATATAATTGATTTTAAAAGGGAATTTTTAGACGATGCTGATAGTTCCAATTTCTCTATACACCCAATGAGAACCAAAATGTATAGAGATTTAAGGAACATTTTTGGTGGGACAACATGAAGAGGGAGATTGCTGATTTTTTGTCAAGATGTATGGTTTGTCAACAAGTAAAATCTGGAAGGCAACAACTTGGAGGAGTCATGCAACCTCTTCCCATACCTGAGTGGGAATGGGATAATATCACTATAGACTTTGTCATGGGACTACAAAAGACTCCAAGAAGGAACGATGCAATATGGGTCATTGTTGATCGTCTTACCAAGTATGCACATTTTCTTGCTATAAGGGAAGATTTACCACATGAATGTCTAGAAAGACTATATATTAATGAATTTGTGAGACTTCATGGAGTACCCCTATCGATTGTTTTAGATCGAGATCCCCGTTTTTACTTCGAGATTCTAGAAGAGTATTCAGAAGGCCTTGGATACTTAACTTCTTTTGGGCACTGCTTACCACCCTCAAATAGATGGACAATCAGAATGGACTATTCAAACCTCAGAAGACATGTTGGGATCTTGCTCACTTGACATTCAGGGTATGTGGGATCAATATTTACCTCTGGTAGAATTTTCCAATAACAATAGGTTTTATTCAAGTATTCAGATGGCACCATATGAAGCATTATACAGAAAGAGATGTCGCACACCAACCTGTTGGGATGACTTTGGTGAAAGAAAACTTGTAGGCCTAGAACAGGTGGAGGAAACAATGGAAAAGGTGATAGTAATCCAAAACCACATCATAGAAGCTCAAAGTAGGCAAAAGAGCTATACTGACAACCGAAGAAAGGATTTGGAATTTCAGGTTGGAGATCATGTTTTCTTGAAGGTATCTCCATGGAAGGGATCTATAAATTTTGGTACGAAATGTAAATTGAGTCCCAGGTACATTGGTGCTTTTGAAATTTTAGAATGAATTGGGGCTATAGCTTACCGTTTGGCAATTCTGCAAAATCTCTCAAAGTTCACAATGTGTTCCACATATCACTGTTGAGAAAATACATGTCTGACCCAATGCATGTACTCACTTATGAGGAATTAGAACTAGAACCCGATATCTATTATTATTAAAATCTCGTCAGGATTCTTGATATGAGAGAACATGTGCTGAGAAACCAGACGACTCGTCTGGAAAAAGATCTATGTAGAAACCATAAAATGGAAGAGGCAACGTTGGAACCCGAGGAACTTATGATGAAGAACCACTCAAGTCTTTTTATGCAGTAATATTCTAGAAATTTATAGTATGAAATTATTTGAAGTAGGGGAGAATGTAACACCCCAATCTTCCACAGTATGCATCCCTTTGAATAATACAGTAGCATGTGTTGTACGCAACTTCGAGATTCCAACACACTACGACCAATCAATGTAGCAGTTATGAATAGTAATACCCACTTTTTAAAATTTTATACATTTTATCTTTCAAAATGGATTTAATTTTTGGATTTGGAATATTGAAATTATCCTAGGATGAAATTTTGGTACTTTTCGGATAACTTTTATATTTTGATGAAAAGTGACAATTACTAAATTTTTTTTTAAGAAATTTTTTTTAATTGAAATGATTAATAGTGATAAATTATGAAATTGAGTTGTTTTAAAGTATATTTATAATACATTTTTACCATTTAATTAAATTTTGGCCATTGGACATAATTTTACAATTAAACCAGGCATAAACAAGTATCACTCTTTTGATAGTTATTATTTATTAAAAACACAATTTTTGTTTTGACAGTGGGAATAAAATTAAATTTATTTTCTGCCACTTATGTGTTTTGAATTCGGAAAAATGTATTCCATATTTAGAATCAGGATGTCCAAATTGTGTAAATAGGTAACTTTAATTTTTAGACATTTTGAATAATAACTTCGGTAAATATTTTATTTACCATGGTTAAAAGGTAAATCCAGTAAATAAGGGTAAAAAATAATATTATAATAATAATAATAAATTACCCTAAAACGTTTCATAACCTTATTGATGCATACATTCCCGACCATGGGCATCATTGGGTTGATTTTGGAACCCCATAGAGCCACTTTTAGGTGATAGGGACACTTTATATTAATTAAGATAAAGGAAATATAAAAATGACATAAGCATATATCTTTTAGAAAAACAATTTTTACATAGGGATATATATTTTATATTTTTGACTATAAATAATCAATAAAATATAAAAAGATTTTCTACACAATGGTATTTTATTTATAATTTTTAGGCATTAAATAATTTAATTTATTTAAGACACAATGATGATGCAGTAATTACAGTATTAATTAATGATTAAGATAATTGATATTATGAATACCCAAATAAAAGTAATTTGAGACTTTTTATAAATTAAAATAATTTTATAGGTTACTATGACATATTAGTATTTTTTATATAAATTTTTTTCGAAGTAATAATGTTGTTAGGAATTTATCAATAACAAAATACCCAACATTGTAAAAATTAACATAAAGGAGTTTTTAAAACAAATATTATATTATGAATTTATATTCAATTCATAAAAATCTAAGGTTAAGCCAAGAGACTTATATAATAATTGGTGTGTCATTATTGGTCCACTTGTGGGTCTCTTGGAGTATATATTACGTTTATTAACTATATAATATAAAAAAAGAAACTGACATGGTAAGTGTCAAACTAATTAACTGAGAGTTAAAACTAAAAGAAAAGGATAATATAATGATTAAAACCTCTCTAAATTCTATTGGGTGAGTGGTTTTTGACCCATCCCCACCTTAAAAATTATACAATCCACTTTGGATTCATTAGAAACTGAATATGAATTTAAAATAAAATAATATTTTCAGATTTTCCTAAGGTGCCCCTCCGCCCCCTTATAAATAGACACCACTTATAACCAATTATTAACACATTAAAAGCCTTTTGGATTGGCCAAACCCTACCCAAATACTCTATTATCTTCCTTCAATTCAACCTAATGGCCTTATTTTAATCACATATACATCCTATGGAGCCCTTTTGATCAAATCAAAAAAGAAGAATCAGAAGAAGAGGTAATGTTTTCACTACCCTTTTTCAAGTTCATTTCTTTTCAACCTCTTCTTTCATTGTTATTCCCATTATAAAATAATAACTCCAGTATCTCCTATATTATTTGATATTATTATAAATATGGTAGAACCATATTCAGTATTCTATCCATTCTTTGAATGACATGTCACCATACGTGCGTACGTACGACTTACCGTCTCAATGTCGGGGTGTAATTTTTATTCATTATATTATTATTTGGATGGGTATAATAATGATATGTAATTCATGTAAATAATAAATATAACATGATAATTATTCTGTATATATGACATACCATCCAATTATATATTATTTTAATATCAAAAGAATGATATTGTCGCTCGTGCGTATGTACGGACTACCGTCTCCACGAACGCGATGAGATTCATTCCCCATCGTATCCATTCAAGAATAATTCTAATTTGAAAATTAAAAGTAATTTTTAAAAACTTTATATCATTATGGATATGAATAAGATATATCCTATCCATAAAAAACAAGACTTATTTAGCAAAACATATAAAAGAAAAAGAGTAATTTAACACCCGAAACGATGATAATACTAAAGTATTATTAACAAATCATTACTAGAAGATAATATTTGATATCATACATAGGTATATGGTTCTTGTATACTTTAATAAAAAAAATTAACTATTATACAGGAGTTAAACATACCATCAACTACAGAAATGTACAAGGTAATGGGTTTTCATCTCACTCCTTATTCCTATGAGATTCATACCATATTGACACTATTACCTTTTGTGTGGTGTATGTACTAACCATAATTGTATTCATTGTGTAATAAACTTGATTTTATGTGTATATAAATATTCATTTTATGATACCTCTTTCATGGGGTTTGTGTTTCATAAGTTACCAAATTGGTAAGGGTTTATTTTACAACATCTTCATTATCTGAGATTGTTTATACGTAATTATCTACTGGGACGTCTTTATCATAACCATCCATGTTTCATAATAATTTATTTCAAAACATTATTACTATTTTACAGAATGTTGGTTAAATTCATTTATACCGTTTTTGACTTTTTATAAGAATTTTATAAAGGAATCATTCCATCATTTTCCAAACAAGGTCCTTTTTAACCTTTTCGACAGAATTAAGGTAAGAATTTATTTTTTATCTTATACGGCATGTATAACTATTTTCCACCATTATAAATCGTAGAATATTCCCTTACAATCATATTAGAATATTTTCAAATTAAATGTTTTATTTTATAATTATGTGATTTTTAAATGATTTAAAAAAAGAGATATTTCTCTCAAATAGTTTTGATTTCATCTATGTCAACATCCTTTGATGGATTTTAGGATTATTTGAATGTGATTTATTATGATACAAAACTTCCATATTGTATTGAAGGTTTTCTGATATGTTTGATTGTGGATGTGTTATTTTTATACCATTCATGGTTTGTGGAGAAAGTATTGACATTTCTTATGCTAGTTTTAATAAAAATGTTTATGTTATGTTTAAACATGTTCATATGAGGAATGAATTGGACTTAATAAGTGACAGGTGGAGCCCGCTATAGATCCTCGATGCATCAGTAGGTCTCATGAGACAAACCAGTGTCTTGGAACGAGGCCTTGACAAAATCTTATTGTAGTCTTGGCACGAGGCCTTGGTTACGTGGTTATGATAGTCTGACATTATGCATTCCATCATTATAAAAGTGGTTATTGATATTGCTTGTGATTATTCGACTAGTAGAATATCGATGTGAATAAGTAAATGTAATTATTTCATTTAATCTTTTCCACATAATGCTGAATTTAATTTTTAAAATGCTTTTGTTTTAGCTACACATTGCCATAAATGTTTATGCTTATTTATGAATGTTTATGCTATATTTTAATCCTTACTGACCATCTTTTCTCACCCCTTTAAATGTATTATTTTTTCCAGGATGTGAAGAAGTGATTTATGAATGATCTGCAGGGATAATATGAGGGGATATGAAGACATGTTATTGTAGTAGTAGTTTTCACTTTATGATTTAATGTATACTTTATTAATGTATCTAGTTATTCCAAGGCTACTAAAGTAATCTGTCTTTCGAGACATGATATTTCTTGGGACCATGACAATGTTATGTAATAATTCACAAACTCTGGGAAAATGGGGTCGTGGCGTTACAGGGAAAGTAATGATGCAAATATATAACTGAATAAAGGATGTTAACCCATGGGGTTGATGATTTCTGGGGCGTAATGCAGAGATTATAATTTGAAGGAATAGTGAACTACTGGTGTGATGCAAACGAAATATAATGTATAAATTATGGATAGTTAATTAATGTCTAAAGAATTAAGTATCTTAATGTGGAACGGATAAAAAGTGAATGATTTAATATATTACTGATTGTTAAATTGTTGTTTTTTTATAGCATACCTTGTATTAGGAGTGGCGGAAGGGAGTCTGGGAGACGTTTGATCATGTTTAGTCTAAGACATGGTTATTCCCATAGTGTATTTGTGAACTATAGTATATTCTGTACTTTTTTTGTTTCTATATTCTACTCCACCCCATCAGTAATGAAAACTGACACCCTAGGGATTTTGAACCGTATGGGGTGTGTTTTCCCTAAAATTTTGATGGGAGGATGGATGGCTAACTACCCCCTTTGGCCCCACTCTCTTCTCTTGGTAGTTACTTTTTTGGGTAGGCACATTGGTATGTTTTTTCCACATATGTGTTTAGAGGGTTGTATTGGCTTGTGGTTATTGATGCAAATATATTATGGATATAGTTTTTTATGGACTACTATAGGCATAATGCCTATAGGCTATGGAAACTTAAGGATTCATACTATGTTTGTGGGATGTTATAGGTTGAGGTACAATGAATGAAGTATGATACACTTTAGGAAAGATTTGGTGGCTCTAGAAAACTACCTGGTTAATTTTCTTTCATTGACGTGGTAGTTTGGTAGTATGAGGTGCATGTTAAGGTGCATCGCCCTTGGGTCTGCAGGAAAACCTTTTTGGAGAGAGATGCTTTGGACGTGTGAGGATGGGGAAAAGTGGGAAACTAGTGGAGAAGTAGTAGCATGGTACCCTTGATATTATTTATTATATTACATACAAATGTAGGAGTTACTTGATGAGAGTAGCCATGGTGATGCTGGTAACATAGTATGCAAGTTTAGGTAATGAGTTTGTGTCAGTTGTTGTTCAATATGATTTAGCATGATTTCATTACATTTACACAGGAGGATCCATGTAGGATATTACTTAGTATACTATTATACTCAACCAAGGTATATATAAACTATTTTTCAGGTCACTTGTAGCAGGATAGAGATCAGGTAAGATTCTACTAGCTTGGGGTTGCAGGAGCTATTTGGGCATCGGGGTCACTATTGTTTTCACTCTCATTTGGGTAGAAGATATACCCTTTAATTTTATTATTTTTTCATGACATTACATATGTTCTCTTGAGATTTCTTTTATATTGCTGTCTAAGTTGATGTTGGTTGGTATATGTCATATCTCTCTCTTTCACATTTGTTTTCTTAGAGGGTAATTTCTTTCATTTGTGTGTTTACTATACCCTCAGTGCTACTCGCCAACCCAGGGCTTACTGGAGGTGAGACTTGGGGGTCATTAACTCCCTTCTCACATTTCCAGCTAAAGAGGGGTATACCTTGTTGGGAGGGGGTCATGATACACAATATAATTTAAAACTAACATTACTTATATGGACTATCTATTTTCAATTTAAATATATTATTTTCCCCTAATAATAAAAACATGAATCATATCATTAGAATATTAAAAAAGAATCCAATGAAAATTATTAGGTTAATATTTCATTGAAAATTATATTTCATAAAATATTTTAATTTAAACTATAAAAATTTAGTTTAAAATTAGTTCTTCCATTAAATGGTGGAATGACTAACATTTATAAAAAACTAATTTTTGTGCTTAAAATTGTATTTATACATATAGTAAGCCTATCAAACTTATTGGATGATTTTTAAAACACTTTATTGACATTATTCCACATAAATTTCATTAATATATTTCACATATATTGATTTATTTGACTTCTTATGATAAAGAGCCATTGGTTCATAAAATTTTTTCTAAAAATAAAAATTATATTCAATTTTTTCATATACATTTATAATTTATTTTTTAAATAAAAATTCTTTATATATAACAGTGAAAACCATGTTCTCCAAATTTAGTTCAACTTGTTCATACCATTAATTCTAATGGCTATGTTATAAGGGTATTATTAAAATATAAATATTTAATTGTTTAACTAAGAATGATGTTGAATATTTGACACGCTTATAAAATACTCTATCCTTTTTGAAAACCATAGATGTTATGATCATAGCCCAATATGGAATGATAAGTGTATTCATGCATCATAATAGGAACATAGGTATTGGAATTTGTATGAAATATTCCTGAATGAGACATACATATTTCATGTGATAAAATTAGTCCTATTAAATTGTGATATGAGATATCTGTTATGGCTTGAAAATAAAATAATCGAATTGATGAATCATTATAAATAAAATTTAATGTCATGAATTTTGAAACCGGTAATTACTGTTGATCTATTATTATAACTATCTTAGATCGACTTTTCCGATGATGGCGTTCTATGAGTGTGTTGGCATCATAGAGAAAATTCAACCTAATTGTATTAAATATGATAATTAGGATCGTAGTAATATGTATGCTCCAAACGGACCAGTACCTGATATTCCAATAGGTTATTAGGATTAGATATATTTTCCACTTCAATGTAGATTTTTGTGGTTCATGAGAAAGATGTAATAATATATTTTCCACATCCTCGATTTGATGTCTATGTAGGAAAGTGAGTATTTTCTGTTTTATCAACCAAGGATTACTTGGGATAGAGGGAGACTTGTAGCCGAGATATAGATTGAGTCAGTCCTAATATTATTTAGTATAATTGAGACAAATATGGATTGACATGTAAAGGTAAATGCATATATTGATCGTAGACCAATCTGACCTTGGTTGGATTTTCTGGCTCATGAATGGTAGTAAGATGGGTTATTAGTGATGGATATGGAGATGAAATTATTGATCTATTTAATTCATGAGACATTGAGTTATGAGAAGGTCCATGAGTTCATACTGCTGGATCAAGATGGCATGCCAGTGCTGGACTACACAAAATTGTTCATTGACCTGTAGTGAATTGCTCCAACATTAAGAGGTGATGAGTTCTATTGGGAAATTTGTTCCCCTGAATTTATTCACTATGAGATCAGGTCATAATTGAACATGTTACATATGAGTATTTTTACATATGTGATAAATCAGGAACTCATCAAAAAATAAAATCTGAGAGAGTCCTTGTGATGCTGATAAACTATTTCATAAGGGAAAACTATGAGCACATATACTATCATAAATAAGAGTCATTATTATAGTATTCTTATAGAAATTGTTGAGAATATTATTCAGTGATGTAGGTATATATATTTAAACCTTGATCAGTTACAATCCCATAATTGTTGAAATATGTTTGAAAACATAGCTCAGTCACCATATAACACATTGGATTGTCACCCTTGATGTAGTATGGGACACCAAAATTAATTTTTTAGGGAAATATATTAGTAGATAATTTTTAGGGGAATAAGAATGTTACTGGTATGTGGTAAATACTATGATATTCCTCAATATACATATATCTTTAGTTCTATAGGATATTCTGGTAGAGGAAGGGACATGGTTCCCCAGTGTAGAAATTGAAGAACTATGTATTTGGTATTGATTAGTGGAGTCATGTAGGATCTCAGAAAAGAGGGTTTAGTCGGATTCATGTTATGTAGAGTACTCTAGTAATTGTGGATGCATGATAGTCTACTATCATTATTGCGATTAATTTAAAATCTACCCATGATTGTGTTGTGTTTTATACAAGAGATTCACATTCATTTTTCTATATTTTTTTAAAAAATTCTTTAGTCGTGGGTGTGGAAATATTGGATGGATTTATGTCCAACGACGCACTATTAGAAGTGTGATTAGAGAATATAAAATGTTTAAGTGTTTTATATAGTAATTGGTTATAACTTTTAAATTTGTAACCATTAATTCTAGAAATTATTGGTTTTTATTTTATTCACTATATTCATATGTAAGTTCTATACCATGCTCATGTCGACTGATAATATGGAAAAATTATATTTTAATCCCCAGAATTATGAAGTTATAATCCAAATGGTGATTTTGGTATTTATGCTGGTTGTGTTTGGAAAATTGATTAATGGCTTGATTTTCTCATGGATTAGATAACTAGACTTTCTCTATATGTTGGAGGAATAGAACACAACTCACTTTTTCAAGTGATAATCAATTTAAGAATGCTTTTCTTGACTGGTTCAATGAAATAATACCTAACCAATAGATCATGATTCTGAACTATTTGGTTCTCTGAGAATATCTCTTTTATTTCATCACATTATATTATGGAACCATATAAACAAAAATAGATGAATGTTCATTTGGAAGAGCTGGAATGTTAAGGTTTCTTACGTATGTGTATATATCCTTGGGGGTTTTCAGTTCTCTTCTTCAAAAGGTTAGATGTGTCTCTGAACATATGTGTTGATTTTCATAAGTTAAACTGGATGATTTTCAATAAATGGAATAACAAGCATCACACTAATGATCACATCAATTAGTGGAGATGGTTAAAAAAAATCTCCAAGACAAATTTTAGAACAGGATACCATCAGTTGTGGTTGATACCATTGGAAATACGTCATACATATTTTAGGTAATGTTTTAGCTTGTATGAGATATTATTAATGAATTTTAATTTGAATAATGCACACTATGAATTCATGGACTTGATGAATAGTATCTTTCATCCCTTTATGAGCCTGTTTGGGGAGGTTTTTTCAATGACACCTTTGTGTACTCCTAATTAGTAAAACACCATGGAATACATCTTGATAAAATAATGAGTACATTGTGAGAGGATCGCCTATATGATAAGATAATAAAATTATGTTTCAAGATTTATAATGAAAAATTATCAGGCAATTTCATCCCAGTGAAAGAAGAGTTAGCTGGACTAGAGAATGTTGTAGTCATTAAATCAGAGAAACATACCAAAAAATTATTCTTGAGTTTGAATAATATATGTTTATATGGTTATTAGTCGCACATTATCTAAGTCATATTATATCTAGAAACACTGATGTCTAGGGTAAAAAATGAGTGAATGAAATTATTTTTGTCTAATTCTTATGAGGAAAATTTTATGTACCTAAATGTAAGGATTCCTTCAATATATATTCTCACGTAACATGTGTTTGGTAATTTATATATGGTTTCCTATGATTTTTCCAAATAAGGACACATTTCTATTCTGATATTTGGGGGATTGAGGGTATTTTATGTCTATAGACATATGAGAATACAAGAGATGAATTATTATACTATTGATAATAATTTATTTGTATCTATTATTCCATAAGATGATGGAGGAATTATCTCATGGGTGAGAGGTTTTTCGTATTCCTTGACCTCAAGATCTACAGGTAAATCATTTATTAGTGGGACTTAATGTTTTGGAAGAGGATGTGGGTTGAGTATCAATAGTCTATTGACTTTGATATGGATTGTATCCCCAAAAAAGGTAACATCATTGAAAAATTATTGACCTTAAGGACACAAAATTAGACAAAACATGAGTCTTACAATGAGTGTTGGATAGTTGATATCTTTTGATACTTGAATTTAGAAGTTCAATGGTCCCAATGGCATGTAGAACTATCTTAAATGTTTGTTATACCCATTATTTTGAATGGAATTATGATTGAGTTGTTATCTGATCAATAGAGATTTATTTTAAGAGAAATATTAATCAGTGGGAAGACATCATCATATTACTCTCTTAGAAATGGAAATATTCATATTTTCTTTGGTTTTGTGTGGGTTACAATGTGTTTTCATGAGAATATAAACAATGATTTAATTCATCATGATGGATGCTACTTCATGGTCTGAAAGAGATTAATTGTGATCTCTTGAGATAGTACTAGTGGAAAGGAATAATATAAGATGTAGTTGATTTTATAGAAGGATATTTCACTTTTCAATAAGTTATTCATGAGAATTAAGGGATAGCTAGTTTTTTCGAACCATTTCTTGTTCCTAAGTGGAAATGGAATGGTGTCCCTGGGGACACTTTTAAAGGATTACCAAGGAAAACTTGAATGAATCACACTATTTGATTGATTTTGGAACAATTGAAGAATGAATATAAGTTACTTCTTATCAGGGATTACTTCATCGTTGGTGATCAATGTTGTCAATACATGTGTTATGTATTTTGGGTGCACTGTTTTCATATGATTATTTTTTACCATAGATATACTCATTTGAAAAATAATTTATATAAGGTTCTCTTGAAGTCATTGTGTTTATATGTTATTATTATTATTCCTTATCACCCACATACATTCCAATATCTAAGAGGATTACTCAGGTTTTGGAGGGTATTTTAGTATATTGTGTTTTTTATTCATGTGGTCCATGGGATTGTCATATTGAAATTATTTATTTTTTATAGAATATTTGACTCCATAAATAAATAAAAATTTATCCTTTAATGGTTCTATAATTAAGGCCATTCAATTCACCCTATTTCTGGATGAAGGATAGTTAGTCAATTCTTGTTGGGCCTCGTCACAAGAATGAAACATATGAAAAAGTTCAGTTTATTAGAAAGTGTCTAGTGATCACAAAGAGTATGTTTAAATCTTGTGTTAAACATCACAGATGAAATCTATAGTTTGAGGTTGTTCATTATTAATTACATCAGTTTACTCCTAGTCTGTGAAATCACTATATAATAAATCACGAAAATCTATCATGTGGGATTGTCTGGTAATTTGAGATAGTGGATTGGTTTGGTATAATTAAATTTTATTGATTCCTTCCCCAACACTATTGTTCCATTAACATTGTTTTTTATCATTACTTTCATCAAACATATTATTGAAATTCTTCTCACATGATAGTCATAGTAGACGACGAGCTTAGTGTTGATTAGTCCCTTAAAGAGAATCAGAAAATGATTTTGGACCATGGTGAAAAGTATCTTCATTTATTGGAAACTATGGTAGGATCAGTTGTAGTATATGTATATTGGAATTTAGGATGACACATGGGAGAGGGATTCCAATATGTGATCCTAGTATCTTGAGGGGTTCACTAAGACCCCATAGTAATTCTTGGAGCAAGAATGGGATGAGATATTATATGGTGGGGGGATGAAAAATCCCTTCTTTGTTAGGTATGTCCCTATTTGATTTTTCATTGATCCTTTTGGGATTATTCATTTTGGATATGGAGAAACTTTTTTGGAGAAGGGACATAATGATCAAAGATATATTCCATTTTGAATTATTGGATTCTCAGTACAAATGGATCAACAATTACCATTGGTTCTTGGTATGTTGTGAATCTTTAAATCGGTTTTAGATATATTATAAGTAAATGGGATGAAATTTCATGTACATAACAATATAATGTCTTGTAAATAAATTAAATTTAAATGAATGGTCATTCGATTTTAATATTTTACTGACGATAAGGGTTTCTCTATGATTTTTATTTAAAATAATCCCACGACATATAACTATATTACATGTCATCTAATTCATCGAAATACTATTTTAATGCCTATTGTGTGGAGGATTTTTCTAATCACACATGTGAAAATATTTCATCTAGACCTTGGGTGACACTCTATAACCTTATGAAGTCCCAACCATCCTTATAGATTCCCAAATAGTGAAACAAATCCTTGGTAAGTGGTTTCAGTCTGGTTTTCCCATCAATCAATTTTTTTCTCCAAGAATTGTAGTGAAATATCATGACCAAGTGCATTGTTAGTTTTTTATACTGATTAGTTAACATATATTACCCTTATTAATATCAATAAAAACTTCTTTATCATTGGTGTTTTCAATGGAATCAATGTTTTATCAACAATTAATGGTTGGAGGATTACACATTATCCTTACATTTGTTAAATGTAATGTATGTGGAACATTAAATTTTATCAAACTTATTTTGGGATAAAGAGATAGAAATAATAAATTCAACCATTCCTTTGAGTCCATTTGTATCCCATTGTTTATTCTCTTGGATTATGTGTATCATTCTACTATGTGATATTTTTAATATAAGTGAATTTTAAATGGTATAAAGTTTTTTAGTGTGAATTGAATGTGAAATATTTCTTCACATATATTCACCTTTCCATGGATAGTTTATTGAGATAACCTAAATTTAATTAGTTCTATCCAATTGATATATAAAATTTGTAAATCATTCATAAATATTGATTATCATAATTAGAAATTTATCTATATAATGTGACATTATGATATACTTATATATATGTATTGTGTTATATGTAAGTGTTCTAATTCTTATATAGGGTCTTGGACCCATATTACATGATAAAATTATTATATAGCGAGCTAGGCCCCATCAACATCCAGAAATAATGATATATTGGGATAGACCTCATAGAAACTATAATATACCATTTTCAAGGTCAATGAATAGTAAAACATGCATAAATGCTTATATAGTGGGATTGGCCCAATAAATGATGAATTGAATATATAGAGGGTCTGATCAAAATTGTTTGGATTAATAGATTGGTTATTTTTTATGGTTTATATGGTTATAATAAATTCTCAAAGACATTCGTACATGGTTATTAGAAAGGTTATGATATTATATAGTCATTTCATTGTTGGAATGGTCATAATAAATACTTAGATATGTCCTTTTAAGAATACAAAGAAAGGTTGATTTGGTGTTAAGATAATTTTTTAATTAATTAACTCATGTGTTGATTATATTTTTTCATACAAATGTTATCATAAATTTTATATTTAATAACATTAGGGTAGAGAAAATGAGTTATACTAGTAACTTATTTGAGCCACAATTTGGTTCCCAAGAATATTATATGGATTAATCTTTGAGAAATGTAATGTGAACATTATGTTTATTGTTTTCATTGTAATTAGGATGGATTTTTGAGATGGGACATATGTGGGGCTCTTGACTGGGGAATTCTGATTATTTTTCAGTCTTCAGTTATTTTAACTATTTTTAGACAGGAATAAAATTTAGCTACATTAAAACAAATTATTACATTATTCTTTTATTATTTATGTATTTATCATTTGGATTCTATTTTAGGTTTAGAAAATATTATTTGTTTCATTTAATTCTATACTGTTACATTGGTTTTTTATTGATTATTCCATAGTGTGGAAGCTATGTAATCGGTGGGTATATTTTCCCCAAAATTAAAATCACTCTAAAACAAGTTGATTATTAAATAAAAACATTCATCGGTCAATTAATAACCTTAAATGATGGAGTAATTTCATTACAAATTTATAATATGCATAAATTTTAATTACTAGAACATTTTTTAAAAAATATCATTTTTTGTTGAAATAAATGTTGTTTTAAATATTATTTTAATTGAAATTCATAATCTTATTTGGTAATACTATTCCCTAATATATTTAAATGGGTGTATTGAATCATAATCATCGATAATATAGCCATTAAATAATGATCATTAATGTTTTATAATTATAGGGTTTTACCCATTCAAGTTCATAAAGACTAAGGATGTGATGAAATCAATGAGTAGGATCGTACCATATGAGGCCCATTTATCAGATCATCGTAGGGAGATAAAATCATTGGTAATTTTCATTGACCAATCCCAAGAGGAGAGATGAAAACTTATGTATGAGAAAACAGTGAATGGGAGATGATTAATCTCATTTAGATCATGAACCAAACCATGATTGATGAACCACCTTATAAATGTCTCACCTTCACCCACCATAGTCGTATAGTTTATTTCTAGTGTAATAAATGTATATGTATCAATAACTTATGAATATGAACTTTTATATTCTATAGATTAATTAATAATTGGGCATTGATTTTTTTCAAATAATTTATATTTTAATTTTTAATATTATTGTGTAATATTAATTATGTATAGTAGACAATATAAATTTACAAAGTCATTAACAAATTATATAAGGATTTAAGAACTATTATTGGAAATAAACACATCATTTACCAATAAATGTAAATTTTAATATTATAGGATAAAATTCACATATTTATAAAATTATTGAGATAGATCAAAAATGATTTTTTTTTGGATTCATAATAAAAAAATTATCCAACCTTATATTTTTTATAATTTTCTATGACATTTAAATTTTAAAGTAAAAAAATAAATTCAATATAAATATATTGTGTGTATGATAATGTAATAATAACGAAAAAATAGTTACTAAATATTAACAATTATATCCAAGAAAAAATAATCTCTATGAATTTAATATATTTTAATTTGGAAGTTATTTGAATATTTTTTTAACACCATTATGAATCCTCCATATTTTGTATTATATTTAATGGTTCAAAACAATCATTTCATTATGGTCATGAATCCCCTCAACATCATCAATGATATTATTTTAAAATTTGAATCCCTTGGCCATATAAATTAATAAACACCACCGATTTTTATATGTATCTATGGTTAAAACTGAGGGGATAGATTGTGGTTACATTATATTATTATATTGATTACAAAACCAATGTTTAGCATATAATAAAGTACATCCCTATATCTTCAGATATAAACCCACATAGGCTCAAATTCCCATTCCTTAAAAAAATTAGATTCTTACTCATCCCTATCCTTATTCTGTCCTCCCATGGTGCCCCCATGCTCTAAAAAGTACCTCACCAACATTTTGAATCCCTTCCTCATGGTAAGGGATATCCCCCCATTATTTTTATTCATGACCGTATTATATATTTTGACTCTTAATTTCCATTTTTTCATGATTGGGAATGTTTATAAAAATCAATAATAGTTCCATTTTAAGTAAATATTTATTAAAGTTCCATTTAACTATCATTAATCATTATCTTGAACATTTATGTACACTAGTTACCATGCTAAAATTACTAAGTGACATATCCTTCTTTAAATTTCAAAAACCTTATAAAATTTATAGATTATATTTTTAAATGTTAATTTTTGAATTTAAATATTTATTTCTCTTATTAATTACATTTTATATACAAACAAATTTTCCCATTTTATTCCAACTAATCATTTTTTATCAATCTTTGCTTATAGAATTGTTTTGTCGATATTTCACCTAAATTATACATGCCTGAAAATTGTGTAGTTATTACATATACCAAATTCCTATCATGTGTGTTCACCATTTTGAAAATATGATTCATTTATTTGGGACATACATGTATGCAATAAAAATTGTGGTATAATTTATTAAAATGTGATGAAAAATAATTGTAGACATCATGATCTATATGGGACACATATACATGTAAATGATATGAATGATAAGTGTGTGACTCGAATTATATAGAAGAAAAATTCATTGGGTAGTTTTTTATACTCATGAGATGTCAAGAAAGGGATTATGGAGCGAATATAGTCCACCAATATTTTTTTCCATCATGATCTATTGTAATTGATCCTTGACCTATGTTTTTGATTCAACATTTAATGTGTTTTCCAAAATTCAAGGTTTCCATTATATTAACAAGCATTATCTTACCTCATTTAATATGTTACTGTTTCTCACCCATCCTATCTCTTAATAAAATTTTCATTTATTAATATATAAAATTTTTTTAATGTCATTCAGTGTACATTCCCTTAATTGGTTTTAATGATCACCCCTTTCTTATGTGTATCCCTAGGTTACCTGAGTGTGTTTTCAGTATGATAGAATATTATGAGAATCTATATGATTTATTAATAAATAGGATTAAACCTAAATATTAATTAATTATTTAATTTACCTAATTCTAAATTATGTTACTCTTATACCTATTCATAGTCAAATGATATGTAATGTAATTTAAAATTCAATAAATAGAGATTAATAAACGAAATCGTTGTCATAGTTTTTATCAAAGTAATATCTACTTATTTTTGGTATTAGAAATAGTTAAATGTAAATATACATTGGGATACAAATTAAAATATAAATACAACCATAAATATTTCTGAAGAATATAGAAATTGGTTTTATAAGAAACTACATCCCAATCTAGATACTATATGGGGATGTGTCATTGACACACATTTACCTTCTCATGAAACCAAATACATCACATAAAGATGGAACTGGTTGGTAACTGATGCAGAACAATTTTCCTTGAATAAAACTAGTAGGTAACTAGAAAGGTAAATTAAATGGTACATTTTCAAAAACAATATGTTATATATTTATAGAAAAAATTATCCTAAGTGTCCTTGTTATGAAATATATTATGGATGAAACAGATTGATGCATATAACTTCATAACTCATGAAATAAATATAATATATTAGTTATCCAATTTATATCATTCAATTCATGTTAATGTTTTAGATATATTAAAAAAACTCATCCAAAATTTTCCCATTATAATATACATTGGAAAAAATATGTGGAATCTAGTAAACAACCAACGTGAATGGATGTGTGATGATTCCCAAATGAGTTTACTTACATTATGGGAATAAAAGTAGGACATCATATGGTAATTAAAAAACATATATTAATATCAAAATATATCATTGGTATTTATTTTAATGCCCAAATATACTAGGTAATATGAACAATATAGCTCATGTAATTTCATCCTATTGTGGTTATAATGGAATGAAGGTCAATTTTTTGGTATTAAAAATCTAGAAAGAGACACCAAGGAAAATACCATAAATGTAATTAAACATGTTTTACTTATGGAATTCTAGGATATAAATTATAAAATTTCCCTAAAAATGAACATTTTGATATATGAAAAAAAAAATCAATCTAATGTACCCCATAGAAATATTTTTCAAATATGGGTAGTAGTTGGGAATTATCAATGATAATGATCTATTCCAAGGGTTGAAAAGCATTATGGTCTTTAATAATATTTAATACTAATGTAAAAAATAAATTCCTATGATGATATGGATTATAATAAATTAAGTGGATAGAAAATCAACTCCAAAATAGTGTATGTTATGCTATATTTCAATTCATTTCCCAAATAGATGATCTTGTATGTTTTTTATAAATAATTATTACCCGACCAAAATTATTTGACATTATTTTGAAATACAATAATGATTATTTTGTCACATTTTTATCAACCACCTTTAATGAAATAGGATTTTATCCCTGTAATGAAATGGTTTTCAATTTATAAGACTATAAAAATTTAGACGAGAATGTAATCTCTCATCGTATCGGGAATCATCTATCTATTCAATATATGTGAATGGAAGAGGATGAATCATATTTATATTAAATATGTCAGTTGTGGAAATTATTTCACTATGACAAAGATAAAATTTCTCTAATTATTTAACCTAAATAAATGATCAACCTTTAAGATAATCCAATTTTAAGGTAATTCACAGATATGTTTCTAAATTAATTGTTTTGTCTTTCTCCAAGATGAGTTGTTGAATTTTAAATATATATTTTACCTAGGTAATATCCCTTATCAAATTATAAATATAAGTTGGTTTTTTGGAGCATTAAAATTAGTAGAAACCACTACAAGGAAATATAGATAATTTTTTTACACACACAAGTGTTTCACTATGGGGTGCTCGTTGTCAATAAGTTGGATGGTTCCTATGCCATTATATTTATTATAAATATCTAAAAAATATCATGATAAAGATCAAGTATCCAATTAAATGAGTTGGTGAATTTCATTATCTGCTATATTGAGCCAAATACATCTCTAAGAATGATCGTTCATTGGGGTATTACAAATTATTGCTGACAATAGAGGATATCCTGCAGAGTACATTCTGAATAAGTTTTAAGAGATATGATTTCATAGAAATGATATCGAGACTCAGTAATTGTCAAATAATATTCCTTTGCATGATGAATGGAGTCGTTAGAGATTACAATAAAAAAATTGAAGAATTTTAGATTAAATTTAAATATATTTCAAAATAAATGAGGATAAGGTGGGTCATATAAGCAATGTGCTAAAAACCATATGAAATTAAAAATTTATAAAAATTACACAAAATGAGATTAATTTATGAAGAAATTATAATTGATTATTTATATTATAACATGTCGTGGTATATATATGGATACGTAAAATAGAGAACCAATTGTTGGATGGTAAAGGATAGAATCGGTAGCTGAAATCCATAGTTTCCATGTATTTATATATGTACTATCATTTGTATTTGTGAAATATATAATTATTTTACTGCCATATAAAAAAAATAATGTAGCGACGTTAGTTTTTAATGATAAATTTCGATAATTTTTCATAGAGTTGAATAAGAGTCTTATCATTTCATGTATACATATTCTACTATAAATTTGGGAACATTTCGTGGTGTACTGTGATACTTAGATGAAGTGATCGGGAAGATTGTTAATGCACACTGAATAAATTTTATTTTTTGGTTCATGTAAATTGAATTATACTTAATAGAACTACCCAACTCAATATTTACAGTATGATAAAATTATCTCTCCATTGATAATATTGAAGCAATATCGCATTGGGAAGAAGTGTGAAATACATACGGATCATAAAATCATGAGGTATATCTTATCACAAAAAGAGATTAATTTGTTCCCTTTGATTATGGTCACAAAAATTTAACTTATACGAATGATAAACAAACTAAGATAATTTTAATTAAAATATTTTGTAGAATGATCAATATAAAATTAAAATAAAATTTTATCGTTTATGATAATTAAGAAAGACCATATCTTATTTGGCTATAAAAGGATGTAAATGTTAATCATACTGTTAGGAAAATCATCAAAACACTAAAAAATTATTTGTTAACCATTAAATATATAGATTATAAAGTATGTTTCAATATAATATGTGATAATTAAAAATAATTTTAAAGCCATTATAATATTTTAAACCTACGAGTTCAATGTTAATGATTAATGAGATATAATATTTTGGTCACAACTATGTGTACCATAAAATAATTAGTTAATATTACTCCATTGACATAAAAATTACATAATATTGAGTAATTTCCATAACATTACATTAATTTAAATCGGGGATATTTCCATGATTTTATGTTTAGATAATTAGGCTGTAACTCAAATACACCAATTTAAATATTACAAGGTAGGAAATCATAATCAAGAACCATTTTCTTCATAATCTAAAACATCCCTAAATAAATCATGATTTCATTATCATGATAAAAATCATTATAAAATTAATCATGAATTTTTTCATTTCACTTACCCATTGTTATACATTGTGAAAGAACATCTACAAATTGTGGGATGAGAATATAAATCAGAGTATGAGGTATAAAATATTTAATGTAAAACATAGTCCACAAATACTTAAATCTCACGAATACATTTTCACCAAATTATAATTTTTACTCGTAAAATATAAAATCATTTGCAGACCCCATGAAATCATAAAATTCTTGAATAATCTATTTGAAATCATAAATCATAAAAGGAAACTTTTTTGCATCCATAAAACACATGCAATGATGCTTTCACATATACATCGAGAGTATGTTTTATGGATACATTTGGAATACCAAGAAAAATATATTCGATAAATATCTTAGGAGATATATTATTTTGTAACTACATGTAATTACCCGATGCATTGGAGATAAATAATGGGCTTACCTCACAATGATTTATCACAGAACAACCCATATACATAATCAATTCCCATGAATAATAACATAATCATTACACATTAATGAGCATAAAGGGAAAAAAACATTTCCCCATTGCGATCACAAGATATCATTTCAAGATATTGACATAATCAATCCATTCTCAAAACCATTTTTTATACAAATTATGTCTAATGTGAATAAGGTATTAAATTTTCATTCAAAAAAATTAATGCCTATAGTGGAATCCTAATATCAAATAATTGTAACTGCAATGGAAAACTTGTTGATGATGCATATGTTAAAAAACATTATTTTTTTATTTAGTATGACCCGTCATAGAAAAATATTCCTATCGAAAACCATTGTGTGAAATTAAATGTCAGTGGTGTTAATTATACACCTTATGAAAGTAGGTGGTGTATATTATCAAAATAATCCTTAATGAATGGATATTGTGATGAAGTCCCATAATCCTAAGTTAAATTCATCAAATATGTTAATTATTCTTATTAAATAATAAAAATATGTTATTTTATAATTTAGTTAGAACCTATTAATTTTTATTATTCTTTTTATATCATTAATTACCATGTTATTAAAATTTGTTAATTATTTGAGTTCATGATAGATGTTTTTTTGATATTTGACACTTGGGTTGAAAATGACAATGGTATGATGTAAATAGTCAATGTTATTATAATTCTATAACATAAATAATAATATTTGTGATATTTTTATTGTTTTATAAATAATCTATACATGTAAATAAATCCATTAAGTATGGTTACTAAAAATGAACTATGTAATAATCATGGTTATAGGAAGTCGTACGTACACGTGAGTAATGTTTTCTATTTTTACTTGATTTTCATGGAATGAAGGTAAGTGTTATTAAATCTTTATAGAATGATCATAACTAATTAACATCATATTAATAATTTAAATTTACACACACACATATATATATATATATATATATAAATGTGACATAATTAATAAAAACATGTCACGTCACTACGTGGTGGTGATAGATAAAATGTTTGAATGAATGAAATTATCATTTTCAGAACATGGAATGTAATAATGAAATTTATATATTATTATCCTATAATGATTAATATTTATAAAATATATAATGTCAAAAATAATTCTATTATTATAACCACTCATGAGATGTGGTAAAATGAATTAGACATGTTTATGGAGGTGATATTTCACATTTACACATGAACAATTAATTCCTTTCCTATTTAATGGAAGTGAAGATAGATTTAGTAGGTGATATTAGTGTAATAACAACTCAGTATATTATAAAAACTTTAGTTATCATTCCATATTTGATATAGAATATTCGAAGGATGTGGATGAAGAAATAAAATAGAAATTCCTTAATAAAAACATTACATTTACTTCAGATGAGCATGTTTTATAAACATTAACACCTCAAATAAATGTGTTATTCTTAAAATAAGGATTCATGAATGTGGTTAGGGATAAAATGAAGTGGGTTTTTCAGATCATTTTTAATCCAAATGTTTTTGGAAGTGTGAGAAATAGATAGGAAGGGGTGGCATTTTATTGGAGATGAGTGGGAACTATTGGATTTATTAAAATTATTAAATTAATATAATCACATATTTTTCCAAAATGTAACCAAATATATTTTTTTTCATTAATATATTGACTCTGGGTCGACTAATTTTCATAAAATTTATATTAGACATGTTTTTATAATTTTTTATTCCTATATTTTTGATTGAAACCCTTTAAGCTTTGATTAATTTATTAATTATTTTACACTTTAATGGTAAAAAGTATTATAAAATAATGAAAAAAGAACATTTAATGAGCCATTAATGAAATATTTAGGCTTTATCTCAAATTTTTGGCCGATTATTATCATTTTTAATTTGTTATATCATTTAATTAAATACATTATATTTTAAAATATGAATAATGTAAATGCGGATACTTTTTATTACATGGGTTTTTTAAAAACACATAACAACTTGATTCCTTAAAAAACCTTATTTAATAATTCCTATAATGTCATTGTCATTCATAAAATTATTGGATAGAATAAAATATTTCACATTTTATTTATTTTATTATCTTTAATATAATATATTGGAATCTTTATTCATTTAATATATTACTACGTCATATTTATGTCATAAATAAATTAATTTATTTAATTCTTAAAAATTGTAAATAATTATATGATGTATTTAATATTTTTACAGTTCTAAATAATATATATTTTTTGTGATATCCATTACATAAACCCATATTAATTTTTTCAGTGTGAAAACCCATATTTATGACATATTTTCCTTATCATTAATTTAAATGTTATAAATGTCATACTCAAACCCTAGAGGAATCCAATGGAAAAAATATGAGCTCAAGGATGGTCATAGTCAATAATAACTATTCCAAAAATATTATGAATTATTTTATGGTAAATTTAAAATATTATAATATTAATATTACCTTTAATTACCATATCTATCTTTAACAACAGTAATAAAATATTAATGTTAATTTTCACCAAAAATTAATTTGATCCAATTAGACCACATTTTTCATACTGATTATAGACAATTATGTCTATTTTTTCAAATTCAATTAATAGATGTGGATAAATTAGGTTTAACAGTTATCAAGTTGATGAATAGAGAAAACATATTTGTCATGTAAAACATTTATAAAATCACATTTTATCTACTTAATTTTAATTTTGAATTTCTTCCAATGAACTAAATAAGATTAAATAATAAAATGTTAATTTAACAATATCATAAAATAATGTAAATGTATAATCATACAATGTAATTAAATCATTTGAAAATATATTTTTGAATTTAACTTCTTTATTTTCCACAATTCATTAATGTATGAATTTTTCAGATGAATACGAAAAGTTCAACCAATATAAATTTTGATGTTCTTATTCCACTGTGAAATTTACTTATTCTGATAGAAAATATAAATGTGAAAAAATATATATTAAAAATGGGTCATCTTCAAAATTTAGTGAAACTACCTTTAAAAAATATTTTAGTATTTTATGATGAAATTTTGATTTATTCAAATTTTAAGTGTCAAATATTTATTGGATGAAACTAAAAATATTTAAAATTCATGTGTAAACATAATTTTTGTTAGTTTTTGTAATTATATCCAATAAAATGGCTATGTGATAACAACATTTTTATATAATAATATTAAAACATAAAAAGTTTTCAGTATAACTCAGCCTTGTGTACAATATACTATTTCAATGAAAAATAATATTTTGTGTCTGGTATGATTTCAGACATAGATAAAAAATACGGTAAAATTTAAATCTAGTACATAAATATTAAAAATTAATTAATTTTTTTTATAATTACATGGGATGTTATATCCTTCCCCCATTATAGAAGATGCCACCTCACAATTATATATTTGGAAATGATAACTAATGTATCACTTTTCTAAATTACATCACTAAAATCCCACATCAGAAAAACAGGAAATAAAAATCAAATTTAAAATAATTTGAATTACAAATTTCAGATTAGATAACAAATAATATGGTTCCATGTTAGAAAATGTGGATATGAGAGAGAAAACATATCATCTAGTTCTGATGGGGGGGGGGGTGATAAGATACCTTTTGTGGAAATATTCAACAATAAAAAGATATAAATTTATGGTGGGTTAAACAATATTTGGTTTCAAAATAGGAAAAGATAATATAAAATGTACCTTTTTATATCATTTTCAAAATTTTATGGAATTATTATACTTCATTAAATTATAATAGGAAGATATATATTTATATAAAAATAGAGTCTCTTCCATTAATTGAATTCCACCATAGACTTGTCTTCTTCTCCAACTGATGAGTATTTATGATGAATTTTTCAGACATGATGAAGTATAATAATCTTTTATAGATTAAAATATTCTAAATAAGATCAAATAGTTTTTCTCAAATCTTTATACATTTATTATAACTAAAATAATTGATACAACATATGAAAGTTTTCTAAAAATAAACAACCCTATATCACAAAAATCTACTTTGATCTCCAAATTTTAAAAGCAATATAAATTTTTTAACAAAGACCATTATATGAATAAATATACATAAAATTAATAAAATGTATCCAATGTAAGATTCAAACCCCAAATTGAGAAATATTGGGTCACATAATCTTCGAAGATAAATTTTACCATTTAACTCTTAATAACACAAAGCCCAATTCAAGTCACATACCAAAAAGTAATTAACCTATTCACATATTCTTCATTATATTTCAATCATTTCCATAAATATCCTAATTATGTGTATGTCCAAAAATATATATATTAATATATAATAAAATTGAACCATTACTCAACTAAAATACCATAGTCTTCTATTTTACTTAATCATGAAAATATACCAATGATGTGAACATCATCCAAAATAACATATATCACATAAATATAAAATCTTTTTCTAATATCAAGGATATCAAATTGATAAAACATAAGTTTCAAAAATAAAATTCTTATTATTCCATCGACTCACTTAACTAAAATAAAAAATCCATGATAACCATGGACTTCACATTGGATATTGGTATGTGTTGCATTCTTGTCACTTGTCGGTTGTGGGTTTGATTCTAATGTCCTTTTTGGACACGATGAGTTGTCATCTATCACATGGGTTGTATTTTATAAAAACGATATAATTCTTATACCATTCAATAAATGAGATATGTTTTTTTAATAACCCTAAAATATATGAATATCAATGTCTATCTCATTACATTCATTTTGCATCCCCAAATGTAATGAGACTTATTTACCTAAAAAAAGTTTATATGAAGGTTACCCAATAAATTAAAATTATAATATCAGAAATTGAATTTTTCTTGAAATAAAATTTTCACTTTAAACCATTAGGGATACATATTACACTACATGAAAAAAACTTCAAATTTACCCCCCATCATCAAAAGATCATTTTTACTTTTATACATTTTACCATCCATAGATTTAATATTACTCTCAAATCCCTTATATGTATTCTTATAAATAATACATCATTGTTAATTTTCCCTTAAATAGATGTTTTCCCTCATATTCCTTCGTACTTATTTCCTAATGTTAAAAACACGATTCATACCCTAATATTTAATATTGTTAAAATAACAATCAAGAATGAATTCATCCATTTCATAGTTCATTTTAAAATTCCTCATATTCGATTGGAACATAATAAGGTATTTTTAAACACACATTTATATGGTCCTACTGATCCCATTCAGGAATCTTGTTTGTAGGACATCTATTTTCATGGTAACCATGCACTCAAATTTTAACAGAATCAATTGATATCTTAAAAGGAACTTCATTACATTTCCTGGATTAAATTGAACCATATATTTTTTTAAGTATACTTCATTATATCCTTCATTACCACGTCTATGAAACTTTCTCATAAATTTAAAACATTTTCCAATTAGTTTATATCAAAAAACTTGATGCATAAGATGCTGAATATTTTTAACTTTATTATCATTATTACCTAATCGTCAATATAGATTATTTTCTACCATTTATAATGCATTATTAAAATAACCAATTTTCGAGTGGTTAATCATTTATACCAATATTTGGTTCAAAATAACCACAAGATTTCTCATTAATTCCCCCATTTCATTATATTTTTTATTAATTGAACTGCTACATTTTTTGTTACATCCTTTTTTACATTGGTGTTTGCTTGATCAATCTACTTAGTAAAACCTTAATAGTTATTGTGAGTATATCAATTATATTATCATATACTATCTAATTAAGAATATAAACAATATGATATCACTATTTTTGTTATCTAAAACACATTCAAGTGAAATAAAATTCCTATAACTGTTTTTATCATACAAAGTATTATGGTCATATACTATATATAACTTATGAATAAATAACTCACATGCCTCAAATGTTTTCAAAACAACTCTATGATGCCAACTGTTAGGATATATCTTTAAATATTAAATAATATATGGATATTAACTTAATTTTACATTAATTTACAGTATTTGGTATTTTAAGGATATGATCCTTATATAATTAGGCCATAATTGATACATTAAAACTTAAATATTACAAAGTAGGCTAGTCTTCTCAACCTTATTTTATTAATAATCTATAACATTTTAAAATAAATTAAGCATTCTTTTTCTTTCTATAAATTATCAAAAAATAATATGGACTTATTTCCTTCTATTACACATCATTATATCCTTTGAAAAAATATTTCAAACAATTATTATGAGTATAAAAAGCTCAGTAAGGGATATAATATATGTAATAAAATGTTAGTCCATGGATACATTAAACACTTGATTAGTTTTTAAAAAAATCATATGTTTTACCCATAAAACATAAAATCATTAACATAACTCATGAAATCATAATATAAATGAAAAATAATTTAAAATCATAAATAAAAAAGCTAACCATTTGTATCTATATCATTATTAAATTATAACATTCATAGAAACAAAGGGATAAACCTTTATTGTTATATTTGGAATACACAACAAAGTATATTCCATAAATACAAAGGATAAAAAATATTATTTAAATCTATATTATTACAAAAATCTTGAGAGAGCTACCATGAGCTAACACAACCATCAGTTTATCACAGAACCACGCATACACCTAAAAAAATCCCATGATGTATTGCATAATCCTTACACATTAACAAGCATAAATGAAAAATTGCATTACCCCATTGCACTTAGAAGATTTAATTTCAACATATTAAAATAATTAATCCATTCACCAAATAATTTTCAATACCAAAATAAATAGAAGAAAAATATGATATTTAAGTTCTTTTAAAATGCTCTATGTCTTATAGAAGGAGTTAAATAAAAAATATTGGTTGCCTATGTGGAAAACTTGTTTTCGCCACAAATGTTAATAAAAAAATCAATTTTTAATTTGGTAAAAAACATAAAATAAAGATATTCATTTTAAAAAAAAATTATTGAAATAAATACTCAAGGGGTTTATTTATACAATGTATAAAATAACGCAATATATATTATCGAAATATTCCTCATTGAATGGAAATTGAGACGAAGTCCCTTTCCTTGAGTTTGATTAATCAATCATGTTCTTTGTTCTTTTGAATAAAAAACATAGGATAATTTATACTTGATTAAAAACCATTAAATTTTTATTATTCTTCTTATATCATTAATTACCATGTTATTATAATTTGTTAACTATTTGAGTTTATGTGAAACTTTATGTCAATATTTGGTACTTGGGTCAAAAAGAATAATTGTATAATGTCAATAGTTTATGTTGTCAAAACTAAATCATCACCATAATAATATTCATGTGATTTGATTCATTTTCAATGATAAATTAAACATTTTAATATATCCATTTTGTATAATTATGGAAAATTTACAACATCATAATCATGGAGATGGTAATCTATACGTACGCATGAGTAAAATTTTCTATTTATCATATATCATTATTGAAAAAGGTATGTATTAATATATATTCCATAATATTTAGAAATACATTAATATCATATTAAAATTCTATATATACTTATATATATATATAACAATTGATATAATGAACATAATAGTGATGTGTCTTTTCGTGGATGTGATAGTTCATACGCACACATGAATAATGTTGACATTTTTATAAGAATGAAAAGTATGAATGTAATTTATATATTATTATATTTAAATGATTCATATTTCATTAAAATAACATATTCACATTACTTACATTAGTATAATAGTCATGATTTGTGGTTATATAAAATGAATTTGATCCGTTTGTGGAGGTGATAGTTCACACATACACATGAAAGATTAATTTCATTCCCATTAAATTGAAATAATGATTGATTTAGGTAATGATACTAAAATAAATCTAAGTATATTTATGATACTATTTTTACTATTTAATCTTTAATAATAATATATGAATTATGTGTAATAAATAAATAAATAAAATCCATATATATAAACATAACATTTTCTTCAGAAGAGAACATTTCTTAACACCTCAACACCACTCAAGAGAGAGCTATACCTAAAAAAGGATTCAAGGATGTGTGGTGGGATTATAGGAATGGTTTTTTACCAATATTTTCTTAACCCAATGTTTTGGATGTGTGAGTAAAAAATATAAATGACATTTCTATTATAGTAGAGTGGAGGGGAAGTTGTGGATTTATTAAATATATTAAATTACATTAAATTCTATTACTTTTTATAAATCTCCAAAAATGGTTTATTTATTTAATATAAATATTTCTGGTCTAATCTAAATAATCAAGTTAAAATTGTAAAAGTTTTCAATATTTTTTAATAATTATCGTTTTGTTTTAAACACTTTTCATTTCTATTGATTTATCAAGTAATTTAAAATTTTAGGGTTAAAATAATTACCAAATCATGAAAAAAAACAGTTAATGAGGCATTAATGAAATTTTTCCACATTAATAATTTTATTGGGTGAATAATATATTTTTATAAATTATATATCATTCAATAAATCCTTTTTTATTTTAAAATATTAATTATGTTAGTTTGGATAGTAATAATTAAATGTCGTTTTAAAGAACTAATAAGAACATGATTCTGTCTATGAAAGTATAGCAACTATATCATAAAATGATATAGTAATACAATATATTCAAGTATGGAAGAATGATATATCAATTTATATTTATTATAATATTATTAAAGATATTAATTTTACTCTATCTGTAATAATACTTTAACTACAACATTGTTGTGTCAAAATTAAATTTAATAAACTACATCCTAAAAATTAAAACAAAATTATCGTGAGATATGTAATATTTGAATATTTATATAGACTATTAATACTGGGATATATCACTTACAAATCCCTATATTAAAATTATTTCACTATAAGAGACATATTTATGACATATTATATTAAATTAAGTGTCATTATCCCACCAAAGTTAATTCCAAATATCAGAATTTCGGCCAAATTATGGTAATGGTTGATAATAACATATAATATAATATTATAACATGTGTTTCGGTAATTTTATAAAATTATTCTATTAATTTATCCTTTAATATTCTATGTTTACCTTTAATAGTAGTAAATAAAATACAAAAGTTATTGTTACAAAAATTTATTTTCATACTATTGGCCCAGATTCTTCCTACTAAGTACAAAAATGTATGTTAATTTTTTAAAATTAAATTAATATATTTAGTTATATTATATTTATCTTTAATCATAATGATGAATTGATAAATGAGGTATTTATGTAAAACATTCAAAATATCATATAGTTTTTTATATTTTATTTTAATTTGAAGTTGCATACAACAAAATAAATTTAATGAAATAATAAAAAAATCACCTAATTATTCCTTAAAACCATGTTAAGGTATAGTATAAAAACATAAATAATATATATATATATAATAACAATTTTTGAATAATTTTCCAATTTTTTTACTATTAATTTAAAAATGATTTTTTAGTAAAATACCAAATAATAATCAAAAGAAACTTTTATTGCCTCATTTCTAAATAAGATGTTTATATTTTCAAATATAAAATATAAATGTTGAAATTTAAAGATTAAAAAATCTATTTTAATAAATAGCCTGTATAACTATATTTTAAAAATATTAGAGTATTTTATTCATAAAAATGAAGGTATTTTCATTTTATCATTATAAAATTAATTTAAGGAAACTAAAAATGTTTAATAAATGTTTAAAAATAATACAATTAGATGTATATGATAATTCCAATACCAAATCTATGTGATAAATAAGATTTAATATAATAATATTACTATATATTATTTTTTCATTATATCTAAATATTGTGTACAACATAAGATTTTGGAGAAATCCATTATTGTGTGAAATGAACTATATCGATCCCAGATTCCCTTTAAGGTAACATTACAATGTAATTAAATAATGTCACAGAATATTAAAAAATAATTATTCTGTAATTAGCTGACATATGACCTCCTTCACCCTATTGCAAATTACGTCCTGGCAATTTTAAATTTGGGCTTGGTAATTATGGTTTCACTAAAAAAATTACTTCCATACAAACCAAAATCAGAAAGACTGTCAAAAATCATACACAATAAATGAATTTAAATTTAAATTTCCACATTAGATAAAAAATACAAAGGTCCCATTTTGGAAAAAATTGATATGCAAGAGGATACTAACCATCATGTACTGATTGATAGCGATAGAAAACATTGTCCAGAAAATATTACCATTTATAATGTTTTAAATTTTTGATAGGTTAAACCGTCATTAATTTAATAGTAGGAAAATTAAATAAAAAAATTTTATGATCCTTATCATATTTTTAAGTAATTATTTTACTAATAGACTAAGAACATAAGGGAATATATATAGATTACTATTAGAGTTTCATCCATTAATCCAATTCCTCCACAATCTCAAATATTTTCAGAATATTCAGTATTTGACTAAATTTTTTATTTCTTCGATAACATGTATATTCTTAAATAGATTCACTTAATACATATAGGATAAACTATATTTTTATCCTATATTTAGACATTAAAAATAACCAAAATGGTATGTAAAAGATATGATAGTTTTCCAAAAAAGTGAATTGCATATATGATGAAGAAATACTTAAATATGAAAAATTCAACACACGTATCAAAATTTATACAAAGACCATTTGATAAATTATTATTCATTAAATTCCTCTAAATAATCCAATATAATATTGAATCCACAAATTTAGAAGGATTTCATCACATTGTCTTCATTGATAAATTTTGACATTTATCTCTAAATGACATCAACCAATCTTAATGTATCATACCAAAAAGTAATCATCCAAAACAATTAATCTCCATTGATAGGATAATCATTTAAAAAATAAATTATTCCCTATAAATCAACAATAAAAATATGGATTCTTCCAAAAAAATATACAACAATTACTCATCAAATAAAATCCCATAGTATTCTATTTACATTAATCATGTAATGTTCCAAACAAAGTAAACATCTTCCAAAATAACATGTATCACATTATTACCATATAATTTTTTAATACCAAAGATATCTATTTGATAAAACATATTTTCTCAAAATAAACATCTTCTTATTCAATAAACTCCATTAAGTAAAAATAAAAATTCATACTAACCAGGGACTTCACGTAGGCCTGTCATATGTGATAAACCATTTTTGAAATTCAGATGTCGGAATGATTCTTGCGGACATGCCAGACGTGACATGTTTTCACCCAACATTGGGGTTTTCCTTTTTTGAAAACTATATAATTCTTATATAATTCTTTAAATGAGATAAAATTTTCAAAAATATTTACAACATATTAAAATATTATTATTTATCTCATGTAGTATATTTTGTATCCAAAAATGTAGTAACCCTTAGTAAACATAAAACCCAAAGAGAATATTAAGGATATCCATTATTTCATAACAATGTCTAGAAAATAATATTCTTCTTCCATATAAATTTTAACATTAACACTTTAGGGGTTCATTCTAAAGAACTAAAAAAATTCTTCAAATGTAACCCCATAATCAAAACATCATTAATATATTTAATCATTTCCTCATTCATATACCTAATAAAACTATTTACTCACATATATGAGAAATTAATAATAATTCACCATTATTTATGTCACCATAGCAACAATTTTACATCTTATTCCTTAATACATATTTCCAATAAACAAGAACAAGAAACATGTCCAAATATTCAATAATGTCACTCATGGGTCAGAAAATAATCCATAAATTTCGTAGGTAATTTCCAATTTCCTCATCACAAATTAGAATTGAATTTTGTATTGATAAACATATATTGATACGGTACTAAGGATACACCTCTTATCCCATAATTTTAGGACATAATTTTTCATATTCACTATACTCTCCATATTTAAAACATTCAACAGATGAAAAGGGAAAACATTTTTCATTTTCTTGGTGTCTAAATAATGATTCAATTTTTTGTCACAGGTCATTGATTTATGACATTCATTACCAAATCTATAACACATTTACATACCTTTAAAGTAGTTTTCTAGGTGTTTATTTACACATCCTTGATGCATATGTTTCTGAATATTCTTATCATTATAATAATTATTACCTTAAATTCCACGTGGATTCATTTCTCTCATATATTATTCATCAAAAAAATCACCATGTTTATTGATGTTAATCGTTACTCCTAATATTTATGTTATAATAACTAAAATATTTCTCAATGTAGTTTCCATTTCATTAGGATGGTTATTAAAAGAACCACCACATTTTATTTCACATTCATTATGACTTTGGAGCCTATCAGATCTAGCAATTTTCAAAAACCAAAATCTTATGTATGATTATATAAATAAAATTCACATCTACTATATTATGAAGATGATAAACACTAAAATATCCTTATTTAAGTTATCTCAAACATTCATGTTATCTAAAATAATTAGGGAATGATTAATATACCCATCATTTTCTTTATATAAAACTGATACCTTATGATTATAAAACACCATAACCTCTACTTTTATATAAACCGACCTCTAATGCCAACTAGGAGGCCCCGACCGAAAAATTACTTAATCATGTCCAACGTCATGAATTTTACATTAATATAAATTGGGGATCTTATCAGGTATAGATATTTAGATAATTAGCCTAGAACTCATACACAACTACATAAATATCACACAGAAGACACGTCTACACAATATCGATTTTTTCATAATCTAATGAATTTTAAAAGAAATCATGATTCCTTTTTTTATGATATGAATTGTTATGACAATCATCATGAATTATTAAATTATCCTAAACATAATTATACCTTGTTGAATAACTTTTATAAAAAATGGGATGATCAAAAAAAGCTCAAGAAGTGATATAAAATTAGTAATGAAACCACTAGTCCTTGAATACATTAAAATCATGATAGCATTTTCCAAATATTATAATTTTCACCAATAAAACATAAAGTCGTTATCCGACATAATGAATTAATATAATTCAAGAAAATTATATTTTAAATCAACAATCATAAAGGGATTTTTTTGAATCCGTATCATTCTTGCACTGCATCATTCACAGATGTCTAGGGTGTAACATTCATGGTAACATTTGGAATACAAATCATATTATACTCCAAAAATCACATATTATAAACGTTATTATTTAACTCTATATCATTACATAATGAATTGGTGAGATGTCATGGGGTCACTCAGCTTTGGTTTATCACAGAACTACCCACATACATATGCAATTCCAAAGAACCATAACATTATCATAACACATTGATAAGAATTGATGAAAATTAACTTTTCTACATTGCAATTACAATATAAAATATAAATATATTGACATAATGAAAATGTATAGAAACCATTTTCAATATCAAAATACATGAAAATGGAATATTTTATTTACTTTCATTTTAAAAATATAACGACTTATAGAAGAATCCATATATCACATAATGGTCACGGTGGTGGAAAAGGCCCTAGTTCCATAGATGATAATAGAAAAATTAATTTTCTAATTTAGTAAAAAACATCATATCAAAATACTTGTTTCGACATCCTTTGAATGATGTTATTAGTCAAAGGGGTTCATTATACACCGTATAAAAAAGATGATGCATATTATAGAAATATGCCTCAATGAAAGGGGATTGAGAGGAAGTCCCTTACAGTGAGTTCGATACATCACATATGTTCCTTGTTCTACATTAGTATTAAATTTTGATTAATTTATGTCATAAATTTCGTTGATGTTCGATACATGAGTTGTAAATGAACATGGTATGATTTCAAGTGTCACTGTGGTAAAATGTCCATCATATCTAAAATAATATTAAATAAATTCTTTTAATTTTTTAGTAATTATAATTTTATTTCAATCAATTTTTGTTATCGAAAATGAATATCATTATAACTATGGAGACGATATGTCATACGTACCCATGAGTAACATTTTCCATTTTACATTGACCATTATTTAGAGAATGGAAGTCTTATATTACCATTATATAATTATCATAACATCATTAATATCATATTAATCATTAAATATACTTATATATATCATAAAAGTGATATAATATATAAAAAAGAGTCACATCACTTTAGGGAGGTCTGAGTTCACACGTACGCCTGAACACCACTATCATTTTTATTCGAATGGATGGTAAAAACATATTTGAAATATTATTATCTAATAATGATTGATATTTTATGAATATAACATATTAACTTTAATTACATTTTTATATCTTGTAATAATTGATGGTTATGGAAAAAAAATTTGATCGGTTCGTGGTGGTGACGGTTCACACATACACACGAACTATTAACTCATTTCACATTTAATGGAAGTGTATATGGATTTAAGTGATTAGGATAACATAATAATATCTTACTATATTTAGGATATTTTTGTTATTATATCATATTGAATGCATAATATTTCATGTAAGATGAATAACAAATAAATTGTAAATATATAAATAAAAACACTACCTTTCCTTTAGACGAGAACTATTCTTAACAAATCAACACCTCTATAAAGGTATTTTTGGCAAAAATAAGGCATCATGAATGGTAGTAGAGACTCTAGGATGGAGTATGAATAGATATTGTCTGAAACAAAAGTTTTTTATTTGTTATTAATATATTGGAATGAGTTCTCTTTTATATCTTCAGGGAGGGGCACTCAAGAATTTTTAAAAAGCAATAAATTAATTTGAACTCATTTTCAATTAAAAATGGATTGAAGCATAGTTATTTCAATGTTATAAGGTTTTTTAGTTGAATTAACTTCATCCAATTAATATTAGTCATGTTTTGATAATTTTTTAATCTTTGACATTTTGTTATAACCCATTTATTCACTTACGGATTTATTATGTAACATACACTTTGAGGGTTAATATAATTACCTAATAAAGCCAAACAATCAATTAATGACTCATTAATGAATTTTTTTTAAATATTTTAATTGGTTTACTAAATTTTATATTTCTATAAAATTTATATCATTTAATTTAATATTTCATATTTTAAAATATGAATTATGTCAATTTTGACACTATTCAGAACAAGAATTTTAAGAAAATCATTATAAGATGATTCCATATAAAAAAAGTTATCAATCTAAATAATTCATAGTCCAAGGAAAATTAAGGAATAATTTATTTCAAAATATTATTTTAATAATATTAATATCTATTATTTGATTATTTCTTTAGTAAATCTACTACAACGTCATCATTGTGTCGTAAATAAAGAAAAAAAATTTAATTACTAAAAATAATAAATAAATTTCCACAATTTCATTAATCTTATTTTATTTAAAAATACTATTCATAGTCAATGACGTCTCTTACAAACCTCCATATACGTTTCTTTTACCATGAAGAGAATTATTTGTGATTTATTTTGGTTTACATTAATTCTAATTTTATGAATTTCATAATCACACCCATGTGGATTCCAAGGTCACAATTTTGATACATATATAGTCATGGTCAATAATAACAAATGTTATAAGATCATTAAAATTGATAGAGTAATTTTATAAAATTATATTACTAATTTTACTTTTAATTACCCTATTTACAATTAACTATGGTAAATAAAATACTACAGTTACTATTCATTAAAAAATTATTTTGATCCTATTGGACCACAATATTCATACTAAGTACAAACATAATTTTTTTATGAAAATTGAATTAAAATAAGTTGTTAAACTAGTTTTAACCATTATCTTGTTTAAAAATTGATCAACATGTTTTTTATATAAAACATTCTAATGTTGACATGTCTTTTTTCTATTTAATTTTAATTTTAAATTGAATCCAATCTACTTAATTGTATTAAATGATAAAAACATAATCTAATTATACACAAAAACTATGTTAATGGATAATATATCAATATACATAAATTATATTAAAAGGTAGTCTTGAATTAATATATTGTATTTTCACTACTAATAAAATATGATTTTTTTTAGAAAAACCAATAATTCATCCGAAGTATATTTTTATATCTCCATTTACATTGATATGTTTATTTTTGTCAAATAAAACATATAAAATATACAAAAAATATATAAAAATTTTTCTTTATGAAAAGGCCGAACAAATACTTTTAAAAATATTAGAGTCATTAAGGCAAAAAATTGAATTTTTTCTAATTTTAATCCTATAAAATTATTTGGATGAAAATAAATATTTTTAATAAACATATGAAAACATAAAATAGTACATTATTTTATTCATTCCAATAAAATTTCTTAGTGATAACTACCATTTAAAATAATAATATTAAAATATATTATTTTTTGGGTATAACCCAATCCTGTGTATAATATATGATTTCAAAGAAGCCCATTATTTCATGTCAGGTACACTATCAAATGTAGATCCCCTTTAAGGTAAAATTAGATTTTAATAAATTAATATTAATAAATTTTAAAATTATTATTTTATAATTGATTGGGATATTATAGTTAATGAATGGTCATTTATAGATTCACAAAAATTGGCCAATATATTTTGTATAGGAATCCCAAATATGTATCTAGATATATGAGTGAACTATTCGTGAAAAAATATGAAGTATATCCACAAATATACATCAATTTTTCTTGTATGTTAGCATGTAAATGGAAGATAGGAAAATACTGGGGGAAGATGAAAATATTATATTTATCAACCTAAATTCATAAAAAATAATCATATAAATTTTCACTAGTATTTTGAATGAATAAAGCAGAAATAATTCTATTTTGGTTGTAGATGATCATCATATAATTATTTCTCACATAGATAATGTTATAGTGGTCTTCATTATGGATCAAATTTCATGGACATACATTAGACAAGTGGGCAGGCCTCATGGAACACCACTATGTATTGTATACAATAGAGTCCATGCTTTTATTTTGGGATTGGGTATAATTTCCAACATTCTGTAAATATTGAGATGATCATTAGTGCTACTTATCACCCTAAAAAAATGGGCAATCTAATTATACTATATAGACAATTTATATCATGTTGAGTGCATTATCAAATAACTTATAATGATTTTAAGATCCACATCTTATCCGAACAATTTATCTGATTTTTTTTCCGATTACGAAGCATAATGTCCCCAATTGAAACCATTTTTTAGAACTTCTATTTAAAGCATTTATGTTGGGATGATGTTGGTTAACAGAAATAATTGGATTTTAAATTGCTGAAAAAATGGTGTAAAATGTAATGACAAATAAGTATAACATCATGTATGCTCAATGTTGAAAAAATATGTATTATAACAATATTTTAACAAGACCTTTTATTTGAGGTTGGATATTAGGTATTCATATACATATCCCTATGGAATAATGTACGGATATTTGGTAATGAGGTAAATCATGGTCCAAGAAACATCTTCCCCTTTTAGATCCTTTATCGCGTCAAAGTGTACGACTATCTACTTACATTCCAACCAAACCTATCTCAAGTTCATTATGTGATTCGTGTACCAATATTGATGAAGTACAAACCAGAACCAATCCATATTCCATATCTGAAGTTGTTATAGTTGTAGAATGATCATTTATATGAGAAAAATACCATTAAGACCCTATATTATAGAGTAAAATTTTAATAAAATTAGGCAATTCACCTGGTCAAAGAAATTTTTTGAAACCAAATGATTTAAGAAGAATCAGTATAACTAAATGTGGTGATTAAATACAGCTACCATAATCTATTTGTGTGTGTCAAAGTAATATTTTTATGGGGAAATATCTAATTTTTGAAATCTAGTAATGACAAAACAGTTACAAAATAAATTCCATTTCTTGGATAAATTAAAATTATTACTATGTATCATGTTCATGGAAAACACATTAAATTATTAATATTTATTATATCATATCATATTTGAAATATCGTTTTGAATCATTACCATTGATAATATATTCATTGAACAATGATCATATGAGTAATATAAATAATGGTGTTTGAAAAATCCATTTAACACAGATAATGGATGTGATTAACTCAACAAGTACGATCATACCCAATGATTCTCATTTATTTCAGTTTCATATTGATATGAAATCATTTTTATTTTCCCTAGAATAATACTATGATGATATAAAAAAATATTCATCAGATAAAACATTTATGGGAGAAGTTCAAGTTTATTTAGTACAAGGACCAAACCATATATGATTAAACACCTCGTGAAATTATCACCATCACAAACCTATACATAAGGGGTGTTATTGGATTACAAAATAGATTTGTATTATGACTATAATAACATCAATATGTAAATTTTATAAAACAATGAGTTCATATTATTATATTTATTGTACATTATAAATGAATTTTTCATATTGTTTCGTCAAAAAAATATTATATTTTTTTGTTAATATATAATATCAATAATCATATTATTTTTAATAAATTACTTTTTTTTGAAATAATTGACATTTTAATAATATATATTTATTAATGAATATTTATTTACTATTTTTTTTAAAAAAAAATTATGATGTAAAAAAATAATCTGTAAGGGTTTAAAATATATTATAGCCAAGAAACCCATAATTCCTATATTATTTATAATTAATAAGTTAAAATTTACAATTAACACATATAGAATATTATTTAGAATCTAAAAACAATATATTTGAAATCCAAATTTCAAAATTATTCAATATTACATATTTCACAATTTTATGAGACATTTATTTTTTCGGGTAGAAAATAAATATAGTCATAAATAAATAGTGTGTATTGAGATATTGAAATGACCTAAAAAATATGTAATAAATATTATAAATTGTATCTGTTAACAAAAATATTTTTACCATTTAAAATAATTTTGATTTTGAGGGTACTTCATTAAATTTATCAAGCAATTATGATTTCTCCAAAACAAATATTATATATTATGTTTTTAAAATCATTTCATGATGGGAAGAATCACTTCCACTTTATAAATTAGATTATTTAATAAATTTTTCCATTTCACAAATAAAATAATAAAAACTAACCCTTTTTTGTAAAACCATGTTCTGAAACCATGTCATGTTTTTGGATTTTGGTTATTGGATTGTAAAGGGTCGAAAACCAATGGTTGTTATATAATAAAGTATTCTTCTATATTATCCTTTATAAACCATCCAATGATACAATCCATGTTCTTAGAAAATCTATAGAATGTTTTCATACTCAAATCTGACCCCTCTAGAGTCCCCCCAATGTTCCCAAAAACTCCCATGTTACTTCTACCGTGGAGTTGGTATCACCATCTCATTGTATTGAATCTACCACTATTCTTTTTATTCATGTCCAGTTTTTATGTCATGCTACTTCATTTATATATTTTCTTATTTGGGAATGTTTTTATACATAATTATTACAAATTTTTTTTATTTCCATGTGATGAGATACCGCATTTACACACATTAATCCTAACCATGAAGATTTATCTATAGTTGATACCAAATCGAAATTTATATTGTACCTCCCAATCCTCTTTTCAATATAATATACTTCTATATTTCATGAATTAAATTTCAAAATCCTATTGTTGTTATATGATTTTATACATCCCTCTAAATGTCCATATTATTTCCAAATAATGTGATACTAGTTTTTTATCTCACTAAACCATTTTTATGAATATTTTAGTAATACCATTATACTGCCAAAATTAAACCATGATTTTCCATCACAAACAATTTTTTTATTAAATTACTATAACCATTTTACCATGGATTTTATGCTTTAGGAACATATATTCTTTTATATTGAAATATTAGCTATCTATTATTCCCCCCATTCTTGCAGAATACAAATTGATGGAAAATGATTCTATTTATATGATCTATGTGGAGACGTTTGGATGTGAATGATATCAATATAATGGGTACACAATCATTGATATTGATCTCTAAATCATTATAAAGTGATTATTCTAATTAGATATCATGAAATATATTAGAAAGTTACACTTATCCATCATGAGATATATTTCATCATGATGTCTAAGATTCTATCCTTGATCATTGTTTATGATTATATGACAAATTTTGTTGGAAAATGTACATATTGAATATATTTTATCATGATTTATCACTAATAATTGTTCATAATCATGTTTCTCTCACATACTATATTCCAATTAAATGAATATTATCAAAAAATGACATATTATTTTTATTACTCTATATTTATTCACTCGTAATGACATTTATCCAACTCTTTTCTTATGTATGTAAATAGGAAACCCTGATATTTCAAAGTATGTTGTAATATTTGTAGCATGGTAAGGAAGCTATCAAAAATGAAAACGTTACCCCATTTTTAAGATGTTATGAATTGAATCTAATTACAAAATAGATTAGTATTATTGATCATTTATGTTTAATTATTAATGTTCTTATATAATAATCATTAGATAAATTGTAATAAATAAAAGTTTTTTGATATGGATCACACCGATGGTGTAGAAAAATCATATTTACTAATATTTAAGAAGAGTTAATTGAAATTCGATTTTATTATTTCCTTATTTATCAATTATATAGTGAACTGTATATAATAATTATAGAATTGGATTTAAAATTATCGGAATAGAAATTCTTACATCAAAATTGGGAGAAAATCTATTTCATTGTTCAAGGAGGAATATTCTACATATAAAACAATTTAAAGAACTAAATGGATGTTGATCTCGAATAAGTTAATATAATCAAAGACATTAATTAAAGACTAAAAGAATATTCAGTTTTAATTTCTCTATGATACATCAATTTCAATATCTATTGTTTAATGTATTTTAGAAAATACCCTGACCATTGACACGCCTAATATCTATTGTCATTCCATTTGATTTCATAAAAAAAATTAATACTCATTAATTAAAAAAATATCATGGTGGAAACTTCTAAGGTTATCTCAGCTAGTTGGATAAAATACAATGATCTAATATTTAATTCCATTGAATTCCATATTTGTACTATTTAAAGGAAATACTTGTATAATATATTTCATCAGATTAAATTTTTCCGTGAAACTTTTAATAATGAAGAAATTAAATTTAAGAAAATTTGAACAGATATCCTTCTACAAGATTTATCCTTTGATAAATTCCAGTTATATCTTTTTATATCAATTATTTTATTATAAACTAATCATGTCGCATTGAAAATCCTTTAAAATAAAAAGGTTACAATGTCATAGTTAATTATATGGATCCTCCTACTATTGAATTTGAAATCATCATCAAATACACTACTTGTATTTAAAATTTAATGTAGGTCAATTTATTTATCATTATGGTTCCTAATTTTGAGATTCATGAATATTATATTCTTGAAGAATATATTTACAATTAATGAAACATTAATGTGGATGTCTAAACCTAGATCATCTTTTTTGGCATACAAAACTTCCTTAACAATAAATTCCACTACCAAAATTTATCATATAAATAGTGGAATAAATGTTTTGTTGATGCCTCACATAATTCCTTCAATGACACTGTGTTGATTAATTCTTTTAACTAATGGTTTAATTTTGCACTAATTTATATAATATTATATTAAATGTTCGATATATTTCTATCATATTTAACTGACTATCAGACAACATTGTTCTGAGAATGTTGTGGCTAAAATCCATCACTTAGTATTATTCTACCTCACACTCCATTTGGATTCAAGGATTATTATACAATGTTTTGATTAGTGTTAATAGAATAGAACCATTGGAATAAATAATGTGATGAAAAGGAATCACATCCAAAAAGTTGAAATCATAAAAAAAATATGAAAATGATTTTAAAATCCATTTAAATATTTGAATATATTATTTTAATTTTTTTATGTGTGTATAATGTTTCAAAATTGGGAGAAATAAAAGATAACATTTTGTCCATTGAAAATGTGGTCATCATTTTTTTGACTAGAAAATCATATAATGATTAGGATTTTCATGATTAATCATTAGTGATTAGGGATCACACGAGAATAAAACTTCCGTAAAAGAATAAACTAAAAAGTATATGAATATTTACAATACAAGAATTCCTTATAATCCTCAAATTACACGGTATGTGGAACCATCCTATCAGATTATGCAAAATTGGTAGAAATTATATGCAATAAAAATATGGAAAATTAGAGCTTTTAATTTTCCAATATAATAGGAGAATTACACATATCTAATAAAACCCCAATATGAATAATTTCTTTTTGAAATAGAAATATGAAATTATATTATCTAACAGTGGAATTAAAACATAACCCATAATGATCAATAAAATAGTTAAACCATGAAAATTAAAATGAAACCTGAAATTATAAAATTTTAGGTGAAATATTTTTCATATGATAAACATACAAGAAATTAAAAATTTATAAGGATTAAAAAATAAGTTGACTTATAGATGAAACATGTCATAGAATGATTTATTACTAAATTCATGAACAATATTAATCACTGGAAAACTAATTTCAGGATGTTCAGTACCATATGATGTTTTCATGATATTACCTTGGAGAACATTAAAACATAAAAAATAAAATGGAAAACCCATAAAATTAAATTAAATGGTGTTAATTATATTCCATGAAATATTTCTAAAAGAAGTTGTTCTATATAAAAAATCAAATTACTACCATGAATGTCCAGATATTGAATTAAAACAATGCTATAAATGGGAGGTAACCTAGATTTGTACTTTTTTTGATGGATTGGATGATTGATTCTCATTAGTTCCCTACCAGGGTAATATTGATGATTTATATTTTTTAAAAGATATTAATGCATATGATGTTATTTATTCATCATTTTTTTTCCTTTTCTCCATCCTAATACCCATACTATTTATTGAGTAATCATTATATTTATTACCTTAATATTCTCTTTTATATACATATTCAATACCCCATATTTTTATTTTTCAAACTCACCTCCTCCAAATATGTATAAAACCAATGCAACATCCCATAAAACTCATTATGCCTCTACACCTTCTCATCCTTCCTAATACCCAAAACCACTATTTCCCTCATAATCAAAAAATGGTGCAGTGCTGTAATGTCCTAGAATTTCCAAATAATATTTTATCTAATTATATAGGATTTTTTGAGACTGTGAAATCTAACGGTGAGTGATTTCGTGGCCCAGAGTACCTGAAATTATCTGTGGAAAAATGATAAGATTAAAATAGCACACGTGGGTGGTTTTCATGAATAAGTGGAATAACTATTAAATAGGTGCCTAGATAGAAATCTCATTGAACCATTATATTGAGGATAGAGGGTATACCCTAGGCACGCCATATGTTTAGTCAGAGCTTGCCTCTAGTTATAAAACCCAAAAATTGAAAACCCATACATAAAATAATTGCATAGAATATTTTATAATTCAGATTCTTAGAACTCAATAACGATAACTTAGATTTAAAATCTATGACCACTAATGACCTTGTGAGGGTTTTATTTCCTTTAGAAGATACAAAAATTGGCCGACGTGGGACACTAGTGAAAGTTAGTTTTTAGACATAAATAAAATAGATAAGTCGCAACTATTTTATTTTAAAATCCATAACATATAAACAATAATTCAGATTGAAAATCTAAGAGTACCTTGGAGCTCGTGAGGGTGTTTTATCCATAGGTTGAGCCTAACCTCGACCTGTGCGAGTTGAGGGTGACAATTAATATTATTCTGAACATTTTTTTTCTGATACATTCAGTAAAAGAGGAATTGGTGTCTTCTATCTTTTGAACAAGAGCATAGATTTATAATCTGTGGACGCCGTTGAATCCACAGTGACGAGATTTGCTAAAGGGATGTATTACTTAGACTGCAATAGTTCTAGAGATAAAGATAGATTTTGAAATTTTTAAATGATTAATAAAATAACTTAGTTATTTTATTTCTCTCATTTCTATTCCTCCAACGGACCAGCGGTATTTGTGGGATAAATTACGTCTCATGACATTAAAAGGATGGACTCCTGAAATACCTTGTAACAACGCCGTCAGAATATGGAAGGATCCTATTAAATAGACCCTCTCCATATACACATGAGTTACTCACTCTCCACCTCTCATATTTATACGGATCTTGGGGAGAGATATTGGCATGACATCACCCAATGACAAAGTTATGATAATTTTCTATGACGCCAATCACTTGGAGGATGGATCTGTTTCGAGCAGGCAGTGACGAGCGACTATGAATCACCAACTGAAGGAAGACATCTAAACAACAATGCTAACAACTTGTTGTGGGAATGATGAACACCTACACTCCATGAAGCATGGATTTTCTTCAATGAATTTGAGGTAGGGTGTCTATTTTTAAATTTGTCTTCGATAATTTAATTCCTCTTATTCTTGATATCAGCTTAACACAGATGGTGTAGGACAATCAATCAATGAACATACCTTCCAAAATCTAGTTATTGATTTGAACCTCAGAGAACAATTCCCAACATGATGGAAATGCGAAAGGGCATGTCACGCAGTGACAGCGACAGTGTGGTAGAGCCGAAGGTCCATACAACACTAAGAATAGACACCAGATCACGTGAGCTGGCCTATGAAATAATCCACCTACTTTTCATGTTGGAAGTGGATGACGTTGTTTGGATGAGACCTGAGGCCACCGACTGCGAGTAGTGGAAGGCGGCATGTAACGGCGCACCGCATCGACCAAGGGCGCCTGACCGGAGCTAGCTTCGTGGAACTAGTGTGGAGCTTGTAGGAACCACTAACGAAAGCAACATTTCCCATCATGACAGCATAGAAAGGTGCATCATAGCTCAAATAGCACCACCTTGGTGAAACCGGGTCGGAAAAACGGCTGACTTGTTCATTGTGGTGGGGAAATGCCCCACAGGCTTGCGAACTGCCCCACAAAAGTGGGGCCCGCTGGGGGAAATGATCCCCCTCTAGGAGGACCGATATTGCAGGGGCCAGATGAGTGGGTTAGACCTCCCTTGTATGACGGACCCTCCAGCAAGCAGATCTTGACATTCAGCCCTTTTGGCCGGACCTACGGCCATGTGGGCCAGTCACGTTGCCCTGTAAGCTAGCGCGGGTAGGCCGAGCCCACCTGGAAGGCCGACCCTAACATGGCCCAGACCCGGGAACCAAACAGGGCCAAACCCAATGGGACGGACCCCATATATCAGGACGAACCTAAGTGATATGGACTTGAGTGAGGTCAGATGGACCTTGGGACCCGTTGCGTCGGGCCAACCAGATAGATTCAGAACGAGCCCAAACCCAACTGGTCCCGAAATAAAGATACAATAGTAATTGAAAAAATGGGTTTCTATTTGAAATTTTGTTTATGTCATTGTGATCCATTTAATGAAGTGGTCCCTTTGACGTATTCCAGCGTGCTTGACGGAGCTGGGCTTCTCTGAGGTTTGACCACACCTATTTCAGGAAAAGGGTGTAACTAGCAGATCATGTGTCTGTTTGATGAACTATTTGCGATGACAAAACCCTTAGGGAGGGGTTACCTTTTTTTTATACTCCACATTATTATTACCAAGCGTCTGATTGACGCTTTGTCTGTCATGTTAGAACCCTTACGACACATCGGTCCTTTAAGATACATATTCATGGAGTTTGTGATGGTTGAGCTATGACTGATGGCTTAAGGTGAAGTTATCCCAGAATCAAGCATACTTTGAGCAGGAATCCAATGGCTAGCAGTGAGGTGGAGGTTAAAGACAGATCATATAGAGGTTAGTACCAAGCGATCATGTGTTGGTCAGAACCTGTCTTGTGTGGGTCATCACTCAGAGATCCTATGTGGGTAAATTAATATCGATCCTTTGTGGGTCAGATCCTATGTGGGTCAGTGCTCATTAGTCTTGCGTGGGTCAGCGCATACCGATCATGTGTGGGTTAGATCCTCTGTGTGACATTGTGAGGGTTAGTATCTATCAACTTCGGGTGGGTCAGATTATGTGTGTTTCATTGCTGGGGTTAGTAAAAAAATATCATGTGTGGGTCAGACTTCATATGGTCAGTATTTGTGCCTCTCCATAGAATAATATGATCTAACATCTTGACTAATCATCTATACATTAGTGCCATACTTATATACCTGGTGTGAGTTGAGTCTTTTATCATCATGGTGTTACCTATGTGGTGCCTTCACTTTTGAGGTGATATTTCGTGGTAATACCTATGAGAAACTTTTACATTTGTAGCACTATCATTGTAGTGAAATCTCTATCGAACTTTTACCTTTGTGTTGTTATCTTCGTGGTGATAGCATTTTATTACTTTCACCTTCGTGGTATTATATTGTGGTCTTACCTATGTTGTACATTTACCTTCTTGGTGCAATCATTGTGGTGTTATCATAGTGGTGTTACATGTGTGATACTTTCACCTTTGTGGTGTTTCCTTCGTTGTGTTACCTTTTTCTCATTCTTGCCTCATGTATGAGAGGAGTACATCTTGATAACATAGGTATATGTATGGGCATATACCTAAGTATAGTTTTTGACAACATCGGTCTTTGTGGTTGAGGTATTCCCTTTTTGGTTTTCATTTGTGGAAATCTGGGAGACCTTCGGGGGGTTCGAGGTCCCTACTGAGTATCGTTATACTCACCCTCCAATATGCTACACCTGAAGCTTATTGTGTATTGTGCAGACAATGGACAAAATTGATCAATTCTGAGGGAGCCAGGACGGGACTGGACCTTGACGCGATGTACTATAGTGACTTATGATCGTGATATGTACCTACCCTTCAGGTAGGATCCTCAGTGGATGATCTGGGAGCTGTTTTTCCTTTTTCAAATGTACTTGTACTTTCAAGTTATGCTTGTATTCTAGCCCCTTTACTTTTAGCACACTTTTTTACTACAGTAGTTTACTTCATGGTTTTTTATTGTTCTGTTCTTGGATTGTGAGTTTTTAATGGTTTAAAGTAAAAGCCTTCCAATAGTAGGTTAACACCTTTCTGGTGCTAGTCTCCATCCACTGGCCAATAGGAGATGGGTTTGGGGTAGTCACTTCACGGGCCCTAGGGGATGGGTCATGAAAATGTAGTATTAGAGGAGTCTGCTCTACGAAAGAACTAGGACTCTGATCTTTTCTATATGGAAATAGTGTTAAGTGTTATGAGTGTGGTTTTCAGTTTGAGGAATCTAGTATTGGTACGGTGGCCAACCTATCCATACTTAGGGACCCTAAATTCTGATTTCCGACCCAGTGCATGAAAACACAGATTCCGTGTGTTTTTGAAAATATTTTCTTTTGATCTCTTTTAGTCAACTCACCAGGTATAACATATTTACCATGGCACAAATTTTTTCCATCACAATTCCACCACGTAGGCAGCCGGTCATGATTCTTGAGAGAATAAATGATAGTAGTCCGCCAAGCTATGAAGCTTCAGCATGGGGACCTCATTTAGTGATTTTACCATCAGGTGGTGCACCAGTAGAACCACCACCAATTGGGCAGTAGATTCCTCCAGCCCCACCAACAGAGGCTGGACGTAGACTGAGCACATTGCCTAAGATCTATCAGTAGGGGACTTCAAGGTTTCTTGGTAAGACAGATCCCCAAGATGTTGATAACCATTTGGAGGCTGTGAATATAGTTTTCCACCTTGTTTGGACACCAGAATATCCTATGGTGATCCTAGCTACTAGTCAGTATCAATGTTTTACCATAGTGATGGTCCACTTGGTGAGGAGGCTTCACTACATGTACCGTTGCTTGAGATAGTACCTTTAATTAGTGTTCCAGATATATCATTTCCCATTGGTCACCAGTTCAACTGAAAATACCAGTAGAGGACACATATAAACTTAGTTCCATACATGTGTTGTAGAATTAGATACCCCTCGGGTTATGAGGCAAGCCCACCTCACAGGTGGCTAAGGACTGGCTGGCGGTGGTTGCCGAGTTTGAATCTAGATAGGGCACCCATAGATATGATAGTGGTATTGGTATAGATCCTTTTATGTGGCACAGTAGGGAAACGATAGGGTTTAGATTACCCTAATCTTGTGAAATGCTGACTTTTCTGTAGACAGGATTGAGAACCTTCCATAGTGAAGGGGTATTGTTCCATTAAAAGCTATGGGGTGAGTGTTCCCCAAAGATTATATAGCATTATTTGGATGACATGTCAGTAGATGAGTATTCATTGAGGTTTACCAACCATCCAAGGTACTCAATGAAAATAGTACATTCTATTATTTAGGGCATGTACCTCGGAGGGAGTTGTGTTTAGGGTCACCTGATCCAGCACTATTCCTCAATGAATTATTACTTATTTTTGGGTTCAATAGAGAAACTTTGTGGTTGAATGTTATTTGTCTAATAAGGTACTTCCAGTAAATGTTATCAGTGGGAAAACAAGATGATAACGCCAGTTTCATATTCTTGGGCATGTGAAATGTTCACAAAGAGGAAGTGACATGAACCGATGAATTTATAGGGAAGAAGACATAGAATTAGTCATAGTAGAGTATCTTGAGGTTGTATACAGTTCATCATTTTAAAATCGTCCCCTAATGGTGACCCCACTAGGCTTAGGGACATTGAGGAAAGAGGAAGGGAGTAGCTGCATGCGATCAAGGAGTGTGTCCCAAGGGATCAAGAATGATTTGAGGTACGATCTTTGTCTACTACTAGTTAAATTATTAATACACATAGGTACAAATTATTAGTTTTTGGCTTGAATCATTACATTATAATGATTTTATGGTTAAACTATGGACTTTACTCTTACTTTTGGAGATACCATTGGGAGGAGACTTGACAATCACACTTATGACGAAAGTGTGATCCGATCTGTGAGGTGAGATTTCTGGTTGGAACCTCTTTGTGGAAGTATTGAGGCCTTACAACATTAGTCCATGGATGGCCTGGACATCCATATATCATACTCAGATAGGCAGTTTTAGGAAGAAAGAATGTAGTATATCTACAATACAGAAATGGAGTTTTTCTTTTTTGGTGAAAAATGAAATTAATGTCGCCCAGGATATACTCGTGCATAGGAGGGTGCAGCTTATCAATCTTTAGTCAACAATATATACCCTCTAGGTAATAAGTTATTTTAGTTTTCCATTCCCAAAATAAGTGGTAGCGTATATGGAATCATTCAAAAGATGATTCCATAATTACATCAAGGAAGGGAGATGGTCATCTGCTTTGGTTGTCTACTAAAATATATTGTCACATGACTTGACAAGGGTAGAAACACCCATATAATCTTTGAAAAAGAAGGGAGATACTTTACTGTCGATGGAGAAGTGTCAGTATAGATTTTAGGATCAGAGACACAGACTAATGGGATCACCCATATTGAGGCTACTAGAAGTGGGTGTTGGGTATGCAATCTAATAAGATGCATTATGGATGAGAATATGTTGTTTCCTGATGAAGGAGCGTGCAGTAATTGCCTACGGATCACGTAATTTGAGACAACATGTGCAGAACTACGCTACCCATTACCATGAGTTAGATGTAGTGGTCTTTATGCTAAAGATGTGGAGACACTACTTGATGGGTTAATGATTTACTGTTTACTCCAATCACAATGATTCAGGTATATATTCATACTAAAAGACATGAAATGGAGACATAAAAAATGGCTATAGATTCTTCATAATTATGACATTGAGATATTCTATACTGTGAGGAAGCAGAACGTGGTAGAATATATACTTAGACGGAGGTCTGGTCTATAGTGGCTGAGTGAGGCGTTAGGGCAGGTAGTCACACTATGGACATCCTTTTCCGATAAAGATGAAAAATCATACCTCTAGTCTAAAACTGTCACTCTCCCAATTCTTCAGCGAGTTATAGAGGCACATCTTTGGGGCATTTACTATGAGGCCCGACGTGATCAGTTATCCTCAGGACGGTCTACTAAAGTATTTTCTTGATTGTGGGGAGCATGTCGTTCACTTCAAATGATGCACCATGGTACCAGTGATGCTTCAGGTGGAGGTATTGAAGGAGTTCCATACATCCCCATCAACAATACATCCTAGAGTGGTGATGGTGTACCATGTCCCCTGACAATAGTACTAGTTTCCCGGGATGAAGGAAACAGTGGAAGAGTTTGTATCACGATGCCTCACTGTTCAGCAAGTAAAGACCGCAAAGAGTCAAAATAAGCCTTATTCTGATAAGAGACGAAGACCCTTGGAGTACGAGGAGGGAGAAAATGTATTCCTTTGAGTCTCACCCTGATGAGGATAACAAAGGTTTGGCCGGGGCAGATAACTTTTTCTAAGGTTCATCAGACCATTCCATATTTTCAATAGAGTTGGCAAGGTGGGATACTATCTAACTCTTCCCCCAATGATGCACTGGGTACAAAATATTTCCCATGTGCCGCAGCTAAGGAGACACATGCATAATCTATCACAGACTATCAACTGGGATGAGTAATATATGATGATGTGGTAACTTTTACAGAGATACTCATTGATATATTGGATCAATAGGGGAGATTCCTTCGTGGATGGTTGATACCTCTAGTGCATGTTTTGTGGAAGCACGGGGGCCTCTAAGATAGAACATGGGAGCGAGAGGCTCATATTCTTGCTCAGTACCCCCTTTTGAATGTTTTTCCCTATTTTTACTTTTGGGGATGTAAATCCCTAAAGTAGGGAGAATGTAATGTCCCTCAATTTCTGTAATTTTTTTATTATATGGAATTAGTCCGAGATCATAAAATCTGACGACATGTGATTACGAGGCCCGTAGTTCCCTGAGTGATACGTGAAAAAATGTAATGTTTAAAATATATTGCATGAGTTTTTTTCTTTAAAAATTTGAATAAATCATAAATTGGTTCCCATATCTAATATATGATGGCCCCATTGTGTTCAGGATGTCAGGTTTACCCTAGGTGCGACATAAGTTTAGTCGGCGGATGCCTCTAGTGGGAGAACCCAAAAATGTCAAAATCATTAATAAAATAACTAAATAACATTAATTTATTTTTAAAATGCTCATAAAACACAAAAGGTAACTCATATTGAAAATCTAATACCATCGCTGAACTCGTGAGGGTATGCTTTCCAAATGATGATACTAACATTGGCTGACACGGGCCACCAACGACTGTTAGTTTTTTGGAAGTAAGTAAAATAATTCTGTGACAATTATTTTATTGTAAAATCCATATGTTCTAAATGGTAACTCGAATTGAAAATATGAGTGTATCGTTGAGCTCGTGAAGGAGTGTTCACATTAGGTGGAGTCTAACCACGACCAACAAGAGTTGGGGGATACTTTTAATAATTTTCTGATCTTTACTTCGGGATGTTCAGTAAACGCACGGGGGGAATTTTATGTCATTTGAACCGGTGCCTGGATTAGTAATCTTAGGGCACCATTGAATCTGAGGCATTAGGATTCACATAAGGAAGGATTCATTTCGACTGTATTAAGTTTGGAGAAAAAGATATATTTTGGTAGATTAAAACAAATAATAAAATAACATAGTTATACTATTTCTCTTGTATCTATTCCTTTGATGTAGAAACATCAGTGGTTGGACCAACAACGTGTTAAACAATTAAATGGATTGACTCCAAAATTCCTTTGTAATAGAGCCATTGGAATTAGGATTGGTCCTATTAAATGAACCCCCATTAATTCCAAGGGCGTTACTCACTCTCCCCTATCCTATTTATATAGATATTGGGTAGAGGTATTGGAAAAAATCACCAAGCGATGATGTTCTGATAATGTGCCACGACGCCAATTACTTGGAGGACGAAGCAAGATCCAGTGGGTAGTGATGAGGGACTTCGAATCATGCACCGATGGTGGAACATCTCAGGTAAATAAAGAATAAAACATTTTCATATTTATTAATATTTACTAATTAAATATTAATTTTACTTTAAAGGGGTTTTTATGTTTGATAGCCTACCCGATACGCAACAAAGAGTTTCTTTGAAATCTTACATTGCACACTATTAATAAAATAATATTATTTTAAATAGTAGTTAACACGTAGACGTTGTATTGGAAGAAATGAATAGAAATAACTAAAATATGATTGTATATGTTTGTTAAATGTTTTTACATTTATCCAATAAAGGATAAAGGATTAGAATACGAGAAAAATTCAATTTTAGGCATATATAATCTAATATTCACTAATGGTCTGCTTATAGCCTTTTGATGGCGAACCATCAGTAGATTTAGTTTTGGTTACTCTTATAAATTCTATTGGACCAAATAAAATTCTTCATTAGAATTGGGACATCAAAATTTACTTTGTGTAAATATTTGGTATTTTTCTGATAAAGCTCATTTTTCTAATGAATAGTAAATAATGATGTATTTTAATTCAAAACCACTTTTTAATATAATTTATTTATTTTATTATATTATATTTTGAAATGGTTTTAAAGTTAAATTAGAAAATATTATTACCATTTAATCCAATAGTGGTCGTTGAAATTAATTTCACTTTGAAATTGGACTTAAACTAGTGTCAATCTTCTGATATATATTGTTTCATAAAAACATGTTATTTGTTTTGACAGTGGGAATTAATTATTAAATTAATTAATTTAACTTATATGTTTTGAATTTTGTAAAATAGGCATAATTTTTGAATTCGGAATATCAAATATAGCTTAGGGTGATGTTTTGGTATTTTTCTGAAAAACATCAATTTTTAATGAATAGTTAAACCACTAAGTGGTACTTAAAAAACTGGGTTTTCATTTAAATGAAATTATACCACCTCTATGTTCTGAATTTCAAAAATCCGACATACATGGTTGTTATTAGGAAGTAAAATTTGGTTCAATAAGATTAAAATAATTTTGGCGAATAGTAACTTTTATGTTTTTAATCACGATTAGAGGTAATTACTGTAATTTAAGGTAAAAATAAGGTTTTAATAATATTAAATGACCTTGAAACATGTCCTACTCATATTGTATGTGTCATGGCCGACCAAGTAATCCATGGGTAAACTTGGGGACCCCATGGAGCGAATTTGGTAGAAAAATGGCATTAATAACATTTTATTTAATGTTAAAATTAAAATGTCACAAACATGTGTTGTTTTTCTAAAACAATTTTTAAATAGGGTTATGAAAGTAATATTTTTGACTATAAATATTAATTATAAATCTAAAATGATTTCCTACATCATGATATTTTTTCTATAATTTTTTGACAATAAATAAATTAAATTATTTATGACACCATGATGATGTAGCGATTACCTCATTATTTAATGATTTAAATAAAATGATAAAATAATGTAAAATCTGAGAACTAAACTTTTCAAAAACCTATTGGATGGGTGAATTTCGAATTCTTATCATCTTATCCTCTAAATATATAATTTTGGGACCTTTAAAACCCGAAAAACATTTTATAATGATGTATCATTTTCTAACATTCCAAGAGTTCCCCTCCTCTCCTCTAATAAAAGGCCCCCACCTCTACCACCTAACCGACACCTCTCAAGCCTTTGGCTCGGCCAAAACCTGCCCATTTTGTTTCTCCACATCTCTCTATTACTCCAATAATCCTAACATTGGGCAGAAGACTTTCCAAGTAAGCCTTTGAGCTCAAATGAAAAAGAGTTACCCGTATTAAAGGTAGTGTCTTCTCTTGTGTTCTTATGTTTTATTTTGCTTCTACAAACCCCTAAACACTTTTTATTCCTTTATTTTGTGACAAAAACTGTATCTTAAATATACTAGAATTTTTTTATGAGAATTATTAGAGCTACACTTACACACACCTTCACTTAATGGTTAAAGAGGATATTGTTTCCGTGGATGGCGAATTTCTACCTCACGAAATGATGATTGTTCAATATTATTCTAACACATTAAAAGGTGCCATTAAGATGACACTATATTTATATATGATATATAATATGTTTATGTTTTCCTTAATCTGCTTTATTTTTCATTTATGGCATACCATTATGGCTTCCATTATGGGTATACGCGATATCTTCATTTTAGGAAGTGCAGACTATCGCCCCCTCAAAGTGATTTGATTTGTTAATGCCATATGTGGGATGTATAAAGGATGGATTTAATGATATTATATATGAAATTACACTGGAATTGTAATATACCTTTATGTAATTATTATTCCATTCCATAAAATACAAAATAGAAATGAAAGTAGCGTTCATGCGTACGTATGGCTTACTGTCTTCATGAACGGTGCATTTCATTTCTTACCTCTAAATGTTATGTAATATTATAAATGAATATATATACTTGATATATATGATATATATGATATCTACATAATGAATATAACTCTGGATATAATGGATTCTTGGAAAACTTGTAATTATAAAGATTTTATTTTTTACTCTAGTACTAATGATCGTTAAAACAACCGTTATTAACTTAAATAATTACAAAGTGTTCATGACATGTTAATAAGTGATATAAAAGGAATAATGAACCTGAAAAGGGCTCTTAAGAAATTATAAATTAACTCAATTTTATTATTCAGGAGATTAAAGATCAATCATGTCACGTCCGACACGAGGTAAGGGACTTCGTCTCAATCTCCATCCATTGAGGCATATTTTGTTTTATACACAACATTCTTTTATATGGTGTATAAACCCCTTTTAATTTTATGCTTATTCAAAAGGAATAATTTTTTTACACGAAGCGTTTTACTAAACGACAAACGGAATGTTTTTTTGTCATACGTATGCGGCGACAAAGACTTCTCCGCCGTTGTGACCATTATATGAGTTTCTGCTTCCTCTACAAGACATAACCTAACATTTTTTTAAAATGTAAAATAAATACCATGTATTACTTTTCATTTATTTTGGTATTGGAAGTTGATTTCATAATGTATTTATTATATCAATGTGTTGTATTGATATCTTGTGATTTAAATGTGGAAATGTTATGTTTTTTATGCATGTTTTATGTGATACAATTATGTTATGGTTCTCGGGAATTGTTATGAAAACGGGTGGTTCCGTGATAAACTAAGGGCTACTGAGCCCGATATAGCTCTCCAATGGATTGGGTAAGGTGAAGGAGTTAAACATTAAGGTTTCTCCAAAGAGATTTAGGGAATATGCTGTGATAGGTATTCCAAACGTTACCATGAGGGTTAATCCCCATGTAAGAATGTAATGAATACCTCAAGTTACCTTTATGTCTTATGATTTCTATGATTTATTCATGATTTGATAAGGTACGTTAAAATGCTTATGTTTTATGAGTAAATTATTTTAATACATGGACTAATGTTTTCATTTCATTCTTTTATATCCATTACTGAGCTTTTTATTCTCATCCCATGTTTTTGAAATGTTTTTCACAGGACATAATGTGGAATAGGGTCAAGGATGGGATAAAGGAAAAATAATGCTATCTAAAACATGGAACTAGACATGTTTCTTTTTAAGAGTTTTTATTTTATGGAAACATAGTAGAAGTTTGTACTTTGTAATCTTTTGAGATGTAATAGTTAACTCCTAATTCTCCAAAACTCTAAACCTGAAAAGATCCTCAATGTTAATTATTCATTTAATTCAATATTAAGTAAGGTTAAAGGCTGGTTCCTTATAGATAGATGATGTTTGAAAGGAAATGTTGGCATCTTTTTGCGGGAACAACGAATGCCAACTCAACCTCAAGCATGGACATTCTCCAAATCTATTGAATTAGGAGGTCTATTTTGAAATATGTTTTTGCTAAATTATATCCTCTTCCACTTGCAATAACATTAACATGGAGGGTTAGTGCAAATCAAAAAAGGCACAGACCCACTTCCACTCCATAGTTTATATGAACCATGGGGATCAATTACCAATTTGAAGGGAATATGAAATGGCGGATCACGTTATGATGGAGGCTATGTGAAAGAGTCATAGGCATAGACGACAATAAGAATGGACATCAGAGAAAATCCAGTGACCCATGGACGAAACCACCGGTGAGCCTTCTCAGCAGCGACCGACGATGGATGGATGAGACACTTGGCAACCGGTTACGGGTGGAGGAAGGCGGCACACAACGACGTGCCATGGTGGCCTTGGGTGGCTAGCCTAAGACAACCATGCTGAACAAGTGTGATGTCCTCAATAACCATCAGCAAATGCAACTGCAGTAGGAAGGAGCGTCGCAGCTTGAGCCGCACCACGTTGGCGACACCCAGTGTGCCCAACGACTGACTGGTAAATGGCAGTTGGGGAGCACCTCATCAGCTGGCGAACAACCCCGCAAGCATGGGGCCCTCAAGAAGAAACAGCCAGCCTCTGGGTGGACCGTGCTGGCATGGGCCAGACCCGCCCAGTGTGTGGGACCCACCAACGAACCGGGTGCTCCCCGACTGGCCATAACTAGTGAGTTGTGCAGACCTTTATTGTGTCGGACCTGATCAGGGTCCGGTGGACCCTGGGAGACATTGTGTTAGGCCAGCATGACCGAGTCGGGCCGGGACCAAACACAACCGTTAACCGAATAAAGAAACACCCGTAACTGAAAAACTGGGTGTCTAGTCGACACGCCATTATTGGCATTGGGATCCCTTTTGGGAAGCGTTCCATTTGATGTATTTTGGCGGGCCCAACCGAGCTGGACTTAAACGAGGTGCGACCACCCCTATTTCATAGAATGTTATGTAACTAGCATACTGTGTGTTTGTTTGACGAACTGTCTGTGGTGACAAAAAACATAATAATAGGTGGTTCTTTTGGTATATTCCACATAAGCTTTGGGGAAAGATGGGGTGTGGCCGGGTTGGATTGATATCGAATCCAAATGGGACATCGAAACTTAAATGCTTATTAGTCACAGACAGGGCGTCTGATTGACGAACCGTCTGTCGCGTTGGAACCCTTATGAAATGGAATCCCCTTGGGATACTTCTTTGTGGATCATGGTGGTGGTTGAGGTATGAAAATTGTCTTGAGGAGCATCTCTACCTTAATCAAGAGTACTATGAGATGGAATCTTGTGGCTGGTAGTGAGGCAGATGATGGAGACAGATCAAACAAAGGATAGAATAGAGTGATCTTATGCGGGACAACACCAATCCTGTGTAGGTTAGCTCTCAAGGTTCATGTGTGGGTCTATGCATACTGATCTTGTGTGGGTCAGATCCTCTGTGGGTCATTGTGGGAGTCTTTACCTATCGACTCCGAGAAGGTAGGATCCTGTGTGAATAATTGTGGGGGTTAGTACCTGTCGATCCTGTGTGGGTCAGACTTTGTATTTTCAACAGCAGTGCCTCTAGACATAATAATATGATCTTACTTCATAAAAAATAATCTATACTTATTTTCCTTATATACCAAGTGTGAGATAATTCTTTTATCTTTATGGTGATACATGTGTGGTACCATCACCTTCATGGTGTTATTTTCATGGTGATACCTATGTGGTACTATTACCCACCTGGCGATATCTTCATGGTGACCCCTGGGTAGAACTTTTACCTTCTTGGTGATATCTTCATGGTGATACTTTTGTAGAACTTTTACCTTCGTGGTGTTATCTTCTTGGTGTTACCTGTGGGGTTTTTTGTAACTTTGTGGAGTTACCTTCATGGTGTTATCTCTGTGATGTTACATGTGTGGTACTTATACCTGTCACCTTCATGGTGTTAATTTTGTGGTATTTTTTGCTCATATATGATTCAAGTATATCTTGTTAACATATTTTTATGTATTGGAATATACCGATCTAGAGTTGTTGATGGCTTCATGCTTTGTGGATGACGTCTTCCATTGTGGTTTTTCTTTTGTGGAACTTTGGGAGACCATCAGGGGGTCTCAGGGTGTAACACCCCAGGTAAATAAAGAGTATGACATTTTCACATTTATCCATATTTTTGAATAAAATATTAATATAACTTTAAACGGGATGCTATGCTCGATGGAGTACCTAACACGCAACAACGAGTTTCTTCATAATCTTACGTTGCACTCTAATTATAAAATAATATTATTTTAAAAGGTAGTTAACACCTAGCTCTTGTGATGGCGGGAATGAATAAAACTAACTACAAAATCATTATATATGTTTGTCAAATATTTTTACTTTTTACAATAAATGTTAGAGGATTAAAAATGTGAATGAATCCAATTTTAAGCGTAAACATTCTAATATTCTTTAAAAGGTCGATTGACCGCCTTGACAGTGAAACTTTTTTATATCCACTTTTTGATAATTTTATTTGTCATATTTGAAAAAATAAAATTCTTCTTTAGAATCAGGACATCAAAATTTACATTGTGTAAATATTTGGTATTTTTCCGATAAAGTACATTTTTTAATGAATAGTGAAAAATGTTGTATCTTAATTCAAAACCTCTTTTTAATCTAATTTGTTTAAATGATTATATTATCTTTTAAATTGGTTTTAATGTAAAATTAGAATAAATTTTTACTATTAAATCTAATGGTGGTCATTGGAATTAATTTAATTCTGAAATTGGACTTAAACTAGTGTCAATCTTTTAATAGATATGGTTTCTTAAAAACACGCTATTTGTTTTGACAGCGGGAATTAATTATTAAATTATTTAATTCAACTTATATGTTTTGAATTTTGTAAAATAGACTTCATTTTTCACTTCATAATATCAAATATAGCTTAGGGTGATTTTTTGGTATTTTTCTGAAAAACATCAATTTTTGATGAATAGTGAAACCACTAAGTGGTAGTTAAAGAAACTGATTTTTCGTTTAAATGAATCATTGCCACCTCTATGCTTTGAATTTCAAAAATCCGACATACATGGTTTTCATTAGGATGTAAAATGTGGTTCAATGGGATTAAAATAATTTTTTGGTGAATAGTAACTTTTATGTTCTTAATCGCGATTAGAGGTAATTAGTGTAATTATGGTAAAAATAATGTTTTAATAATGTGAAATGTCCTAGACACATGTCCTACCCTCATTGGATGAGTCATGGAAGACCATGAAAATCCATGGGTCATATTGGGGACCCTATGGAGCCACTTTGGTTGGAAAATGACATAAATACCTTTTTATTTAATGTTAAAATTAAAATGACCCAAACATGAGTTGTTTTACTAAAACAATTTTTAAATGGGGATATACAAGTCGTAATTTTGAATATAAATAGTAATTGGAAAGATAAAAAGATATCCTACATAATAGTAGTTGTTTTATAATTTTTAGACATTAAAGAAATTAAATAATTTTGACATTATGATGATGCAGCGATGACCTCATTATTTAACGATTTAAATAAAATGGAAAGATAATGTAAAATAAAAGACCTTAACATGTACAAAACCTATTGGATGAGTATATTTCGAACCCTTACTACCTTTTTCTCTAAATACATCAATGTGGGAACTTTTAAATCCGTAACTCATTTTCATATAAAGTAACATTTCTTTACCTTCCAATAGTGCCCCTCCTCTTCTCTTATAAAAGGCACCCACCTCTACCTCCTTACCCACACTTCCAAAGCCTTTGTTTGGGCCAAACCCTGCCCACTGTGTCTCTCAACATCCCTCTATAACTCTTAGAAGCCTCAATTTGGTCATAAGTCTTCCCAAATATGCCTTTGAGCTCAAACCAAAGGGAGTTACCCGATTTTAAGGTAATGTCTTCACTTGAGTCCTTTTGTATTATTTTGCTTCTCCAACCCCCTAAAATCTTTTTATTCATTTCTTTTGTAACAACTAAAGTATCTTAAATATACGAGGATTTTTTTATAAGAAGAATTCGAGCTACACTTAAACACACCTACATCTAATGGTTAAAGAACATACTGTATCTGTGGATGGCGAATTTCTGCCTCACGAAATGATGATTGTTCAACACTCATATAACACCTTCAAAGGAGGCCATTAAGATGTCATTATATTTATATATGATATATAATATGTTTATGTTTTACTTAAGCTTTTGTATTTTTCATTTGTGGCATACCATTATGGTTTCCATTGTGGGTAAACATGATAATTTCATTTTAGGAAGTCCGGACAACCGCCCCCTCAAAGTGATTTGATTCGTTAATGCCATATGTGGGATGTATAAAGGATGTATTTAAATTTATTATATATTATTTATGTTACATATAAATGATGGATATAATTATGGAATTAAAATATACATACCTCTCATTTAGTTTTAATTCCATTAATATGACATAGAAATGAAAGTAGCGTTCATGCGTATGTACGGCTTACCGTCTCAATGAACGTTGCATTTCATTTCATACCTTTAAATGATTATGTAATATTATAAATACATGTATATTCTGGATATATATATTATATATATGATATCTAAATCATGAATATCATTCTGGATATAATGAACCTTCGACCACACAAACAACATGTAATTGTAAGAAGTCCACTTTCGATATTAGAACCAAATATCGACAAAACAAACATTATTAACTTAAATGATTACATAATGTTTATAACATGGAAATAAGTGATATAAAAGGAATAATTAACTTGAAAAAGGTTCTTAATCAAGTATAAATTAACTCAAGTTTTTTATTCCGTACGTTAAAGAACGATCGAGTCAAGTCGGACCCGAGGTAAGGGATCCTACTCCTCTCTTTCTTTTTAAGTACACTCTTTTATGTCATTCATTTTGAGCTCATATTTCTTGTGATTTGGATGTTCTTTTACATTACTCTTATTATATTTTTATGTTCATATGATAAGATACCATATTCTCTCTCATCAATCCATTTTTGATGTTTTGAGTGGCGATGTTAGGCTGCCGAATTTTCGTAAGAGATCTAACATCTCTCTTTCTTTTTAAGTACTCTCCTTTATGTCACTTCTTTTAAGCTCCTCTTTGTTATGATGGGGGATGTTATTTTATATCCCTTATTCTTTACATTTTATTATAATATTATGAGATACCCTATTTGATCTCATCAATCCATTTTTTTAATTTTTATGTGGCGTCGTTAGGCTGTCGAGTTTTGGTAAGGGATTTTTCATCTCAAATTTATTCCCATGAGATTTATGCTACATATTCCACAATTTCCTTTGATTGGTGTATGTACTGACCCATATTTTACTCATTGTGTAATATAATTTCATTTATGAGTATTTACATAAATGTTTTATTGTCCTTATTTCACGGGGTGTATGTTTCGAAAGATACCCATGTCGGTAAAGGAAACTTTCACCCACCTCTTTTTAAAAGACTTATTTTGTTATGTCTTTTAATTCACATAACATTATGTTGGGATATGTTCTTCTATATCCTTATTGATTTAAATTTTATGTCCAAGTGATGAGATACCCTTTTTATCTCTCATCAACTCATTTTCTGAATTTTGTAGTGATGCCGTTAGGCTGTCAAATTTGCAAGGGAACATCTTAACCCAATTTTGATTCTTTGTGATAAGATTGTACTCCTTGAATATGTCGTTCAATGAATATGTGTGAATAACCTATGATTGTTTTACACTTAATATCCACTTATAGTTGGTGTATTAGTTTGTCACACATAATTATGTAATTGATTTATCCTTAATCCAAGGATACCGTCTTTGTATGGGACTTCGTCTCAATCTCCTTTCATTGAGGCATATTTTGTTTTATACACAACCATATATTATACAGTGTATAAACCCCTTTGACTTTTATGTTTATTCAAAAGGAATCGTTTTTATACAAAGCGTTTACTAAATGACAATAGGTAATGTTTTTGTCGTACGTATGCGGCGACAACAACTTCTCCGCCGACATGACCATTATTTGAGTTTCGGCTTCCTCTACAAGCCATACCTTCTTTTTGAACGATAAATAAATACCATGATTTACTTTTCTTTTATTTTGGTATTGAAAATTGTTTTCATAATGTTTTTATATCATTGTTTTGTATTGATGTATTGTGATTTAAAGGTGGAAATATTATGTTTCCTTTATTCATGTTTTATGTAATATGATTATGTTGAGGTTCTTGGGAATTATTATGAAGACGGGTGGTTCCATGATAAACTAAGGGCGGGTGAGCCTGATATTGCTCTCCTATGCATTGGGTAACATGAATGGGGTTAAATGTTAAGGTTTCTCTGAAGAGATTTAGGGAATATACTGTGATGGGTATTCCAAATGTAACAAAGAGGGTTACTCCCTACGTAATAATGTTATGAATGCCTCAAGTAACCTTTATGTCTTATGATTTCTATGATTTATTCAATATTTTATGAGGTATGTTAACGTGCTTATGTTTTATGGGTAAAGTATGATTTCATTATTATGTATACATGTACTCATGTTTCCTTTCCATATTTTAATATCCCTTACTGAGCTTTTTATGCTCATCCCATGTTTTTGAAATGTTTTTCACAGGTTAAGGGAAGGGTACATGATATGATGATAGTGTCAAGGAAGTGTCCAGAAAGAATCCATGTTTTATTTTAAATATATTTCCGTTGATGGGAAAAATGAATACTATCTTTTATGTAACCACTTTGTTTAAATGTGGAATGTAATACAAGTTTTATGATCTAATTCTATAAAACTCTAAACATGAAAAGATCCTCAAGGTGTAATATTGTAATAAATCAAGATTAACTAAGGTTTAAGGCTGGGGCCTTATAGTTGGTATCATAGGTCAGTTTATATAACTTTAGAGGTTATAGTATTCACTATGCACAAGTGACATTACCATAATGGTTAGGATTTCAGAAAGAGTCCTAGTTTTAGATAAAGTGAATGAGTAAGTATATCTTTGTGTTTACCTTCCTCATTAGTACATGATTGTTTTGTTGATATACCCACACTGACATTTCTGTTTTTAGTGAATGGATGGTTCTAGAAGGCACCCAAGAGACAACAGGTTTGAAGGAAACTGTGGTGGTTCTCTGATTAAGATACTAGATAAAATGGGGGTTTCAATGAGGAAACTCATGGTTGTTCTAAACCAACTATCAAAGAGTCATGGTCAACCACTTGAACCTTGGTATGATCTGTAAGGAATCATGTACAATATGACCAATCGATGTGGAAGTTCAGGTAATAATTATAAAGGTAACCATTAGAGTTTATATGATCCTTACTTTTGAGGTAATAATGGGTTATTATATGTTATGATGGAAAATGAAAGGCATGAGATTAAATTGAGGTTAAAATATGTTATGATCATTTTTTAAGATTTTATCTCGTTTTGGGGAATGTTGTAAGAATTGTATAGTTTTGAAAAAAGGACAACACACAGACCGTGTGACAACCCGTCGTGTCGGAAAAAGCGGTGGGAATAGAACCCACAACCAAAGTGTGAATGGTATTTATCGCCTACCATTGGTCTATGTGATGTCCCTGGTTAGTTTGACTAATTCTTTTAAGTTAGATGATTTTAGGAATCAAGAGTAAGTTTATTTTCGGTTATCTATGGAAATGATTAACCTATCATCGAGGATATGTAATTAGGTTAATTACTTTTCAATATGAGAATTTAAGAGCAACTGATGTTATTTGGAGATAAAAGTTAATTTGTACCTTGGAAGACTATGTGACTAAATCCTTAAAATATTTTGGTTTCAATATTAGTTTGGTTTACTTTGATGAATTTTATGGGAAAATTGTTTATCAAATGGTCCTCGTTGAACTCTGGGTTATGTTTGGAAAATTTTGGAGATTAAAAATAGATTTTCTTTTTATAAAGGGTTATCAATTTATGGATTATCTGATCTTATAATAGCCTTTTTGGATTTGGTTTTGGTTAAGGTATAAAGATATGGGAAGTATATAGTTCTATTTTGTGGATTAGGTGATTATCTAGAATTTGATTATAGTACTCTTAATGTGAACAAGCCTTCCAAAATACTCGTATTTTGGGGAAAGTATGAGTCTGTGTAAGAAATATAGTAAATGTTGAAAGTCAACATGACAGGTAAGTATGTTTCCTTAAGATTAAAAATAAATTCCTCAATGAAGAGTAACAGAAAACAAAATTGTTGTCTGTTAACGTTTCCTACTAGGGAATCGAATACCGTTTAACCAATCACTAGTTTGTGATTTTCTTATGGTTAACTTTCTCCTAGACATGTTTACTATCACTCTCCATCAGAAAATGACCCTTTGTTTTTTCCTCCATGTCCATATTTTCATACTTGGAATCCTAGTATAGGTCAACTCAGGTGACCTTTGTACGTATCTTTCTTTATTTTAAAGTGATTGTTTTACTGACTCTTGATCCGATGTGGGATTTTCAATGAAGTTTCCATGCCCAATTTCAAAATTGCGAGGACGCAATTCCCAAAAAGGGGGAAGGATGTAACACCCTAGGAAAATAAAGAGTATGACATTTTAAGATTTATCCATATTTGTGAATACAATATTAATATAACATTAAAGGGGACTCTATCCTTGATGGCGTACCCAACACGCAACAATGAGTTTCTTGGGAATCTTACGTTGCACTCTAATAATAAAATAATATTATTTTAAAAGGTAGTTAATGCCTAACTATTGTGATGGCGGGAATGAATAGAGATAACTAAAAAATTATTATATATGTTTGTCAAATATTTTTACTTTTTACAATCAATGTTAGAGGATTAAAAATGGGAATGAATCCAATTTTTAGCATAAACATTATAATATTCTTTAAAAGGTCGATTAACCACCTTTTGATGATGAACCTCTTTTAAATCCAATTTTTGATAATTTTATGTGTTATATTGGACAAAATAAAATTCTTCTTTAGAATCAGGACATCAAAATTTACTTTGTGTAAATATTTGGTATTTTTCCGATAAAGTACATTATTTAATGAATAGTAAAAAATGTTGTATTTTAATTCAAAAACTCTTTTTAATCTAATTTATTTATATGGATAGATTATATTTTAAAATGGTTTTAATGTTAAATTAGAATATATTTTTACCATTAAATCCAATGGTGGTCATTGGAATTAATTTCACTTTGAAATTGGACTTAAACTAGTGTCATTCTTTTAATAGATATTGTTTCTTAAAAACATGCTATTGGTTTTGACAGTGGGAATTTATTATTAAATTAATTAATGAAACTTATATGTTTTGAATTTTGTAATATAGACTTCATTTTTTAATTCGTAATATTAAATATAGCTTAGGGTGAATTTTTGGTATTTTTCTTAAAAACATCAATTTTTGATGAATAGGGAAACCACTAAGTGGTAGTTAAAGAAAATGATTTTTCGTTTAAATGAAACTTTGCCACCTTTGTGTTTTTAATTTAAATAATCTGACATACATAGTTTTCATTAGGACGTAAAATGTGGGTAAATGAGATTAAAATAATTTTTTGGTGAATAGTAACTTTTATCTTCTAAATCGAGATTAGAGGTAATTAGTGTAATTTAAGGTAAAAATATTGTTTTAATAATGTGAAATGACCTAGACACATGTACTACACTCATTGGATGAGTAATGGACGACCAAGACAATCCATGGGTCAACATGGGGACCCCATGGTGCCAATTTGGTTGGAAAATGACATAAATACCTTTTTATTTAATGTTAAAATTAAAATGACACAAACATGAGTTGTTTTACTAAAAAAAATTCAATGGGATTATACAAGTCCGATTTTTGACTATAAATAGTCACTGGAAAGATAAAAATATTACCTACATCATAGAATTTTTTTTATAATTTTTAGACATTAATTAAATTAAATTATCTATGGCATTATGATGATCCAACGATGACCTCATTATTTAATGATTTAAATAAAATGGAAAGATAATGTAAAATCTAAGACCTAAACATGTACAAAACCTATTGTATGAGTATATTTAGAACCCTTAAAACCTTATCCTCTAAATAAATCAATGTGGGACCTTTTAAATCTGATACTTCCTTTCAAATAAAGTAACATTTCTTTATACTCCAAGAGTGCCCCTCCTCTTCTCTTATAAAAGGCCCCCACCTCTACCTCCTTGCCCACACTTCTAAGTCCTTTGTCTCGCCCAAACCCTGCCCATTTTGTCTCTCCACATCCCTCTACAACTCGTAGAAGTCTCACTTTGGGAAGAAGTAATTCCATGGAAGCCTTTGAGCTCAAACCAAAGGGAGTTACCCGATTTTAAGGTAATGTTTTCACTTGAGTCCTTTTGTATTATATTGCTTCTCCAACCCCCTCAACACTTTTTATTCATTTCATATGTAACAACTAAAGTATCTTAAATATACTAGGATGTTTTTATAAGATTAATTCGAGCTACACATACACACACCTACATGTAATGGTTAAATAACATACTCTTTCTGTGGATGGAAAATTCCTGCCTCACGAAACGATGATTGTTCAACACTCTTATAACACCTTCAAAGGTGGAAATTAAGATGTCACTATATTTATATATGATATATAGTATGTTAATGTTTTACTTAAGCTTATGTATTTTTCTTTTGTGGCATACCTTTATGGTTTCCATTCTGGGTAAACATGATAATTTCATTTTAGGAAGTGCGGACTACCGCGCCCTCGAAGTGATTTGATTTGTTAATGCCATATGTGGGGTGTATAAAGGATGTATTTAAATTTATTATATATGATGTATGTTACATATAAATGATGAATATAATTCTGAAATTAAAATATACATACCTCTCATTTAGTTTTAATTCCATTAATATGACATAGAAATGAAAGTAGTGTTCATGCGTACGTACGGCTTAGCATCTCTATGAACGGTGCATTTCATTTCTTACCTCTAAAGGATTATGTAATATTATAAATACATGTATATTCTGGATATATATTATATATATGATATCCAAATCATGAATATCATTTTGTATATAATGAACCTTTGACCACACAAATAACATGTAATTGTAAGAAGTCCACTTTCGACTTAAGAACCAAATATCGACAAAACAAATATTATTAACTTAAATGATTACATAATGTTTATAACATGGAAATAAGTGATATAAAAGGAATAATTAACATGAAAAAGGTTCTTAAGCAAGTATAAATTAACTCATGTTTATTATTCAGGATGTTAAAGAATGATCGAGTCAAGTCGGACCCGAGGTAAGGGATCATACTCCTCTCTTTCTTTTTAAGTACACTCTTTTATGTCATTTCTTTTAAGCTCATATTTATTGTGATTGAGATTTTATTTTATATTACTATTACATTAATTTTTATTTTCATATGATGAGAGACCCTATTCTCTCTCATTAATCCATTTTGGAAGTTTTGAGTTGTGCCGTTAGGCTGCCGAATTTTCATAAGAGATCAAACCTCTCTCTTTCATTTTAAGTACTCTCCTTTATTTCACCTTTTTAAGCTCCACTTTGTTATGATGGGGGATGTTATTTTATATCCCTCTTGCTGTAAATTTTATTTTAATATGACGAGAGACCCTATTTTATCTCATTAATCCATTTTTGTATCTTTTAAGTGGCGCTATTAGGCTACCGAGTTTTCATAAGTGATTTTTCATCTCACTTTTATTCCCGTGAGATTTATGCTGCATTTTCCACAATTTCATTTGAGTGGTTTATGTACTGCCCATTATTTTACTCATTGTGTAAAATACTTTCATTTACGAGTATTTACATCAATGTTTTATTGTCCTTCTTTCACAGGGTGTATGTTTCGAAAGATACCAATGTCGGTAAGGGAACCTTTCACCCTCCTCTTTTTAAAATACTTCTTTTGTTATGTCTTTTAATTCGCATAACATTATGTTGGGATATGTTAGTATATATCCTTAGTGACTTAAATTTTATGTCCAAGTGACGAGATACCTTTTTTATCTCTCATCAACTCATTTTCTGAATTTTGTAGTGACGTCGTTAGGCTGTCAAGTTTGCAAGGGAACTTCTTAACCCAATTTTTATTCTTTGGGATAAGCTTGTACTACTTGAATATGTCGTTCTATAAATATGTGTGAATACCCTTTGATTGTTTTACACTTAATATCCACTAATATTTGGTGTATTAGTTTTTCACACATAATTATGTAATTGATTTATCCTTAATCCAAGGATACCATCTTTGTATGGGACTTCATCTCAATCTCCTTTGATTGAGGAATATTTTGTTTTATACACAACCATATTTTATATAGTGTATAAACTACTTTGACTTTTATGTTTATTCAAAAGGAATCCTTTTTATACGATGCGTTTACTAAATGACAAAAGGGGATGTTTTTGTCGTACGTATGTGGCGACAACGACTTCTCCGCCACCGGGACCATTATTTGAGTTTCATCTTCCTCTATAAGACATACCATCTTTTTAAAAGAAAAATAAATACCATGTTTTACTTTTCTTTTATTATGGTATTGAAAATGGTTTTCCTAATGTTTTTATATCAATGTGTTGTATTGATATCTTGTGATTGAAAGGTGGAAAATGTTATGTTTCCTTTATGCATGTTTTATGTGATACAATTATGTTGAGGTTCTTGGGAATTATTATGAAGATGGGTGGTTGTATGATAAACTAAGGGTGGGTGAGCCCGATATATCTCTCCAATGCATTGGGTAACTCAAAGGGGTTAAACGATAAGGTTTCTCCAAAGAGATTTAGGGAATATAATGTGATGGGTATTCCAAACGTAACCAAGAGGGTTACTCTCTACGTAAGAATGTTATGAATGCCTCAAGTTACCTTTATGTCATATGATTTCTATTATTTATTCATGATTTTATGAGGCATGTTAAAGTGCTTATGTTTTATGGGTAAATTATGATTTCATTCTTATGTATACATGTACTCATGTTTCCTTTCCATATTTGTATATCCCTTACTGATATTTTTATGCTCATCTTGTGTTTTTGAAATGTTTTTAATAGGTCAAGAGAACGGTACATGATATGATGATAGTGTCAAGGAAGTCTCAAGAAAGAATCCATGTTTTATTTCAAATATGTTTCCGTTGATGGGAAAATTGAATACTATATTTTATGTAACCACTTTGTTTAAATGTGGAATGTAATGCAAGTTTTATGATATAATTATCTAAAACTCTAATCCTGAAAAGATCCTCAAAATATAATCTTGTAACAACACAACATTAAGTAAGGTTTAAGGTAGGGGCCTTATACAGGGTCCCTACTGAGTATCATTATACTCACCACTCCATGGGTTACACTCGGACCTAGTTGTTTCTTGGGTAGACGATGAACAATGTTGATCATGTCCGAGTGAGAAAGGACAGGATGGTGCTCAGAGGTGGAGCTTGGCTCGACATGCTGTAGTGACAACTGATCATGAGCTGTACATACCCTTCAGGTAGGACCCTCAGTGAATGATCAATGATATTTTTCTTCTTTTTTCAGTTGTACTTGTACTATCCCGATGGTCTTGTATTTTGGCCCCTTTACATTCATCACTATTTTTACTATAGTAGATTACATCATGGTTGATTCATGTTGTGTTCTAGGATTGTGTGTTTGTATAGGTTTAAAGGCAATGCATTCCCGTTGTAGGGATACACTTTTCTGGTGCTAGTCACCTGCCCCAGGCCTGTGGATGGCAGGCTTTTGGTAGTCACGACACAAGCCTCAGGGGACGGATCATGACAAGTACTTCCTCCACACAATGGTGGATATTATTTCTTATCTAATTAAATTCATAAATGCATGAAATATAATTCAAACAAAATTCCTTCAACCTCCCACATTAAATGACCCCACCCCACCATCCTTTGAACTTTTATAAGCTTTGAGTAATAACTTTTAATAGATAAGATTGTGGTTATTCCTTACCTTTTCATACCTACCCATATTTAATAGTTCAAGAGAATCATTTCATCATGGACCACGTATAGAAAAAGATAATGAAAAATAAAAGTACAATGACCAGTTCATGCATTATAGGATCCATATATATGATGAAATAATACAGACCCTATTTTGGATCCACTACACTAGTAATATGATTGTTGTAAATGAGGCTTTTTGGGAGATTTTCCTTATTTTTTTTGAAAACAATAGAGGAAGATATCAACCTTGAAACATTCTATTTTGGAAATTATGAGTTCAATATTATACTTTGTGTATATTGAGTTTTCATGGCTTTTTATTCTACAGATTAATTCTTCTCCCACCTACACAGTATTAAATCTTGACATGATAAAGACAAATTCACTATATATCATGGAACATATATCCTATAACCCTTATATCAATCATGATTTTCCAACTCCACTGAGAACAATGATAAAAGGGGCTTCTCTCATTATTATTTGATTATATTTAGAACCATCAAAAGATACATGATGTGGAAACCATAAAGCATGAAACCATTAACACTCATCTACCACATGTAGTTAGAATAGAATTTAGATAAAATATGAAACTTATAAAACATCAATTAAAATCATTAATAAGTGATAATATTATCTCTGAAAAGTTCATCAAAGGGAATGTCTAGATTAAAAGTGTTCAATCATCTCTTGATCCATACATGACATACAAAATCATATCTCGATAAATCCCTCCATATATAGCATTAACCTCTACCACATCATTTTGAGATCCCTTTTCACATTACATATACATCATTGGTTCAAATCACATCCAAGACCCCAAGCCACAAACCATATATCATAGAAAAAACGAATCTAGGGAACATAAAAATATATGTAAGAAAAAGAATTCTATTTCCAATAGTGAAATCAAGTACCTTAAATAATGAAATTGTCCAACCAAAATAAACAGTTTCTCATATATCCAAACTTAACACAATTGAACCAATAACTAACACGGGTAATCAAGAACCAAAACATATCTATATAAAAAAATATTTTTTTATTCTGTCCTAAATAAAATAATTTATTAATTAGAACTTCCAACTACAAGAAAAATTATGAATCAATATTAAATTTGATATTAAAATAATAAAATTCTCTGTATAATTTAATATATTTCGACCAAATAGTGAAAATTTCCAATTTTATTTTTCATTTCGTTTTATTATTTATAAAAAAAATGTGTAATCATTGATCACATTATTTAATTACTTTATTGATTCTTAGATGATACAATAATTATATATAAATGGGAATTGTATCAATTTGGTTATTATGAAACTAACAAAAACACTTAATTTCAATCCTTCCACTTCTTTAATATATATAGAAATTTAATAGATTAATGTTTTTTAATGTTGTATATCAATTTAAAATTTATAACCCAATAATAATAACAAGATAAAAAAACATTGAATATATATATAACTATATATAAAATTTGGTGTAAATTAGTCATAGTTGCATAAATTATCATCATGTGATTTTTAACTGATTATTTATTAGTTTAGTTAAATCATAATTTATTTAATTACATTTATATCCAATTGTATTAGCATTGAACAATTTATCATTACATGTAAATAAAAATAAAAAAATGAATCCTCATCTCAACGATTGAAGTATTCACTTAATGAAATATATGTCACCCCAATAATTTATAGTGTGTTTATTTTATAATAAATATCATTGATTGATTGTGATGTATGAAACACTAGTTTAAACAAAACACTATTTAGTCAAACTATGCAAAAATTATTTCAAATTAAGCCTTAATAATTTTCATATATTTTATTTCAAAATAAATTTTAATGTTATAAGAAAATATCATAAATATGTATTATTTTTTTTTATTTTTATGAGAAATTTAAATATTTGTTGAATAGAGAATAAATGATTTTAAATTATAAATAACATTTTATTTTAAATCATTTATAATAAAAAAAAAATATTTTCAATTAGTTTGAGTTTTTATTTATGACAATTTTATATAAAATAATCCAACATTTATCATTAAAATAAAAAAATATATATATTTGATATATGAACATTATAATCTTTTAAACCTTTTTACTGTACAAACATACTTTCTCGACATGTCTAGGAGAATAATTTTAAATTAAATTATCTCCAAATATGAATTGAATTTTGAAAAATGGGTTAAATAATTTTAATATGAATAATTCATATAATATAGTAATTTCATATAAATGTTTGACCAAAAGGAATATTGAATGAATTGAAAAATAATTATTATCGTTATGTTGAAATTTCGTTTACCATGGATTTAACAGAAAAGTTATGGTATTATATCACCTATAAAATTTTATAATAACATTTTTTCATAAATATTATGATCATTAATGTTATAATGTCATATAATGGTCATGTGTGGACCATTCTTTCTAAATGAATAATGTTATAGAACACAATTATTTTCAAAAATACCAATTGTGCCATCACCACCTCATATAAATGGCCACCCTTCCCCCCATTTCATCACACCTTCATATCACTTTCGATATTGCATTAAAAATTCAAATAAATCCCCAAAATTCTCATCCATGCCCTATAAACCTTATCATGTGATTAAATCCACCCAATGATGAATTAAATTAAAACCTCATGAGGATACCTGATGAAGGGGAAATGTTCTTCAAGGACTGTGTTTATTTTAATTTGTATCCACCTTCCAAAATTTTAATTTAATGATGATGGTATAATATTCTCAATATAACCAATATAAAGGTTTTTTTAGATTTTTTTAACTAAAACTATCTCCAAATCCATCAAAAGGGTAATGAAATTATAAATCGTGTGTATGTCGGTTTACCTCATCTTGAACCGATTTGTAGGGATTTCCATTTCCAACTATCTAGGTTGTGTATGTTTATAAATATAAATTATATATAATATATTTTGAAAATATTTATAACTATTTGGTAAATAGATCATATATTACTTTTTTACATTCAATTAAAATAGAGGAACGACAATGTTTCTTGTGTGTAAAAATTACCACCCGGAGATGTCATGTGATCTGTCTTTCAGTAAATTTTCAAATAGAATATAACGAAGATAATTTTTACATAAATATGATATCTAAATAATATTATTATAATATTAATCATATATTTATAATTATATATATAAAATATATATAAATTTCTTTTTCAACATTTCACCCATGAAGACATCACAACATCGTTTACGTATGTCTGGACAACCCTCTTCACGAAGCGACGAGACTCTATTTTCCTCAACACATAACAAGAATTATATATATATAATTATATAATATATTATTAATAATAGTATTATCATTCAATAATGATTAAATATTTCATACCTTCTCTCCATAATGATTAGTTGAAAATGGAAACGTTACTCACATGTAGAGAAAAATTTCAATCTTCTTGATCTAAGTGAACTTAATTTACCATAACCATTAATAATTGTTGATTTTAATATTATAGGGGATGTAAAAATATTATAATTATATCATTATTTTTATTTTTATATGATTATACTCAATAATAGTTTCAGGAACCACATATTAAGTTACAAAACATGCATAAGAAAACAAGGAAATATAACACAAAATAATTAAAATGATAAATATTTATAAATGATCTGGTGATAATATGTTATAAAATAACCCCAAATGGAATTATATATATTATTATTTTTCTGTTATAAGTGAATAAAATTTTTAAAACCACAATATAGGGGGTAATATAACATAAAACCAAAATAATGCTTTATGTTTGATGTTACATCTCAATTAATAGCCTACTTAGAATAATATGATATTATTTACCCATTAGGATTTATTTCTTGTATATAATACCCTTTAACAAGTAATAATATGATTAATTCAAAAATTATAAAATTTTATATATTAATTTGAATCATCTCAACCAAGGTGGGTTTCTTGATAATTATAATGTGGTAAAATATATGGCACACTCATAATTTCGTATTTGATTGTTACCATTCTATTAATACAATAAATTTTTTGGGATTATTTTTCAATGTTAATTAAATTTATAATAAATTTACATTATATTTTATCTTGGAAATTAGTATTTCCAAAACTAAATTGAAGTTGTTTTATAAAATGATTACATTGAGTATCATTTTAGTAACTGGGGAAATATTGAAAAATCAGTATCCTTTACTCAATATATATATATATTTGATGACATGGAGTACTGATTCATGAATTAAATCTATAATATGTTATATAAGGCTTTCTATGGACAAGAAGTGATGGGTGGGGCCAAACATTATATAACCCATTGAGGCATCAATAGGTCTCATGGGGAAAATCTCTTAGCCATATTGAATGCGATTTTCGCTATATATAAAACCTTCATGTGAGAGGTAATGACAGTAGAGGTATCATTTACATTAGAAAAAATTCTTATAATCATGAATTTACTTTTATAAGTGTGTAGTTATTATTAATATGGAGATATTAACTATGATATTACATCTACAAGCATTTGAATATAATTTTATTATTCAAATGGATTGAGTTTTTAGTTATTTACCTATCCATATTTATTATTAAATGTCATTTCATGATGTCATGTTTTTGAAATTGTTTTATTGTTTAGTTGTTTATTTTGAAATGTTTAAGATTATTATTTATTCATGGTATAATTTGATGTACTTAACCCTTACTGAGAATTTGTGCTCACCTATAATTTTTTTATATTCCCCTTGTTATAAAGATAAATCCAATGAATCATTTATCAGGTATATAGTTTAATTTTTATTATAGTACACTATCAACTATTTTATATTACCTATGTAATGTGGTAATCATTTATAAATTTGGTTCTCCAAAATTAATAAACTAACTATTCCATAGGGTTTGGACCTGTTATATATGTTCCAAATTAATAATTTAAGATATATTATTTGGTATTCTGGTGTCATATTGATTTCATTTGTCTTGAACAAATGTTTAGTAGAGTAAAAGAAAACTAAATTAATGAAATACATTATCATGAAACATAAAACTATAGATTTTCTTGAGGATAAGTAATAATGGTAATAATGAAATTATGGTAATATATGGAAAATGTGAATTTTAATGTCAATACATCAGTATCTAGATATTATATGTGGAATTGGTTTTGGAATAATTTAACATAGGGGCAATAACGTAGATAATGGTGTCTTAGGATTTAGTTGAGTATTTCTCAATACCCAACCATGAGCCTTATTGTTCACCTATTTTGACACTCATATTGGATAGTCATATGACATTTCACATTTTTATTATAAACAATTATGATTATTTCAATTTAATGATATCCCCAAAGAAACTAATAATTTAAATTCCAATATTAATAGTTGAAAAACAAATTTATGGTATATTTATCCATTCATTTAATTAAAAATTATGATTTAGAATTCATATTCTTAATATATATTTATGTAAATACATTGTCCATAAATGAATATTAGAGGGAAATGGGTTTTAATATGTATGAAAATGTATAGATTTACAAATTGAGGAAATCGATATAGAATGTATTTTAACTAAGAAAATAATGGCTATAATAAGGAAGCATAATCACTTAATGAATAATAACAAGTCCTCGATGGAGAAACTACTTTCACAACGATATTCTAATATGTTATTTCTCATTATTTGACAAAATACAGAATTATTTAATGGGAAAGATAATCCAATTATATTTGATAAATGGATTATTTGTCTAGAGAATATATCTTTGGCTAAATTTTGTGTTGTAAATGAAAAGTTCCATCATTTTTTATATTATCTCAAAAGATATTCTTATCAATTGAAGTCGTTGATCAAGAATATTAGAGAGGAGTATAAAATAGAAGGCACATAATTGAATAATTGTAACATCCCGATATTTTAAAAGGAATAAAATTACACTTATTGATCAAATGAACTACTAAATTATGTGTGACATTCATAACAAAGATGTTATGCTTAATTTTTGTCACTTCAGTGATTTGAATTTCTAAAATTTGACATACAGAGTCGTGTTAGTGTTTTTTTGCAGTCTAATAGAACAAACATAATTTTTTTGAATAACAACCTACCCTTAGGTATAGTAACGTACCCTTATAAATAGTAATATGACCCTTATGAATAATAAATTGTCCAAAATAATTGTAACCTCAGCCATGAATGAATAAAAAAATTAAGACATCTAATAATTGATAATATGACCATAGTAAAAGATTTGGTATTTCTGTAAGTCATAAATAATGAATTTTAAATAATTAATTAATTTTAAAAGAATGTTTATTTTATTAAAATGTATTCATAAATTAACAATTATATGTCTTCTATTTTTATTATAATTTTATTTGAAATTATCTAATTTTTTAAATCCTTATGAAATCGGTTTTATTTTTAAAATCTGTATTTTTTTAGAAAATTATGATTTTAATTAAAAATTAAATTAATCATATTTACACAATTATTTTTGAAAAATAGATTTCATTTTTGTATTAAACACATAATAAATTGTGTTATTTTTTTTGTAATTTTTTGACATAAATTTATTTTCCTGTGAATAATTAAAATACAGTTTTCCACATAAACGATTTATTTTAAATTACATCATTCTTGATGTTATGATGAAATAAAACTTTTTATCATTATATTCATAAATATTAAATTTAATTAAAAAAATGGTTCTTTAAAATTCAATAAACAATATTTTCAAACATAAAAGAAAACATTCCGAAACCTGAAGTCAAAAAGTGATTTCATAAAATAGCATTTTTTCATTATTTTAAAATTGCTTTTAATAAATTAATGAACTACGATTATAAAGATAATTTTAAGTCAAAAGATAATTATATTATATTAACATACTATATATGTTGTCAAAAATATTCTCATACAAGTATATTATTTGATATATTATTTTATATAATATCTTTTACTAAAAACACCAACTCCCAATGTATAAATAACCCCTCTCCATCCCTATGTTAAACCACACCTCTCAAGATTCATGACAAGTAAAAATCTATCCAAAATTATTTTATATCCCCACTACAACATCCAAATACCTTCTCGTCTCATCAAATGTTCAATCCAATGTGTCCTATGGAGGATTTAAGAGGTAATTTCCCTCCCTCACACTTTTCCTTTAATATCTATTCATTTTCCAGTCTATTTTTTATTCTCACCCCACCTATACAAATAAAAATGGTATAGTAAGTCTAATACCATATATTTAGTATACTTTTAGGAATATAATCTGATAATATATCATCCAATACCCTTCTTCTATTATTTTAATTTTAGGATGGAAAACGTAATTCGTGAGGTGTTAATTTATCACCTTCAAGAACAACATGTTTTCATTTTCTTATATTCCTTAAAATACATTCATAAAACAATTTTTACGGTTAACCCATATTATTTTATATGTATTATATCTCATTTAATGTTCGGGTTCTAACTTATGTATATATTACTAAATTATCAAACAAAACATTTTTGATGCGGTCGAAAACCATCTGAATTAACCCAATCGATCATCATTAAATAATTACCTATGGATTCATCCCCATTTTATATAATATAATTTATTATATGTTCATTTAAACCCAATAAATATTAGTTCTGTATGTTTTTCCATGATATACATGAACATCCATTTATGAATACAAGTGTACCGCTCAAGAAAAGCACAAAACTAAAGATTGTCGAACAATGTATTTGAAATATATAACTCATCAAAAGGCCCATAAAATATCTCAATGAAAACATAATGAACCATATTAATTAAAACAATATTATAGAATTTATAATTAATGAATCTAATTTTGTTATACATGACATTAAAGAGAAGAATGTGTTCGGATACCTGGTATGGAAAAATTCTCGAACACAACTTTCATTATTCAGGTTCTCCCTATTTTAATCCTTATTTTGTATGCACACGCCATAAAAATCCTATGTTTCACATTATCTTACCTTTTCTGGGATATGAATGTTATTCACTATATTTTATGTCAAAAAATATTCTCCAAAATAACACTTCTTTGAAGAAAAAACTTTTTACATCTCGCTCATGGTTGATGGTCCTTATATCAAGTATATTATACCATCCATCTTTTGGGAAACAGATGATTATAAATGTGCTCATATGATATGAAACATGTTCCATTCCATGAGTTATTTGTGTATATTTTTTTATATATGTTCTATGCATTGTTCATGATAATGATAATGATAGGATATGATAGGTGCACCCAGAATTATATATAGAAAAATGAATGTAATGATGTGACGGGTGTGCACCCAATTATATAGTGCCCCAATTCATTGGGGAAAGTGATTAATCTGATGGGTTAAAGTAAAATGATGTTGGAACATGACTCTGTTGTTTCACAATTATTTATTATATTTAACCACTAACACTTGACGTTTTCATTTTTTAGTCATTACCACATTCCATGCATTTTTCTAATGATTCCTCCAATGATACTGATGATGATGTTATGATTATTCTCACTCTATGCTATATTATTCTTATCTATCCTCTTATTTGCCTTTTAACTCACCCCATTTTTTGTATATACTAATGTGGCTACTTGTACAATGTAGCATAAAAGTGCCAATAAGAAGCTAGTGATGATGAAATTAAATGAATATTTATGTTTTTGTAAACTACAATTTAATGTACTATTTTTTATAATCCTTTAGAACCAATTCCAGAAATGAACATAAAATGTATAATATATGGTGTATTTATTCTGTTTGTCTTTAGTAAATAAATACACATAATGTTTTAGTTCTAAATATGAATGTATTGTTTTAGAGCATTACATTTGGTATCAGTGGAACACTCTAGAAAACATTGGAGATTAGAAGTATTCATTTTTTTGAAATATTATTTACTTTTAAACTTCTATTAAAATTAGTTCTCATATGAAAATAGTTTTTCTTAATTAACAATTTGTAATTTCAGAATAATAATACCCACGAATATATTACTATGGAAAATTATTTTATGGGGGTAGAATGTATCATCCTGATATTTTAAAAGGAAACACAATTACATTTCATGCTCATATATACTATTTAATCTTACGTGACATTTATAACATAGCTGTTAAACATAATATTATTAGTTATATGAGTTTAATTTTGAAAATATGACATACACAGTTGCGTTCTTGGAGATTCTTTATATCTAATAGAACAAACATAATTTTTGATAAATAGTAAACTACCCTTATAAACAGTAACCTACCCGTTTGATTATTAATAGGACCCTTATATATATTAAATTATCCTAAATATTTGTAACCTCATACAAGAATGATTACATAAAATTTAGGTATTTTATATGTGAAAATATGACCATATTTAAAGTATTTATATTTTTTATGTCCTAAATATTTATTTTTAATTAATTAATTTATATAATATAAAATGTATTTTCCAATTTTTTTTTAAATTAACAATTATATATCTTCTTAATTTATGTTAATTTTATATGAACTTATGTAATTTTTTAACTCATTATGATATCAGTTTTAATTTTAAAATCTGTATTTTTCTTGAAAATTATGATTTCATTTAATATTTAATGTATTAATATTTATAATTTCGTTTTTTAAAAATGAAGATAATTTTTATAATGTATCCATTAACAAATTATTAGGGTGATGTTTTGTAAATTTTATGAAAAACAATAATTTTCAGGTGAATAGTAAAATATATAATTTTCCACATAACCGGTATATCTTAAATTGCATCATTCAATATGTAATGATGACAAAAATATTCTAGAACATTGTATCCGGCCTTGTTCTATTTAATTTCATAAATTTTTTCTCAAAATACATTAAGCTCAATTTCGAAACCAAAAAAATTACCAAAACTGAAAGTTAAAAAGGGGTTTCCTTAAAATATCAATTTTTTCTTTCTTTTCACATTCCTTTTAATAAATTAATTAGTTAGAGTTAAAAATATGGCTTTAATTATAAATCTAATTATATTATATTTATATATTTTTAATGTTTTCAAAAAACTACTATTACAAGTCTATCATTTGATATATTATTTTATTTAATATTTTATTATCCAAACACCCCTCCACATGTTTAAATAACTCATCTCCCTCCCCTTGTCAAACAACAGCTATAAAATATCAATACATGTCTAAAATCTATCCAAATTTTTTTATATACCCTCTCATATGTACAAATAGCTTCTGGTCTCATCAAAAGTCAAATCCATGTTGTTTTAAAGATGATTCAAGAATAAATTTCTCTCTCCCTTTAATTTCCTTTCAATTTCAAGTTCTCTTCTTAATCTCTACCCACCAATCCTCAACCAAATGGTATCGTAACACCATTAACATACATATAATGTAATTTTATGTTACTAATGTGATAATATATCATCCAATTCCATTCCCTTTTTTAATTTTAGAATGGAAAATGTTGTTCATAAGGTGTTAATTTATCACATTCAAGAACATCATGTTATCATTTTCGATTACATACTTCTGATCTAGTCAAGAATCCATTTATATTATTTGACCAGATTATATTATATGAATTATATCAAATTTAGTTTTTTAGATCTAACTTATGTACATATTACTAAATGATTAATCAAAACAAGTTCTTTGGGGTTGAAAAAACACCCGAATTAACCTAAATGATCATTATTAAATAATTATGTAATGATTCATCCAAATATCATGTAATATAATTCATTAAAATATCACTTAAACTCATATAATATCTTTAATTACTAGAAATATCATCTCTTGAGGTTTATTAATTATCTAAACGAACATCCATTTTTTAATACAAGTGAACCGCTCAAGAAAATCATAGAAATGAACATTCTTGAACAATGTATTTAAACTGTATAACTCATCCAAAGAAGAAAAAAATGTTATATTGAAACCAAATTAAATAATATTAAAGTACATATTGTTCAATAATTTTTTACTTATGAATCTAATTTGGTTATACAGAACATTTATGTGAAGAAATATCTTGAATACAAAGAGAAGGGAAATTATCGAACCCAACATTCTTTCACTGGGTTTCCCCTCTATCAATCAATTTTTTGTATGGTAAATCCTAAAAAAAAATTTCATCAATATCATATAAATTTTTGAATATACATGTTTTCTACTGGATTTTATGTGAAAAAATGTTTTTCAAAATAAAACTTCTTACAAAAACACATCTTTTACTTCTCACTCAATGTTAATGGTTCTTGTATCAATAATGTTATTCCCTATTTATTTTTGGAACCCAATGTTTATGAATGCGTTCATATGAAATTACACCCATTAATTAAAAAGGGTTATTTATTTTCATTTTTGATATCTGTTATATGTGTAATACATGATAATGATAATGTTATGATGTGACGAGTGCTATCAGAATTATATTGCGCAAAATTAATGTTCGGATACGACTGGTGTTCCCAAGATTATACAGTAATCCAATGAATTAGGTAATGTGATAAATCTCAATAGTTAAAGTTAAATTAGGTGTGAACATGATTCTATCTTTTTTAACAACTGTGTGAGGTAGTTATCCACTAAGACATGATATTTTTCATTTTTATGCATTACTACATTACATGTCTAATCTAATGATTCCGCTAATGATTTGGATAATGATATTTATGATTATGATCAACACATGATATTTTATTCTTATCTATCCACTTAATGGGATTTAATGTCACCCCATATTGATGTATATCCCTAGTTGATTACGTGTACTAAGGAGTATTTAATGTCCAATAATAATCTAGAGAATTAGGAATTAAATAAATATTTATGTGTTTGTAAACACTAATTTAATTTATTGTTTGTATAATACTCTATGACCTAGACTAAAAATGGGCATAAAATTTATAATATACTATATATTTTTCTGTTATATTTTATATAAAAAATACAAATCATGTTTTATTAATAAATGAAGATGTGCATGTTTAGGGCATTACACATATTATATATTGGAAATCATTAAAAAATATTTCCACAAGGAGAAATTAATTGAGAAGAACATAGAATCACTTAGTATATTGTTTTATGATGTGGAATGTCTATTGGTCTATTAATATATCTCTATAAGCTATTACATGTATTACATAGATTACATATTAATCATGAAGTGAATGATTTCCCACTTCTTTGATGTTATTAACCCAAGTCTCCAAAGTGCGCTAGTCTCTCAATTATATTCATCATACAATGAAATAGTGTAATGTTACATACAATTAGAGAAGGAAGATTCTAAATCATTTATATTTAATGAAATCAAAGTTAATAAGAGGTTATTCATGAATCGTGGAATAGGTATTGAGTTAAATATGAATAAAAAGTTAAAAAAATATCCATTGTGTGAGAACTGTGGAAAGAATAATTATAAAAATGAATGGAGGTCATGTTAGACTTTTAATAGTATGGAAATTAGTAGAATATGTATCTTTAATGCAAGGGGAATAGAATAATTATTTATATGTTCTGCATTTTATGTATGTAAATTTTTCTTTATTCAGAATAATGAACCAATTGTTAAGGGAATCTTCAACAGAAGGGCCTAGGGGGAGATGGCCAAGCCTATGAATCCCTATATTTGGGGTATAATTATCCTTTATGAGGATGAATGTATGTTAAGAAAATATTTTTAACCAGTGCATTAATTGACCCGGGTTCTTCACTTAAATTTATATATTCCTCATATTCCAATACACTTTTACATTTACCTATTAATTTAATAAGGTAAATTTCATTCAAAATAGAAAAGGGAAGTCTCATTAATACAAAATAGTGTCGGTTAGTCCCCATTTTGATATAACAAGATTCTTTATAAGGTTATTTTATTATCCAACCTTTGGTTAACATTGATATAATCCTCAGTATGTAATGGTTTTAAAAATATGAAAAATAACCATTACATGAAGAAGAAAAATATGATTTTTTTAGGATTATGTAGAATACATTATAATTTGAGAAGATACATAATAATCTATTTCATATATATATCTCAACAATGTGGTTATACTGAAGGGGATTAATTGGGATGAAATGAAAAAATCATCTAGGGGTGAATAATGAAATCATTACTATAATTTTGTACATATTGTACAAAAGTTAATTTTTGTATTTCTAGAAAAATTATCCAGATATCCCCTAGAGTGTGTAGTTTACTTTTCCATTAACATAATCGTTAATTCCTGGCTAGTATAATATAATCCCCAATTAATTTCAACTATAAAATTAGTTGAGTTAAAAAACACTAAAGTATTTGGGTGATAATGTACTTATTCACCATACTATTTCTCTATGGGGATCCCATTTTCACTATATTAAGAAGAAATATTGATTAATGATGATCTGAATTGACTATTGGGAAATAAATTCTATTAATCTAATTCAGAATTATAGTCTTCCACACATTCTTCGCTAATGAAGTCCAATTCCTAGAGACCGGTATTTTTTGAATAATAATCATGTATCTACATTTAAAAAATTTCAATAAAAAAGAAATACATTCCGAAGATATGTCATCAAAAAAGGTATGAAAATTAAAAATTTATATTAATTCCATTTGTAATAACTAATGCTCCATATTTTTTATATATCAAAAAAATAGAGTAGTCAAGGAATATATTTTCAATTTTGTTTTTGTGTTCATTGGTGGTATTCTGTTGTATTCTAAAATTTATGAGGACTATGAAATTAACTTTATGATAATTCATCACACTCTTAGGAATAATTAGTTATATGGGATAATTTTTTTGTGTGATATATTGTTTTATAAATATTATTTTCATGTCGATATTGTAACAAAATATTGGATCTCATTTGATATGGAAATGGAAAAGGTATATTGTGAATGGGAAATACCAAAATAAATTATATGTGTAGTTTCATTGATTTGGGATGTTACTCTATGTGATTTTTTCAAAAAAATTCCTGATTGGATAATACAATATACTAATATTTCATGTATTGGGTTTTCATTTTTTAATAAATGGAATGTAATTTTTTTTCTGAAGAACTGAAGAAGTGATTTGTCAATGCTTTGATTTTGAATCTACCATCATGATGTGATAGGGTTTTTATTTATTGTTATGAATTAATTAAGGGGTTTGTTTTCGGCCTAAAAATAAATTATAATGTCATTTCATAGTCCTCAAAAAAATTTAATAATAAAAAATATAATTATCCATCAATTGATAATGAGTTAGGAATTGTAATATATTCATTAAATGTATGGAGATATTATCTATATGGTGAAATATGTAAGACATTTCAGGATTATAAATGAATACAATAAATCTTTACTTATTAAGTGATCAATATGAGACAAATTCAATTGCCCAAACTAATTTTGGACTATGATAGTTTGATATAGTAGCACCCAATGAAAAAAATAATGCAGAGGATCGATTAAGTAGAATAGATCATGGAATCTGGACCAAAATCGGTATTTAGATAAATGATATGTTAATGTATGAGTAAATATTATATAGGGAATTACTTTGGAAAGGGGGAAATAAGTACCTTTTAAAATGAATTTGGAACCTCAATTTTATGAAAATAAAATATTCCCTCAATCTGATAGTGGAATCATTTGATGTATAATTAATGATTTGAATGATAGGAATTTAGTTGACATCATTTTTGTTGATGTTATTATGAAATTTTGAGTGATATTATGTCTTCCAAATAATCCAAATCTAAAAATTTATTTTTTATATTACAGAAATAGTACAATTTTATGAGTACATTATTGTTTCAAAAATATGTATAGGTGCTTGAGGGAACCATTCTATTGAGATAACATAGAGAGGTAACTTATGAATTATGTGTCTATATATTTTTTTTGTCAGCATGTTAGAGATGTAAGATAGTATCTAATTGGATTAATTAATTCTATTCCAATTCATGTGGAGAAATGATTTGAAATTACTATGGACATTGTCATTAATCTACATAAGGCTCATAAAATGAATGATATAATAGTAGTTATCATTGATTGGCTAGCCAAATTTGATCATTTTGTTTTTATTTGAGAATATTTACAACTTGACTTCCTCAAAAGGATATATGTTAATGAATTTGAAATATTTTATAGCGAAAATATCCCAATTTTGTTTGATCGAGACCCCAATTTTACAATAAAATTCATGAATTTACATTAGATTATACATGATAATGATAATAATTTGATACCTGAACACAATTTTCAAGCTAATTGATACTCCAAAATGATTATTCCAGCATTTTCATAAATTTTGCGTTGATTATAAGTTGATATTAACAGTACGTGGGAAAATTATTTACATTTGGAAGAGTCTTTCAATAATAATATATTAAATTTAATATATAAATCATGTCATATAAATAACTATATTGACAACGATTTCATACTAAATATTGTTGGAATAGAGTCGGTGTAAGGGATCCTTTATTCCTAGAACATTTTAAGGAGTAAAATGTAATGGTGAATTAAATTTAGACTCACTTAAATGCTTCTCAATTTTGGAAAGAGTGTTATGCTGAACATGAGAGGAATGGTATGCAATTCGATGGGGGAGATCATGTATTCATTAAATTATATATCAAGGATGGTGTTATAAGGTATGGTAAGAAAAGTAAATGAACAACCATTTATTTAAAATAATTTTTAAATATTTAAATAATTATATTATTTATTATCATTTAAAAATACTACAACAAATTTCAATATTACATGATGTGTTCATGTGTGATTGTGAAGAAAGCACATAGCAGACCAAATGCATGTGATGACCTCTAGTGAAATATAAATGGATCTCGGTCTATATTACTTTGATTAATGACTCCAAATTCATGATATTAGATTATATGTATTGTGGAATAAAACAATAGAATTGGTAATGTAACATTTGAGAAATCACTAAATGGAGCATGCCACATGGGAACTAAAAGGCATTATGAAATAAAACTAACCTCATCTATTTAAAATATAATATCCTTTATATTTTTTGGATAAAATTTTATAGATATTATTAATAAAACAAATCATGAAATTAAAATAAATTTTCTTTAGATTAAATTTCATTGATATCTTGTGATCCACAAAATAATAGGTATAAACCCAAAAATATTTACTCAAACTTTGCACAAATAAATTTTAATTAAATTATAGTACCTTAAAATTGAATTTTTAAAAATTATAATCATTTTTGAAAATGTATTGTTGGAAATAATTTTTATTTTTTTATTTATCTAAGAAGTTTATTTTTTTATGAATGATGAAAAATTCATAATTTTATTTCAAAAATGCATTTCCATAAACAAAATTAAAATGATAAATTTATAATTAATTTTTTAACTATATAATTATTTTATATTTTTATAAATTAATTAAATAAAAGTCACTGAAATCATTTTCATATTAAATTTAAATATTAAAGATTTTTAATCATTAATATTTTACAATAAAAAAAACTAACATTCATGACTGGTCGACGAAATTAAATATAATTATATGTTTTCCACATAAGTGAATTGAATTTATAATAATGGAATTAATACATAAAATATTCATAATTTTAATTTTAGAATTACTTCATTTTTATATTTTTTTTTAAAAAGTATTAAATGTATTAAAAATTGATAACTACAGTCAATGTAAAAATAAGTTTATCAATGGTTAAACCAAAACAATAGGGGTAAAAAAGGCCTAAAATAAATTCTAACTACAATATTAAGTCCATTAACCAACCATTAAACATAAGAGATTCAATAATAGACCATTTATACCTTTATAAATATGAAAAAGATGGATAATTATTTATTTTTAAAAATACTCATTTTATCCTTACCCCCACTTATAAATTGAAAATCCATATCCCTACATATTTTCATGTTCAATCCACATTGGATTAGACGATTACTACCAAAATTACTCCCTAAAAACCCTCCCATGTTATAAAATTGTTATCTTGCGAGTAAATAAATCCATGTATGGCTTTATTTCGAACCATAAGATGATACCAGTAGAAGATGTAATGTTATTCAATAAGAATCATTATTTTACATCCTTGAAAACATACATAAGTTTGTGTGAAACAATTTTTAGATAAAAAATAAAATAATTATAATTGGATACTCTTGTATTATTTTAATTACATAAAGCCATCCAAAAAATTCAATTAAATAGTTAATGAAATCATCATTGATGTGTACGGAGGACAACTACTCCACAATGCAATGTCATTCATTTTTACATTTAAAACACCAATGTTATTGAATGGTGATTAATATAATATATATATATATATATATGAAATTTATAATAAATGTTTTTTGACGGTGTCACTATTTCATATATATCCCTCTACTTTAAATTACATTGGAGGCATGATAACGCCCCTAGTGTATATGGGGGACAACCGCTTCACGAAGAGATGTTATTATTCATTCAATAATGTTTCACATTGATGGTTACAATTTTCTTTTATTTTTCACATATATTTAATAATTATGATATTCATAAAATATTTACACTTATTAAAATATATGATAAATCGTTTTGTTTCATTCTTGTTCACTCACATAAAGAAGACAACATCATTTGTGTATGTTTTGGCTGCCTACATCATAGAGAAATGTGAATATAATATAATCACTAAACTATATGAACGAAATATATGTATGTATATAATATGGTATTAATAATATTATGATAATTATGGAATGGTAAAATATTTTTTAACTCCTTTCAATATTTATCAGTGAAAATGCAAATGTTTCCAATTCGTATGTATGATCTATCATATTAATGATTTTATCACACATAATTATTCATAAGAATCACCCATGACTAGTATTAAATGTAAAATTGATGTAAAACTATTACAATTATTTCATTGTTAAACATCATGTGATTCTAGAAAACATTACTTTGAATATGAAAATAATATTTAATTACAAAACACACATATGAAAATATAGTACTTAAACCATGAAACAATGAATATGTTGAATTATTGTTAAAGAAAAGGATATAAAATTTTCTAAAAGAACCATATAGGATATTATTAATATTAATATTATTCCTATTAATGTTTATAACATTTTTATGAGCACTATAAAAGAGTATAAATAACATACAACGAAAATGGAAGTGTGAAGTGATAGGTTGGCCCTAGGATTATCTAAACCCTTGCTACATCAGTAGGTATCATGATGAAGTTAGTTTTTTAAATAATATGGTTTTTCACATATAGATTAATCTATTTGGGGAATGGTAATGGTGGTATGGGAATCATTTTCAGGAGACATTACAACAAATAATTTTTTATTTCATATATTAGATGTTTTATTAATAATAGTGATGTTATTTTCAATATGATATTATTTCTGTAAGTATTTTATTCTTTTTGTATTTTTTAAACGGATTGTTTTTTCAGTTATTTACCCATCTAAATTTATTTTTACTTGAATATTGAAGCATGATTTTAATAAAAATTACAATTCTATTTAATTATTTAACATTCGAGGTAGATTATGACTATTTACTTCTGATTTTATCCAATTTTCTTATCAGTTATTGATAATTTTACTCAACCATTATTTTTTTCCTTTTCTTATGTTATGATGATAAATCCATTGAATATGTTTTCAAGGGTGATGTTAATTTTATATTTTCATTTATTAAATTTCTTTTTTTGTTCAATCTATAAAATAGAAATCTTGCACATATATATTTATAAAAAATTGGAAATCCAGACATTCCATGAAGATTCAATCCATTCTATCAATGCCAATGTAATAATGAAAGCCACAAAATTTAATATTATGGGGTTGGGGTTTTATAATAATATTAAAACATTCCGGATCCAAATTACCTATCAAACATGAATATTAATTCCTCCAAAAATGATAAAAGATAACAAGAACAATAATTATTAAGAATAAATCATTATAAATATGTAGTTGGTTCAACATTAAATGGAATGGAGAAAATGGATGAAGTATATCAGTTAATTATATGAAAAAAGGTAAAATATACATTAGGTCCTTATAGATTGAAGAATATAATACAACGATTGATACCTACCAATGGAATCCCAACACATCTTGAAGAAAGATGATTGGATACCTTTTGTTCATAATAGAAGAACGGTTGGAGTAAAAATACAAAGCATTGTATAATTTATAGTAACACATCATCGGGAAGTTATATATTGATAAATACATTTTCACATTTTGTATATTCCAAGAATTAGTTCTCACAGAAAAACCAATTGTATCAATGTATTTAATTCAAAAAATTTACACTCCATGTATCACCCTTTGAAAATGACTCACATGTCAAGATCAACTTTTTAGATGAGGGCATCCAATAAACAGGCCTTGAAAAATGAACACATTACATGAACAATATATAAACCTCATGTATTCTCCAAGCCTCAATATTTTCACATTGAAACCCAAATAGACATTATCTAGGCATCCTCTCAGTAGTAAGAGATTTGAAATCACACAATGGGTTAGTCAATATAGATTCATTACATTATAATTTATTTATTATTTCATTTAATAAATTAATATGATTAAAATAAATTTATATTATGTAATATAGTATTTAAAAAAAATATGTGAATTTACGATAATTATGTATAAAATTTTAAAATCATATGAAATGTTTTATTTAAAAATTATATTATTCTCTTATGTTTCCCTTGTAAACATTTCTGTCTCTTCAATCCAACTCCACATCTTATATTTACTCAATGATCATAATTATGTATTATGAAATATGTCAAAAAACATTAATATCATACAAATAAGAATATCAGGGAGAAAAAATATATCTATAGGTATATAAGAAAAAAATGGATATTTGTGTGTGAATGATGGGTATAAATATTTATATTGGGAAGGGTTAGATACATTTTCAGCAAGTAATGTAGCTTTGGGAGGTCTAACAAGGTTTTTCATTGTGATGTTATTTTCTCAGAAGAAAATATGGATCGAACCTGGATGCTCGAAGTGGTAACAATTGTTAGTTCTAGAAACCACTCAATGAGAAATTTTTTGTCTTCAATAAAAATTAACAATTGATCTTGGAATTGTGTTATATCATATTTTGGTACAAAATTTTGGTTGGTTATATTATCTACATTCCAATATTTCAAATACAAAATTATTTTTTTTCCTGAGTCATTAAATAGATTTCATCCACTAAATTCTACATCAAAATCATCCTGATGCCTTTGATATAACAGATATCAATTTAAAAATTGATTATTTGTTATTTTCTAAGTCACATTTGGGTCTTCTCGACCTAGAATTATAAACTACCTCTTCCATAATTAAAGAGGGAAAAACTTTTTGTGGTGGAATATTCGTGTAAAAATCATCCCACCAAATATAACTTCTTTTAGAAGCCTCTAAAAACAAGGATAATATTTCTTAGTGGAAGAATATGCTCTTCTGAATGGACTAAATTTCCACTGTGACTTCAAATTAAATAATTTATTGAAAAAACGAACTCAGTTTTAGTCTATATTTCATTCAATGAAACAAAACTACCCTATGGTTGGCTTATTACAACATTATAAGCTACATCTAATGTATTCCGGATAGTGTGGATATCAAACAAATGTGTGTGTGGGGGGGGGTTCATGATGATACTAGTATTATTTTCCATAATATAGTATGTCTTCCACAATAATCTTTTGTCCTCATCTAGGAAGAAGCACATATTTTAAAATAATTTTTTTCACCCCATTTCCCTTTTCATTGGTTTCATTCTATGTATTTCTTTTTCCAACTAAATCTTTGTCTATTAATAAAAAAATTATTTTAATCATGTTTTTTATTTTGGATCCATTAGTTTTTATGAATTAAAATAAGGTTACTATGATTAACATTAATAATCGCATAAATGGAATTTTTTTAATTATATTGATTTATTAACATTGGGTAATTTTTATAAAATCAAATAAATAAATATCATAAAAAAACACTATTATTGTTTTTACCCATGTATATAAATATATAAATATTTATTTAATTATTAATAAGAAATAAATTTGATTCATAAAAATTAATATTAATAAAGTATTTATTTTAAATATTTTAATCTTTAAGTTTATATTAAATATTTTAATATTAATATATATTATTTTTATGTTCAATTTTAGATTAGGAAAAAATATATTATTATTTAAAAAATATTTTTAATAAAATGTAAATTTATTATGTCAAACCATGTAAAATATTTTAATATTAAAAATAAAATCTAAAATAAATTATTTATTAAATTCCTTGATACATTCAAAATAACAGGGGAAAATTATTGTATATTTATTTACAATCATCATCTCATCCCAATCACTATTAATACAATATTTTTTATCATCATTCCCAAAAATAATTTCATTCAATTATTAAAAAATAATACGTGTTCCAAAAATTCCTTTTCATCCATTATAAATTGGGATCTCTTCCACCCAATATTGATTTAATATATAATTTAATATTTTTTTTGAAAAGCATCTCATTTATCTTTTTATTAATGTTCATTACAATACCTAACAACCTCAGTGACATTATGTAATCCTATGACGTTCATTTTCATAGAATCATTCTTGATAATGATCAAGGTGTGAAAATGTATATTATGTTACCCAAAATACAATTATTCTTAATATTTCACCTTAATTGATTTAAAAAACACCATTATATAATTTATTATGTATCCTTGTTATATTGAACTTTTATAACACTTTTGTTAAACAAAACCATAATTTTACCTAATTTAAATATAATAACAAACAAACCAAGATATTTTATTTTTTAAGATTCATTCCTCTTCTAAGTGATGTATTCTACTTACACAACCTCATATACTATATTGTAAAAAGAGAAATACTCTGGAATAAATGAAATAATAATAATATATTTAATACTGTAGTGGCCTCAATTAAAATGCACCATAATTACCACTCATTCATCATGAAATGAAAATTTTAATTATGAGTTTTGAGTACTACCTCATCCATGATGTACAAGTTTTTCGTTCACGATTATCATTATTTATTTAAAATACATAAAATAAGATTCCTAAATATATATGCTTTTAAATAAAATGATTATAAATATTATATAATTATTTTCTACACATCCATATCTGTTCTCACCCAAGAAATTATATTATGTTTGTTTTTGGATAAATCTATCCAAAATCATGGAAAATGTTATATCATAATATAAAAGATGACTTCAAGAAAATTAATAACATTGTATATGTTACTATAAAATTCAAGAATTTTTTATGCCTATGGAGAGGATTAATTTATTCATTTTCCTTCCTATTAAGATATCATATCTGGTCAATGAAATTAAAAAAATTAGGTGAACATGATTCATCAGGATTTTGGATTTCAGGATTTTGGGACATTGGGATATCATGGGGGTGGTGAAATAGTCATAACATGTAAGTGTTGATCCATGCTTGATTCAATATTTTAACACAATAAATTAAATTTGGGGTCATACATTGGGGGAAATGAACTTATTCTGTTTCATGTGTGTGTGTGTGTGTGGTGTGTGTCTTTTTTTAAAAATTTAATTTCTCCCCCAAAAAACTTATATTATATATAATTACCATTAAAAATCATTCAATGGTAAAACTAGGTTATATATAAATACAATATTAATAATAAATTAAAATAAATGAAGTATAAAAAATGTAATATTTTAAATATTCTATGAAAAATAATATTATAATGATTTTGTTTTTTATATCAGATGATAAATCAAATTTGATTATTCATGGAATGTGTAAGGGTTTTATTAATTTATTTTAAACTCCTAGAGGCATTTTTGACATTTTCAATCAAAAACTCAATTATGTAGATTATTATATACACTGAGTATTCAATGTATACATATTATTTTTAATATCATTGGTTTTTAATGTTAGATTAATATCTACTATAACATATTCGTTTTGTTCTAATATTTAAATTAACTTAATGATTTTGAATAACCCAACTCCCATGAATGAGTTAATATTTATCTGGATGAACATATGTCTCCCAATATTATTTATTTACATCATTATATATTTCCAGGGTTATTTATATCATTGTATGCTTTAATCATAATATGACCCACTAATATTACTATTACAATTATTTTAAATATATTTCAAATAAAAATTAGTGTTTTCCAAAATGAAATATAATTCTAAATTACAAATCATCTATACGATGATTTCAATTTGATTTATATTTTTTTTACATTTGAAAATTTTATAATGTATTATAAATATTTATTTATATTAATATATATTTTTTCACAAGAAAATAATTCATTGATAAATCCAATTTATTATTACAAAACGTATTTTAATTGGATTATGTTTTAGGAAATAAATTTTAATGTAATGTTTTTTTACTCAAAATAAGTTTTTCGTAGAATATTTTTAATATTAATTTTTTTCACTAAACATATTAAATTCTTTAAATTATAATAATTAATTTTATAAAAAAATTATCATTTTGGAGAAAATATTTTTTAGGAATGACACCACTTTAAAAAAAGTTTATTCCCTCTTAGTTTTCATTCTAATTATCTAGTTAACATTTTTTACATGGAAGAAAATTTCATCAAAGATTCTAAAATTACAATGGGGATATTTTATAAGAAACCATGAAAAAAAATTTATTTTATGTATTATTGAATAAGTTTGAGAAGTTTTTCATTACACTTAATTCTTTTCCATGGGTTAATTAACTGATGTTTGAATTATCACCATTTTTATTTTCTAATGGAAAATATATGTGTTTATTATTTTTATGTGATGGAGGCCACATAATACCATAAAACACCTTATTATATTATTTATATATCATGTTAATTGGTTATTTATAGTAACACAACTATGGTAATCTAAATGTGATCTATACACCACTATATTTATGTTAATAAATTCGTGGTTCTGCATAAACTATAGCCAGGGGAACAAATAGTGGTATTTTATAAAAAAAATTTAAAATATTTTATTTATCCCATATCCAATATTTCCATGTGAAAATGATATGATTCATTATAAAACGTATTTATCAGAAACAACCAATGATTATTGCACTACTATGTTTATGGGAACATATAAATGACTAATCCACTTCATGGTTTATTGAAATCAGATGGTGATACCTTCTAAACTATTTAAATAACATAAATATTACTATGTCACAATGTTTTAGAAATTCATTATTGATCTACTCAACAATATATGATAATTTATAAACCATTGTAAATTTCAAAATTTATTATTATTTATCCCTACCTATTTTGATATGTCATTTTAATTATGAGGACACACCATTTATTTTTTTTAAAAAAATGTATTTTTTAATCATTTTACATGATAGAAATATAATTATATGATATAATATATTCTTGTATCTTCAATTGTGAAAGAATAGAAATTTTCCGTATGTTAATAATAAATATTTTTTCATATTATTTTTCTCAAACAATTGATTATAGGATGATATGTTTTTTATAAAAATTTATGATCTCCCAATTATTAAATTAATTAAAATATGTTTTATATATGACTAAAAACAATGTTATTTCATAATTTTCTTTTAGTCAAATTCCCAAGTGGATGAAATTTTAAATGTATCGTAAAATATCATAATAATGTAGATAATCCTCATTAGAAGTAAAGATCATCTTGTATAAAATGTGTTAGTATTTTTGAAATTTAAATTTTATCTTATTATATATTTTTTTAAATAAATATATTTTCAAATTATATTGTAAAAAAAATAATGATTATATATAGTTTTGTTAGTTCTAGATCTATATTTTTTGTTTAAAGAATAATTTATTGTTATTAGAGTTGGGTCTGTTATTTTATAGGAAATTTTTTATTAAATTTATTGATTAAAATTCAAGAACATTATTGAAAACCTAGAAATAATTGTTTTTATATGATAAAATATTATTTTTTATAATTTATAAATTGTGATTTTATTAAATTAATTACTTTTATCTCATGATGCTCTAATATGGATGGCCGATAGATTCACATGGGGTAAACTAACCCCAAAAAATAAAGGTTTAATTTCAACTATGTGTTCACATAATAATATGATAAACATTCCTAAGTCTATAGAATTAACATTATATTCCAATTATATATATTTTATGAGAATTAAAATCATTTTAAATTAAATTATTTTATTAATCAATTAGTAAAATTAATATATGAAAACATCAAATAATTAAAATTAAAGTTAATAGAGAGTTACATTTTTTAAACACAAATATGATGTAATTACATTGAATATTAATGAATTTATAGTGTTGGATATTAAAGACTATAGAAATATAAATTTTTTATTAATTTTGTCAATAATGAATAATGAATTTGGATTATGAAAATTTATATCACAGTGGACCTTTGTTAATAATGTAAATAATCGGAAGTAAAATATTCTTCCTATAGGGAAACCGATTTGGATAAAAGCTAGTACTAAAATAATTATTTTTATTCTTAAAAATGTATTTCCTGTTATGAATAATAACACAATACTTCTCATATAAGGACATAAATTAATCTTATATATATTACATCTGTTTACATTAATATTAAATATGTTACACAAAATGGTTTTCGAAGATCATAAATGTAAATTTCATTTAGAAACATAGAAACATAAATGATTGGTTCATATGTGAGACAATATCTCACCCCAAATTTCTATTAATAAAACCTTAATTTTTTCATTTTATGTTTATAATGTTGATTTTTGATGTTTGGGATGGATTCGAAGTTATTTATAATATTTTTGGGGGATATTAAAAGGGTACATGTTATGTTCATGCTTAGTGAAAACTGTAAAACCCCAAAAAAATAGCAATTCAGAATGAGAAAAAGAATAAGGGGAAGGAGAATTGTTCTTCTAAACAAAAGAATACCAAGGAGAAGACATGAAAACTATGATAGAATATTTTTTCATGGTGGGTTAATGGTTTTCTAATAGTTTGGGGAAACCATGTGATAACCATTTTGATGATGAGGGTGAAAAACATTCAACACACAATTTTCATAACCATGCGAATAATCTTGCTTGGTAAAAAAAATATCTTATAATTTTGGATCTAGGCCATGAATATCATTTAACTAATATTTTTTCAGAAAATTGTCCCTAAATCGATATTTATCTCTTAAAAATATTAAATATGCATTCCAAATTGGTTGGTAGTAGTTGTGAAGGGATTTCTTGGTGAGATTATGTTGGGTTCACTTGCTAGGTGTTCATTTATGGTAGCATTCCTTGGTGATTAATAGATATTCCCCCCCTTTATATCTATATTATTTATAATATGTCTTCTATAGATAAATATATGGATATTTATTTCAATGATGGTAATATTTGGATGTTTCGATTATAGGGTAAGATCTCAATGGTGGGGTTTTGGATATTCAACACTATTGTTTGGGTGTTTTAATGTTATTGTACATTTAAAAAAAACAATCTAGGTTGCATTACAAGCAACTAAATTGATTAGAACATGAAGGATTTAGTTTAAATATATTTATTTGATTAAAATTTGTTATTAAATTTTGGTAAATTTCTTACTAGAACACATATTTTTTGGTTGTTTATAGAATTATTGAAATTGGGTGTTTTGTGGAATTTTTAATTGGTAAAATGATTTTATAATTTTTTATTTAAAATTATTTTTGGGTATTTTCATGTAAAAGTTTTTTAAATAATGATTATTTTCATTGGAATTGTTTTTTTAATTTCATTAACTAGATATATGTTTTTATTTAAATGATTAGATTGAAAGGTTTTTATAAAAGTATAGTTTTATTGATATGTTTGGAATCATTTTTTCGTATTTATTTTCTGGAATAATGGGTATGTATGTTCAGGTAAATTTAGGAGGGATAAGTGTATGAATACCCCCCCCCCATCATTAGTGGGATGGATAATGGTAAGCACTTTCCCTAGTCAAAATGGTTCATTATGTGATGGCATAGCGAATGAGTGGCTTACCACTCACAAGTATAGAGAGGTCCATGTTTTCAATCATGTATTGATTTTCGGATATGTGAAATGGAATTGTTATATGAACATGGATGTTTTTTAATTGGGTTAATGTATTTTTGAGTTTCATTACATATAAATTGGCCTTTTTTGTAAGGCTCATTTAATATGGAAATTTATTTATATTCTATTTTAGACATTTATAAATTGTTTGATATATAATATTTTATATAAATTGTTATATAGAAATGTGTAACATGTATATCCTAATGGTGTGTGTATGAACGTTATTTTGGGGAAAACCTACTGGGTTTCACTTCTCACAACTACATTTTTACTATGGTTCATTTGCAGGTATAGTTTATCAGGGCATGAGAAAATGTAAATTATCACACTTCTCTAGTGGTTCATATTGATTATTGGTTATTTTAAATTTGGTGCATCTAACAAGGTTGGAACAGAGGGATTTGTTTTATATTAATTGGGTTTTATTGGTCATGTCTTCTAATGTTTAAACTGACATTTTGTAGTCTACCACTATAGTAATTTTTTTAGTTTTATTTCTGTTACAAATTTTGTTGCATTAGTTTCTATAATTTATTATCATGCATAATGTAGTGGTTAATTTTTAATGGAATGAATGGTTGTGTTATTTTATTTATTAAGTATAAAATCACCCCTCATGTTTTTTGAATCCTCTGTAATTTATTTCCAAACATTATAATCATGGAGATGTCTATTATGTCTAATTAATTTCGTTCCCCCTTCTCAAGACAATGGGTATGGGATGTATGTTACAGTCGTTATCTATCATGGTACTTATACAGTAAAAATGTGGCATTCATATTTCTCTTTCATGGTGTTGACAATCTATTATAGATTTTTCATTATGATGGGATCCTAGAATGCAGTTGGATAATCTATAAACTAAAATTATTGAATAAAAAGAATTAGAGAAAGTTATCATATGTTACATAATGATACCAGGGAGTTTGGAATATTAGTTTTTTGGGACACTTATAGGATTTGGAATTTCATTACGATGTTTTTATGAAATGAGACAATCGATAAATGCATTGTATAATTGATTTCCCAATTGGTGTGAATATTTATTTTTGAGAAATGATATATGATTGGTAAAAAATATATATTAACAAAATAATTACTGTAGTTTTATAATTTATTATTTTAAAAATTCCTAAAAGTTTTATTTTGACAATTTAATTATATTGAAGAGTACAGTGAATTCATCAAAAAATGGTTGAACAAAGAATATATAAAATTTAGGAATGAAATGTTTTGATAATATAATATACTATAATTTTAAATTTTTAAACCTTTAGTTTATAAGGAGTGAAAATTATGGAAATGTTGTGTATCTAGAAAATAAACCGTATGGGAATTGTTCAAATAGACCATAATAAGAAGATGATAATGTGGTGTCACATAATCCATTGGTGAACCAATAATTGTTTCATAGTATAGTCTATGCCTCTCATGATTTGGATAGTGGAAACCAATGCGATGAGCCATGGATAGTGGATCACACCATCTAGTTACATAATACTAATAAACCCATCCTTCTGGGGGATTTAGAACTATATAAATCATATGTATTGATCTATAGGATGAATAAAATATTTTATTTCATTGTCACACTAGGATAAATAAGATTCATTAAGGATAATATTATACTAAATGATCATACACAACAATTGTAGTATTTTTTAGTGTAAGATAAATTACAACATGGTTTTTTCATGAGAGAATTTTGATGAATAAGTTAAAAAAATCTATATCTATTCAATTAGAATTCATATTATTCGAGGCATATTCAGATTGAAATAGGAAAATCATTCATTCACTGACTATGTAGCTAAATTTATGAATTTTTTCTACTTTGAACCAAATGTTTCTAGTAAAGCATCCGTGAAGGAACACATCATTGAATCAGGGTTGAGGATAGAGATTTCCACTAATATTGATGTGCTCTTTATAATATAGAATATAAATATGGTTAAAAGAGTGATGTTAGTATAAATGGATGACTCATGAGATATGGATGGAAGAAGAAGGTTGATACCCATGGGAATAAGTTGGAACTCTAATTCTAGGAATAGAAGGAAGAGAGAGTCCTATTACTAAGGAAGGAGTATGGATCAGAGTCAAATGGATAGATTGATGAACCGTCATCCAATTTCCTTGTCCTGGAATTTTTATTTTAGTTGTGGATGTTTCAAAAACATGAGGAAATAGTTTATAGAACCATATAGATGACTCCATAGTTTTGATCAGATGGGGATTCATCAACTCTATTATCGTTGTGCTCCATGTTTGGGTATTCGGGACACTTCTAATGTATTTTAGACATTACATGCTTTGATGGGGTAAGGATAGCAGCATATCTCTCACCAGTAGAAAAAATATATTCTTGTTTATTACATGAATACAATTACTCCTAATCAAGGTATATCTCAATAATGAAAATGGAATAATGTTTTGTGAGTAATCAAATATTTTGATTTGAATACGATATTGTGGAAGATCATTATAGACATTTCTCAAGTAAGATGTTCTATTATTTTAAGTTATACCCATTTGAATGTTTATTGATATGGTTTTATCTAATTCATTTATTTCATTTATGTAGTTGATTTTATTGGATTAAATGTTGAGATGATAGCTTCTTGGTTGAAATGGAAAACACCTCTTGGTCAAAGAGAATGTTAATCCATTATCTGTATAACATGATCTATATCAATTGATTGAGGTGAGTTGATAAGGAATTTCACTTCAATTGATATGTATGTATATGAAATTATCCTTGGTATGTATTATATGACTATATTGATGGATCCAATTGAAATTTATACTATAACATTTAGTTTAATGACAAAAGATGGTATAAATACTCTCTTCTGAGGAGACTGTAATGTATGGGTGGGTGATATTGGTTTTATGGAACCTGTAATTTTAATGATCTCATACTAGTTTTTAGTGTAGAAATTTGAATAGATGGAATATGTAAAAAATATATATTTTTCTAGTAGTTGTTAATTAGATTCCATTTTATTTTCCTGATAATTTTTTAGGATATACACCAATAAGAGATGTATAGTTTTTAATTGATCTCCATCTAGTTGTTCCATTTTTTTTCTTATTTTTGAATGGAAGAAGCAATATTAATTGAATTGAACGTGCAGTTGGATGACAAGGAAATAAAATGTTTCATTCATTCTAGAATATTTTCTGTGGGAAACATCGGTCTGGTTTCCCCAAAAGTCATATATAACACTATGGTTGTGCTGATTTTCATAAAAATAACCCTGTAATGAAAAAATTTATATCTAGTACAATTAATTGATGATCTATTTCATCAATTTATATGAAAACAATGGTTCTCATAGATTTAATTGAAATTATTATATCACATATTGAAATTTTATAATTATGATATTCTTGAAATAGATTTTGGGAGTAGATATGGCCATTATGAATATTTGCTATAGCCTATTGATCTTATAAATGAAGAATAATTATTTATAGAATTATGAATTTAATATTTCATAGGTATAATGATTTTTTTCATTGTCTTTATGAATTTAGTATTTTATAATTTATTGAAAATGGAATATAATTTAAAATACTCAAATATAATGCTGAGAATCTTTTGAGTTCATTATCTATAAGACAAATTATCAATTTATAATTTTTTAAAAATATAAATGTTTCCATGGGCATGAAAATTATGTTCGAGTTTTTTCTATATCTCTATAAATGTTATAGGTTGTTATCCATTGGAAATAACGATATAATGTCTTTGAGATACACAATTTCCTTAGTTTATATGGTCATTATAAATGCATTGTTATATATCTTTCTTACTAGACTAATATATAATAGCAGTAACAAGGAAAAATGTTCCATTCTAATTTAACATGTAATTTCAAAAGTCTTTTCAACATTATGAAGATTTCATACATAAACACCATTTTTTATCTTTACATAATTAGGATAGGGGTAAATTTTGTATTATGATGCATTGAGATCAAGGTAGGGATGTGTTCTTATTCTAGGATATCATGTTATTTAAAATGGATCATGAAAATTATAATTTCTTGAAAATTATTGCACAACACAGAATTTTGATTTTTCTATTGTAGAACATTATTAAAATAATTGGTGTCATTATAACGTTGGTGATAAATTTAATGTGTTTAATTATCAAAAGATATTGAAACATATTTTCCTTCAATGGTATTTTAAACTGATATAATAAATATTGATGGAGTATCTCCAAATGATCCACTATGACTTGAGGTGTACTATAGGAAAGGGGAATTAAGTTTCAGATGTATTAAGCCACAATTCATATTATCAATTTGAAGAAAAATCATTAGACTAGTGGCAGTTGATATTGGTCCTAACAAACATGCAATTGGAATGTGAAAACTGAGCTGATGTAATAGTTTTCCTTCCAGTTTTAGGTGTCCTTTTTTGGGAGAATTGTTGAGGATGAACAAAAATTTGATTCAGAATGGGTTTCGATGAGGACAAAACTCAATGGTGGGGATACCACAATGGGATGGATGATAGATGGGATTTTAGTGTTATTATTTAGAAAACATAATTTAATACATATGGATTTTCATGAACAAAAACATTATACCTCGAACCATTTGATATTAGTTGATTATCCTAGAATACAGAATATATATATTGCATTGAAACAACAGTTTTGCTGGGTCTGTAAGAAATACAAAATAGCTGAGTTCGTTTACAAATTTAGAAAATTTTAGCTGGTTAACAAACAATACCAATTAAAATAAGTATTTTTCAATCATTACATATCCTTATTTGAAAATGGGAATATATATCCTTTGAATTTATAATGGGTATCACAGTAATTTTTTGTAAATAAGAAGATATATTGGTTATAGTGTATCCTCTCACAATTTGTTCATATTTAATCTCTATTTGTGATTCTCAAATGGTAGAGGACTTTCCAGAAATCTATATTTGAGATGTGGTAAATGGGAATGGTGTACCAGTTTTAATAGTGTCAGATATAGATATTTGGTTCACATCATGTTTCTATAAATCGTTATAGAATTTTCAGGTAACTCTATTAACCATGAGTGTGGTGTATCATCTTCAATCAAATAAAACCATTGATATAAAAATAATTGCATTGGATGACATGATGTAGGAATATGTGATGGGTTTTGGTGGATTATGGGAGGATCAAATAATAATATTGGAGTTATATTCTAACATTAGTTATCAATCGTAGATACATATTTCTTTTTCCAATGAATTTTATTGGAATCCTTATTATTCTCAACTTTTATGTGTGGAAACATGTGAGACATAAATTCTGTAACCGATCATTTTATAAGAGACAACATAGATGATTCAGGTGATCTAAAAATTAATCTACATGGAATAGAGTAATCATAAATCATATTTAGACCATCATTTATTTCCATTTTCCTTCATGGTGAGTGATAATATGATCATGAGGATATCTCCAATACATGGATGATGTTGTTTTTGGATGTAGTGAAAATATTTCCTCGTTAGATATTCCCTTTATTGATACACCAATTGGTTTTTGAGTTGTTAAATCTATTTTCTTATAGAAATTGGTTCAATGTGGTGCATATTGTGTTTCATATATCTTATATGAAAAAAATTATCATCATAGTATTGACCAAGTGATCATATTAGATCATTTTGATTGGGAGTTTGATTCAATGTTAGTCCACATACCAATGTAGATATAGGATAGCCAAGATAATATATTTCATATGAAAATCATTGGAGTAGTGAGAGTATTATAGAATCACGGCCAGATTCATGATGTGTCTTCGAAACATGAGAAGGAAATGAAAGAGAAATGGATATAACTCATTCAAAGAAATGATTATATTCGACTTTTGGGGATGGAAAAAGAAATGGTGGGGACAATGTGTATCCCCATATTAAATTAATTAAACCATAATTTATGTATTATATGTATATAATTTGGTTACGTGATGTAACCAGAATAGTTACATAAAATCGATGTCCATAAGGAAAATCTTGAAATAAAAGGTTTCATTCGAGCCAGCACATCTCCATGGGAACTAAAAGTGTTATTTTTGAAGAATGTAGATGGAACTATAAGGTTATTCATTCATGATGCTAATCAAAACCAAATTACTATAAATAATATATATTCACATCAATTCTTTAATGACGTGTTCGATCAATTAAGGGAAGCTCAATGTTTCTCTAAAATTGTCTTGAAATCCAGATATCACTATTTGTAAATGATGAAGAATGATTTTATAAATATCATACCGATGAATTATGGACACTATTAATACATATTAATTCTTCATTGTATTACAAACTCACCAAAAGTATTTATGGAATTGATGAATGAAATATTTCAATGATGTCTAGATTATTTTGTTTTGGTGATTGTGGATGACATATTGGTGTATTCAATGATATGGGATGTGCATGACTAAAAACAAGAAGACATCATTTGGAATCTTGAGAGATAATTAGTTGTATACTGAATTATCTATGCGTGATTTTTGGATACAACATGCACATGTTAGTATCTATGAAATTTATGGGAAATGTGTTTTAGTGTATCATGAAAAGATAACAGCTATTATCTCGTGGAAACCGCTGAAAATTTTCATTAAGATACGAATCTTTCTTGGCCTCACTTGTTATTATCGACATTGGGGTCATGATTTCTAATGAATACAATTTATTATGACTGATTTAAAAAATTAGAACATTCCCTTTAAATAGAAAGAAGAATTCCATAAGTCATTTCACGAGATAAAGGTTCTCATAACATCAATACAAATCTAGATTATACTAGAATCATTAATGGGTTATCTGTTATATTATGATGCCTAGGGATCTATATTGGGATGTCTTTTCATAGAATGAGAGCATGGTGTTGATAATTCTTCGGGGAAGTTTAGAGTGAATGATATTAGTTACCCAACACATGATTTGGAGTTATCTGTGGTTGTCCAATCCTTGAAGGCATGGTGTCTTTATCTATTTGGTGAGAAATTTATTATGATCACATATCAAAGGATCGTGAAACATGATTTATAACAAAGTGATTTGAGTCTGGGGATATGTATATAGATGTAATATAATAATATTTTTGAATTTTTCTTTATGTATACACTGGGAAGAGGTAATTAAGTGGATGATTCACTATATAGAATTTGAAATACTCAGTTAGAAATAGAATCCTCAAAGGAGTGGTAGTTAATGTATGTCCTTACTGATATGATTGTTTCTTATGGAGACCTGGGTGATGTCGATTTTTCATTTTCATTTTCATTGATTCCTAATTTGTTACAGACCGTTAAGGAGGGAAAAAAATATGATGTTGAATGCCTAGTTGAGATTTCAAAACTCAATGGTGGGGAGACCATTGAGAGATGGAAACTTGATTGAAGTTCTATTTAATGGTTTATAAATCCAATGGGTTTACCTATAGCATGTCCGGAGACAAAAATTCATCCTCACCATTATTGGAGACATGATTTCCATATGGTAATAGGCAACATATAAAATCTATTGAGTTTCGATTTTGATAGAGTGGTATGAAGCAGAAGTTGGATGAGTTTGTTTCAAAGTATTTAAAATTTCATCATGTTAATTCAAAACATCAATTAGTAGTGGGAACATAATAGTAAGTACCTTTCAAAACATTGAAATTGTATTATATATACTTGGATTTTGTTATAGGTATCCCAATAATAGATTTGAAACAATACACCATATTAGTGATAGTGGCTCATCTCACAAATTTAGCTAATTTCATCCTAATTGGTGAAACTCAAACGGAGGAGGATTTTTCCAAAATCAATGTCAATGAATTGGTAATGAGATATGGAATACTAGTTTCAATAGTCTATAAAAAAGATCTTAGTATGTTTTCAAATTTTGGGATAACCTTAGATAAATCCCAAGGGACTTAGTTGATATGAGTATGATGTATCACCCACAGATGGATGACCCATCCAAAGTAATGATATAGATGTTAGATGACACGTTTCATTATTTTTGATGGATTTTGGTCACTCAAGGTAAAATTATTTGTTTATGGATTAGTTATAATAGAATAAAATCTTTCAGGACTCGATACATTTTCCTCCATTTGAAGAACTGTATGGGTGTCCTTGTCGTTCTCAACTATATTAGGTGGAAATTAGTGAGACTTCAGTAGATGGGCATAGACATGTCCAAGAAACAATAGAGACAATTCAGTTGATCTAAAAGAGAATTAATTTTGGTTAGAGTCATCATAAATCATATTGGATCATTACTTAAGACCCTTGACATTCTCGATGAGTGATTATGTTTTCTTAAAGATCAATCTATGGTGTAGGAATCGTTGTTTTGGGAGGAAGCCTAAGATATAACCTTGATACATTGGCCATATTTAGATACATGACATGGTTGGGTAGTTTGAATTTGGGTTGGTTTTACAACCATAGTTTATATTGGAGTATAATGTGTTCTATGTATTTCAATTAAAAACATATTACCCAGATCATGACCATTTGATTAGATGGGATAACATTAACCTACTAACGGTTTCATCATTGGTACCTATCTCAGTGTGAATTATTTATAGGAAATATAATGTCTTTATTGATAAAATCATTAGTATTGTGTTGGTTTTATGGAATCATGATCCGATTATAGAAGAGACTTGGTAATGAGAGTATGAATTGAAAGGGAAGTGACAGAACACTATCATGACAAAGATTTATTTCTATATTCTGAGGACATAATGTCCAATGGTGGGGGAAATGTTGTAACCTCAGTTTCTGGTATATATCCTTCATTTAATTTTTACTATATATAATGTATAAGCTTTATGGTTGAGGTAATATGGGGTAACTTCCTAGGAGTATTTAGGGTTAATGAAAAATAACATGGGTACAGACAGTTTGTCTAAACTGTGCTATGATTCATTAGAAAGTCTTGCATATACAAAAATTTTGTATAGTAGAATCAGAACAGTGTTCACATAGTTTTGGAGACCCTACGATGTGGTGGATTAGGGGTCCTCTGCTAATGTATCTAACATAGGTTTCTGACACAGTTTCTCTGACCATGCGATATGACCATGCGCGGGGTCAAAGTGAGATCCAATAAAAGTAGATCTCATCCATTTTATTTTCTAAAAACATTATTTTCATACTTTTCATCCATAACTAATGGTTCATAATTATTTATGATTTTAAAACCTCTCCCATTTGAATTAGAATCAATTTTAATTAATTCAGCGGAATTTAGAAGCATGTTTCAGGTTGTAGGTCTTTGTTTTGAATCTTTCTTATCATGGTTACATAGATGTACTTCGCCTCTCTACTCAGGTTCATAGATATACTTGTTCTAAGGTTATATCTATGATTCTAGATTCTATTTATGATTGGCTTTTTCTTGGTTTATTATAGAAGAAGAAATCTGAGGTGCATTATTGGAATTATTACCCAGTTTCATTAGCACTCTTTTTCATTTTACCATTTTACACCAAACACCGAAGGTATGTGGATTTACTCTCAAACTATCATGGTATAACTCGTTAAGAAACATCAAAATTTATTACATTTTGATGATTTTATTGTTAATTGTTTTCTTGAATAATTTTTTAAAACCTATTTTGGTGGTGGTTTTTGGAAATATGGAAAATTGGTGTTCTTGAATAAAGTGTTTGATTATTTATTTTAGACAGTAGAATTTAATATGGGGTTTTGATGGAAATTGGGTTATTGTATTTGATTAAATAGTTTTAAATAACATGAATGAATTTGTTGATATGGAATGGATGATTGGAATTTGGTTTTTGAATACATTTCCATAATATGACAGTTATATTAAAATTGTTTGAAATGGTTGAACACACATGGCTTTGGAATGGGATTGGTATTAGTTATGGTGTGTGTTTATATTCATTATTATCGATAAGGGCATGAATGACCCCTACAATAAGGCTATGATGGATATGGTCATAAACTGCCACTATCAATGTGGTCCAATAAGTGTCAGCTTAGCGGAAGGATATACCATTTGTCTCAAGTATAGGGTTGTCCAGGTTCAATGTGTGTCTGGTTGTGTTAAAATTTTAATAGAATGGAATGGAAAAATTAATATTTATAAATTTTTTTAAAGCCTTGTATTGTTGTTTTTCGGGAAATATGACTTGTTGGAAAAATTAGTTAAAATAGCACTTCTTTACATTTGGTAATATATGGTCTAGAAACATCCTTATATTCAGTTATAAACTATTATAGGTAATTGTTTCATATATTTTATTTTATATGATTTTTTGTAACCATTCAAATGAAGTGACATTAGTAGAGAATTAATTGGGGAAACGTATTCAGTTTTATACTCACCCATTGTTTGGAACAATGGTTCCTTTTCATTATCTATCTTCTGAGTCATAGGAAAAGGTAATGTATCACAAGTATTTAGAACCACCTCATGATACTTATGCTGTTTGGAGACTAGAACATGGATCATGTTGATCATGGAGTCTTGTTTTCATCATGGAGTTTATTAGATGTATTTAAGAACTTTACATTGATATATTTTTAGCTTTTGTTGTAGTACACTTTGGTAGGTTTGTTATAAAGCAAATGGTTGAGTTGTCTTATTTGGATTAGGTGTCATATAATGTTTTTTTGTCTATAGTTTTCCGGTTAGTAGAATATTTTATAATTGATTAATTAACCCCAACATTCACTGTGAACCATGGAATATAATGCTAGTCTTTGGAGCCTTTTGGATGTCTCTTAAGTTCATGTAGCATGTCACCACCCTCAAGAAATTGAGAAAAAGCAGGATGATTCCTTAACGAAACCTATTTATTAACTTGTAGAGATAAAATATGATCCCCATTTCAATAAAATAATTTTCAACCTAAGAGAAATTTAATTTTTAATTAAAATAATATTTTACATGAAGAATAATGAATATAAAAAAATATTATTAATTTTATATCAATTTGAAAAAATAATTAATGTCTCATAATATTATCATATAATCAAATGAAAAAAATTGTTTATATATGATTCTAGATTATGAAAATAAATTTTATATTAATGATTTTTATCTGTTATAATGTTATCAATAAACATATATGTTTTATAAAAATACCAACAATTTATTAATATTAATTAAAATATTTATTTACTTATACTTTAAGATTATTATATCTGATTTTAATTTATAAGATTCTTAAAATTTATTTATTCAATCGTCAGTGATGTTACTATTTGATTGGTTGGGATACAATTTCCTAAGGAAACATTAATATTTCAAATGTACGGTTACTATTAGATTAGGATGTGTTCCTTAACTTCTAAAAATACATCTTATTTTATTATTTCAGAATTTAAATTGACTTTTATGGTGGTAGAAAAGTGATTTTATGTGATTTATACAATATAAAATAATCATAAGATGGGAATTAACATTGATAATATTTTGGTTTATTACACACAATAATAAATTTATTTAATATATTTATTAAATTAATTATAGAAACACCAAGCCTTAGAATTTTACATCATCTCAACGAAGATATCTGGAATTATATATTCAAATACTTCAATATATTTTTTGAAAAAATAAGGTTTCTTACAATAAAATTTTTAAAATATGGCCACATGGTTCCCTTTTTATTTTATAATGTGAGAAAACTAATTATTATTAAATAATAATAAAATTGATATTTTGACTAAAATATCAATGAATGTTGTAGATAATGATATAAAAAGGTTGTGTTTTATTTTAAATTCTTATTCTAAAGGATGATATATTGTTTTTATAAAATTAATTTATTAATTAATTATTGACTGAATATTCCCCAAATATTCATAAAGAGTACAAATAAAAATTGTTCTAAATAAATATAAATAAATGAGTTATAAATATTAATAATAATTAAATTTTGATGAACTATTTTATCAATGAATTATGATGAAAAATATAACATATGATTATTGTTTGAATGTTTTATATTTCAATAAAAAAAATAATTGTGATGAGTATAATTTATTTGAAAATGAATTGCTCAATAAGTCAATGTAATTATATTTTATATTAAATAATATATTCCTAAGTGATATAAAATTCAAAAATAAATTTTCATAAACTATATGACTATTATATTAGTGAAAGTATTTTATATGATCTTTAAATGGTTCATCTAACATTTTAAGGCAACATTATTGACCATCATAATGTTGAAAACATTGATATTGTGTTAATTTTGAAATGGAATAATGGAATGGGGGGTAAAACTATGAGTTTAGGGTCAATACATCCAAAAAACATTATAGAATATTATTTGATGAAATAATTTTTTTTATCCTCTAATAATTTCAACAAAATTTATTAATTTTGAGGGACATGATTCTATAAATTAAATTATTTTTTATAATAATGCAATTTAATTCCATGCATGTCATTCCCATCACTCCTAAATGAGAACCTATAATATTTTCATTCACAAACCATTGATTGTTATATATTATCCCATCACTACCATAATACCATAATAAGATCCTTTTTTAAATCGTAGTTATTTGTGTCATTCCAGATTGTAATTTTTAAGGATTAAGGTAATGTAAAATACATGTTTCACACTGATTATAAGGATATAGTGAATAAGTATATGTTTTATCATGAGGTAAGGGTTTTATGATAAAATCATATTGTTTACCATTATTGTTGATGATTATGATTTTAATGATTATCCATGAAAATATACATAAAAATAATTTCAAGAATATTCTTCTCATCTACTTATTTCTAGATATTACATATTAATAATTTTATTTTCCTTTATTTATGTTCAATGGAGGACAAATTAATACTTTTAATGAAATTATATATATCTCTCTCAACAAAAAATCTTTTCATTAAATATCCATAATTTCTAGTATGTTTTCATATATTTTTTACTACACTTAAAAGATTTTTAAAATTCATATTTACAAATGATTTAAATTTTAAAAAACTGTTTCAATGTAATATTATTATTTTCTCTAAATAATATCTTTATCAATTTTCAATATAAAATTCGGAATGAATAATTATATTTATTTAAAAGGAATTAACATAATTTACAATTATCATGACTTCTCGATGATTCAAAGCATCTTTCAATGTTTTCATTGTTTTTTTAAATGAATATTTATTACATAATATTTGATAAATATCTAACACTTAAATATATAATTTAAATTTTAAAACACTATTTTCATGATAAAATATTCAACGACCATTAAAATAATTCTTCAAATATTATAACATCGATTGGTGAGACTATTTTCTACTGGGGTTGTGACATAAATATACGATATTTTTTATTCTCTAGGCGAGTGATGATTATGATGCTGATTTATGAATCCCATTTATTTCCAATGGGTTCAAATGTGATGATATTTAAAAATCATAATAAAAATCATATTATTTATATGGTCATAAAATAATATTAATGATTTATGATATTATAGAACACATATAAAAGGATTTTTTTTATTTAATTGTTGAACATGAAATTATATATCCATTCAATGAATTGTGTGATGACGGATAAATCTAGAGAAAATGAGGAATGGGATTGAGAGTTATTTGTATTAAGTACAGTATTGTACACATTATGATAGTCTTAGTAGATAATCATAACTAAGAATGGGATTGAATTGAGATTGGTCACATCCCATTATGATAGTCATGGATTTGATACTTGAATGTCGAAATGATTATCTATACTTATATGTAGTCCAAAAAAACGGTATTATGAGAATGTTTTTATTTAATAGATCTTGTTCTTTGATTACATTATTTTTTTCTTATTAATTCTTATTATTTATTCCATGAGATAATATTATGATCTTTTATATAATAGAGAAGGGTCTCAAATGTTAATATCATACTCCCAAACCCACATGGTCATTTTAAATTTATGTGATAATTTATATCTCTATTTTAAAAAATTATTATGTATCTACGATCACCCTATCCCATGTTTAGTTTTATCAGGATTGTATTTTGGTTTAATGTTTCATATTTACATGAATGGTATTAGTTATGACCAAATTATCATATGATTATGTAAATATCTTAATAAAACATTTAACCCATTTTTTGGATGGGACTATACTTATATGATTCATTAATTGATTATAATGTTATATATAAAATATTCTACTAATAAAATCTAATTTTAATATATTCAAAATATGGGGTTCTAATTTTGGTTTCATATAATTTTTTAGTCACATGATTGAAATAGGATTTGTAAACGACCGTGAGAATACATGGCATAATTCTATATTTAAGATAACATGCATGGTAATAAAAATGTGGTGTGGTATTATAAGAGAATCATATCATTGTGGATAATACAAGATGATGTGTTTTGGAAATAGGTACATCCAATGATATTATAACCCAAATTAGTATCTTTGTTTTATCTCTAATCTAATTCTATTTCACGTTGATTGGTCTATAACTATGAACATGGTTTGATAGGACCAGGGGATATTATTGCGTCAAATCACATATTCATGATGGACTATTTTATAGGATTTGAATAAATGATGACCCAAAATGTAAACTGTTAAACCAATGGATTAGTAGGATATAGGGAAAGAGTTATAATATAAACACCTTATGAGCGATTTTTCAATATTATATTTATAATCATCATGATGATTGTTGTTCATCATAACAATTTTTGTTTTAAAAATTGAACTATGATAGAATTATTATGTTATGTTACCATAACGTAATCATGGATTGATGTATATTATTTTATCCCAGTCATATAAATAACATTAAATTATTAAATGTCCCAAATAATTTTAATTCATATTCTTAAATAATAGATGAAAAATTAATAGTAGTGGTATGGTGGTCACTTCTCATTTTTATGATTCTTCTCTAATTTATTTTCATCAAAACTATTGTCATGAATTTCACATTATTATGACTCAATATATAATTGGTGTTATTTTTGGTTTTTATTGGACTTCATATTATAAAAATTATATCGATTTTATTGTTATATTACTCAAAAATGTTATTGGAAAAAACACAATATTTATTTAAAAAAGAAATGTTAAATATGAAAATATTAGGGGGATATTATACACTGAATGTGTCTATATTCTTATTAAAAATTTGTTTTAATTTTATATATTTTGAAAGATAATCGAAAATAAATATAATCATTGTGTATGATAGTATATCGATAACTTACAAGAGTTGTCTCAATGTCTCTCTACATATCGTGTAATTCATATTTAAATAGAAATCATACATGGTGCTACCCTATATAAAAAACACTACAAAGAATATCCAAGATCGAGTTACATTAATTGAGGATTAAAATATATGAAAATCATGTCAAGGGATTCATTTAGAATTGGAGATATACTCAGGCCCAAAAGGTTGAGTTAGTTAATAATAATGATCTATCAGTATGAATCATTATTGATGATCTACATTATATAAAGAAAAAAATAAGCAATAATTATTATATACCCCATATTGAAGATGTGTTAAATCAATTATGATGAGATTAATATTTTTTCAACATTGATAATCAATCAGAATAATATCAAATATGATTTTTTTATTAAATATTGAAGATATAATATCATATTTGTTCTAGACTATATGAATTTTTTGACAAGCTATATAGTCATACTAATTACACTGATATAATAATAGATTTAATTATTAATTTCCATATATATTAACTTTTTCCAATTTTGTTATTATTTATAGATGAAATTATAATATAATCATTATTTATAGAATAGCTGTATGATATCATGAGTACATTATAAAGGACAATAACGAAGGAGATGTTGAATTAAAATTTATTTATGTTATATTTTTTTATTTTGAAACATAAAATATTGGTACATAATCTTTTAATAATGTGTATATATGTGGATCCATGAATGATAGATGTTTTTTAATATAGGACCATTCTATCATTTGTGATTATGATATGATGTTATCTTGTGTTGTCTTGAAATTATTAATTTTAATCTGAAAAATTCCTTCAATATTATTTAATTCATTCACCACATTGATATTAAATGGATTCAAGTTTCTTTGGATAGATTAATATGTTTAATATTTTAAATAATATAACATATTTTTAGTCAATTCAACTATGCATACACTACCCTACAATTGATAAGGGTTTGGATAAATTTAAATTCATCACGAAATGATGTGAGTTTAAAAAATTATGGTTTTATGTTAGTTACAAAAATGTATTCATAAATGATATAGAATCATTATATTTAGGTATATTTTTATGACATATTATAGATCATAAAAGAAAAATGTATATATTATATATAAATAAGATGAATAATATCTATGGAATATGGTTAGATTTGATTAATTGTTCACTACTACATACATTACCACCATTGTAAAGTGAACAATGTGGTCGATGATTTTAGTTATAATGATCATGATATATTATCACATATGATGTTCAAAAAAAGTTCAAATTTATTTCAATTTTAAGGGATAAATATTCAATCAGGATGAAAGGGTAAATTATTATTGTATTAGAAATGGGTTTCCAACCATTTATCAATTTACTAATTAAAAACATTGATGGGTGATGTACTATTTCAAATGAAGGATTGATATTTTATTGAGTTCAACCATAATTATGATAATATGATACGGTTTTAAAACTATCTATGTTTCTTGTTCATATTAGATATAAAGACAGATCATTTAAAAACCCATACATATAGATATACTATATAATGGAAGATAGATTGTGACTTCTTGATTCCTACCTCATGTTGGCCCTGGGTAGGTGACTAGCATAGTAGCTATAATATACATGAAAATGGGAGTTATTACCCATGAAGAGAAACATGAGGAAGAGAGAGTTAAGAAAGACTCTCAAATCAACACCAGCTTAAACACACACACACACACACACACACACACACACACACACATATATATATATATATCCAATTGATAATATTTAATACAATACAATGTTGAATAACTAAAAGGAAAATTACAAATACCAAAAAGGTAATGAATGCAATGACTACAATGCCAAGACAAATCATTATAAACCCCAATCATGTAATATCATGCATCATCTCTAACCTGATATAGATGACATAAAATGATATTTATATATATTTAATGAGAGAATATTTTTAAAATTAGTAAGATACTCCCCATATCATTTTGTGTAAAATATTATATATCACGTTTGTGGAAAATGACCAACAATGGATCTAACACATAAACTAAATATGTATACTAGGTTCCCAGACCCAAAATGTATAACTCTGGCCAATTTTTGGATTCAATAGATAATATAATATAATAAATAAACACCACAGGGAGCTTAATCCCACATCTCTAATGGTTTTTGGCTCTACCTCATTGTCACACATCGTAATCTTATCTCTCCAAATGTCAAAAATCCTAAAAACACATGGGAAAGGAATCAGAAAATTCATCTAATGCATCACATCACATTATAATAACATATTAAAATCCACATATAGTAACCAATTATTTTATGGGAGCTAACACAACTGATATGATGTGTTTTAAAAATTATGTATTACAAATCAATCCATTAAATCCCACACAACATGTTTGGTACTATAGTCCATAAAAAACAATAAATGTAATACATATAACAATCTTTTCGATATTATATATTATAATACAAGTGTTTAAAATGAACATAGTCCATCACAACACTCTACACAAAAATATGGGGAACTATGCACTATGCATACTAGAAAATGTAACTACCAAGAGAATTGACTTGGCCCGAATGTGTATTTAGCCATCCATACTCCCACAAAGTTGTTTTGGAAAACACCCTCCTAGAGTCCACTCAGAATTAGTGTCCCTAAGTGAAATAGGTTGGGTAACATAAAAATTAACAAAATATACATGATATAATATAGCTCACAACCCCAATATGTGAATAACCTTACCTCAGACTCAATTGTAGGTAACGTCACATAGAGTCCCAAAAACCTTTGCTAAGACATGATATCCTATAAGAACAAAATAAATTAGGTGATCTATATTAATTACCAATTTTCATTAATAATAATTTTTTTCTATTAATTAATTCATTATCAAATAAATAACCAATAAAATTATAACACATTACATTAATAATAATTTTAGTAATTTTTATTTTTATAACCATCCACCTATATCTATTTGAAATATTATTTGATTATTAAAATCAATCTATATCCAGGTACTCTTGGAAAACCATCTGATGCTACCACTGAGAGGAAGCATGCAACAAAGAACATCTAGTTACCTTATGCAGTTAAAAAATGAATAATGACAAAAAAAGTGTCTATATTAAATGCAACTGGAACAAAACTGATAATTCATTCCATTAGAATCATATCAATGGGTAATCAAAGCTATAAACCATTCCATTATCATTAGTTCCATAGTCATCGTCATCATTCATATACATATGCTTCTCTCTATCATAGGTGTCATATTCTACCACATAATTTGTGACTCCCAACCAACTAATCACAATTTCCATCCAAGGCTCATAAACCACTTGCTCAGCAATCCCAGGCTCACATCACAGCTGGGCCTCCTCATCCCACATCTCATCAGCCATCCATGGCAGAACATTACCAGAATCACATCAAATCCCAGCCTCTCTCCACAACATCACATTATCCCTCATAGGTAATCCATATCAAGTTCATATAAAAGAATTCATAAAACGATACATAAAAAATTTATAGAACCATGTAGAATGGGAAATAATTTAATCTAGCCCCCATAAAAAGTTCATCTTTTCATTACACAAAAACATTCTATCACTACTCCAAACACAACAAATATGGAATTTATAAAAATAATAAACACTTCCCTTTCAATTATATTTTTCAAATAACATGTTATTATTAGTTATTTAATTAAATAATTCATTATTCATGAGTTTTAGAATTTTCAAATTTAGGAATAAAAAAAACAATCAATAAAAGAAAAAAATTATATTAAAATTTATAATGGTTTTAGAAATCATATTAATGTACCATTATCAATAAACCTACAATTTTTTATATTTTCAAAAAAATAATTACAATGTTTCAAATTACATAAAAATTCCTCATTTTTAGGGAAAATATTAATTTATATAATAAATGAATAGTATAACAATTTTATCATCATTGTATTACCCATGGTCTCTAGTATGTAACCAATACTTGATGATTTTAAAGTGTTTAATGTTAAAGTTAATTAATTAGAGAGTTAGGAGAACTTTGAATTATGTTTTGAGGCAAAGGGGAAGTCGCACAGACGGTGCACTGTTTTTTAAAAAGTGCGGCAAAAAATTGTGTAGTTTGTCTTCGTGGCCGTAGTATCTGCATGGGTGGCGCACGGTTTGTTTAATAGTGTGGCCAAACCCTACGTGGAGGTTTTTTTGAGGTAGTTTCTAACACATGGTTGGTGCACGGTTTTTCTAACCGTGTGAGCAAACCATGAAACAACTTAAATGAGATCCTATAAAGGTGGATCTCACGCGTTTTTTCCTCTAAGTGGCTCGTTTTTCCTCATATGCGGCTCAAACTCAGGAATTTGCTTCTCCTATGGTCAAAGAGGGTTCTCCCATCATTATAGAGGCTATCTGAAAGGTTCTATTAGAGAATCGATTCCGGATTATGGAGGTATGTTATCGTTCTTCATCGTTCTTGTTTGGTTTCGTAGATATACTTTGATATACTTCTCCTCTTATATCAGTTTCTTAGATCTATATCTGTTATGGGTATATATATGTGTGTGGATGCCAAGTATTTTGATTTTTGGTATTGTTCTTGCTAGGAGAAGAGATCTAAGGTGGGTTTTTGAAGAGGCAACCTGGTTTTCTTGTGCGTTCTTTGTTCATTGTGGTTTTCATCAAAACCCTATTTGTAGGAGGCTTCACTTTTGACTCATCTTGTTATATTTGATTATCTTAGTTTCAAATTTGGTTATTTAATGGAATTGATTTTGAAAATCATACAATAAGTTATCTTTAGTGATGATTTATGGTTTTGGGAATGTTATGAAATCTTGTTGAATTATTGTGCATGTTCTTTGGCTTCATGAATTTAAAATGTTGATTTTAAATTATGGATTTTATGAAATTGTAAATGGTTTGATGAAAAATGGGTTTTCAATAAAAAGGGTGATTTATTGTAATGTATTGAGATTGAAATTAATTTGATGGAATTGGTTTTTAAAAATCAATAAAAAAGGAATTTTATTGAAATGGTTTGAGTTTGAAATGACTTTTATGGAATTGGTATTCAATTAAATAGGAGTTTTATTAAAATGGTTTGGAATTGAAATGTTTTGGCATTGAAATGTTTATGATGGAAATGGTTTTCAAGAAAAATGTTATTTTATTGAATGGGTGTTTTGGCAGGATTGATGGGCATATGTGGTGTGAGTTCTTGTTTCATGTACGAGGCATGGTTGAAATATGACCTTGTGATCAGTGGCAAACGTTTAATGGAACATGGTAACTATATGTACGAGGCTTGGTTGAAATATGACCATGTGATCGATGATAAATATGCAATGTAACATGAGAAACAATTACCTAGTGATGACTTGGTAGCTTGATGAGTAACCGCTCATTAGTATGGAACTGTCATAATGAAGCATGCATGGTAGGTAGCACAGGTTGGGGAATGGTTGGGTATTCCAAAATGGGATGTTTGTAAAATGGTTCTAAAGCATGTTTAGTTATTTTTATGGAAATATAACTCATTGTTAAATTGGTTTTGTTTGCCTTGACTACTTTTGGTTATAAGTGTTATTGGGAAACTTGTATATATTTAGTTATAAACATATTTTGTGAAATAAAATTATATAAACTGTTTTTATATAAATGTTGCTAACTATTCTATCCAAGTGGCATGAATAGAGAAGTCATTGGGGAAATGTACTGAGTTTTATACTGACCCATGTGTTGGCACTTTGGTTCTTTTGCACTTGTCCTGTTCTGGTATAAAGGTAAATGTAAAGCATCTTATTATTAGTGGCTCGTGGTGATGCTTGGGAGATGTGGTGGAGCTTGGAGATTGTGGAGCATGGAGTCGTGTTGTCTTTTGAGAGTCTCTAGTTGTTCATATACTGTGTACTTTGATGCTTCGTTCGGTCTTCCACTGTTCTGTACATGATGTTGTTTGACATAAATGAAGTTATTATGTTTTCATTCATTTGTTCATACATCATATAGTGAATGTTTGGTTATGCTTGGAAGGTTTATGGGTTTTTATTAATGGGTAAATCACCCCCACGTGTATTTGAAACCCTTTTCCATTTATTTACTTCCATTAGCGTCTTGGGTATGTCGCTGAAGGCCTAATAATGAATTGGTGTACTCTCAAGCCAATGAGAATTGGCAGGTCATTACAAATAACATTAGAGCCAATTTGGTCCCTGCCTAACAAGTAGTCATCGATGTTCCTAGTCTTGGATGTGAAATTCCTTCTTTTATATTCCATAGGTTGAAATATAGACAAGAGTAGGATTGTCAGAACATTAAATTTGTATCATAAAAGGATGTAGATAACCTGTTTATGCTGAACTTCTAGTTACGAGGATGATGGGTACATAAGTGTTTTGGATACACTTTTAGAATTTTGGAAATCTAATTGTCATGGGGTTAGCCAATGAGATGAGTATGGAATGCATTATAGATGAATGACTTACAACTAGGTTTTCATATCTTATTGTGAGGAATTCCTTATGTTTTTCAGCAAGGTGGGAATTTTTGAAAAGAAAAAAATTCAAAAATTGTCTTAAAAGACATATTTTGAAAATATGATATTTGAAGTATTTTTTAAAAATGGATGATTTTCAAAGAGGCATGTTGAATGTTTTCTAAAATATTTATACAAGGAAAAAGGATGTATTGGAATACAATGTTGTGATGGTTGATGTGATAGAATTTCAAATGCTAATCCATCAGCTGCTAGAGAGTGAGATTGGCAGTGGATGTTGTCGATTTAGAAAATGGAACACGATAGGCGTCGTCAAAACCAACCCGAAGAAGCTACGGAGAATGTGGTTGCAACTGAACCATGGGTGAACTAAGAGATGGTTTAGAGTATTATTAAATCATTTCATATTGTGGATATGGGGAATCAGATTAATGAACTAGGTAATGAGGATCATACCATCCAGTTCATGAAAAAAATCCACGAAACATTCAGGGTGATGCGGAACCCGAAAAGAAGGAGGTGTGGCTATGTAGGATGAATCGTATATTTGCTCTCATTGGAACACCATTAGTTCTCAAGGAAAATTTGGAGATTTATATTCTTGACGATCTTGCATGTTAATGGTGGAATTTAGCGGTGCATGCTTAATAGGATGAAGGCCTTTCATGGGAGGATTTTGAAGATTTGTAAAACAAACAATTCTCTCCTCACACGTTCAAAATCCAGAAAACAATGAAATTTTTCAGCTTGAAATAGGAGAGAATCTATATCATAGAGTATGTGGATAATTTCATGAATTTAGTTTGTTTTTCACTATAATTTGTTACAAGTGTGTCCCAGAAGGAACGCATCATCGAATCGTGGCCGAGGAAGGAGATTTGATCGAAGATTGGGGTGCTCTATAATATGGATTATACATAAATAGTGAACAGAATGACTATTTCTAAGCGTGATAACTCAGGATGGATAGGAGGACGAATGATGATACCTACAGAAATCTGTGGTAACTTTACCACTAGGAATTAGAGGAAATCAGAACCAGACGGTGGGATCAGTGAACTTTCCTCCATGACCCCAGAGCCAAGAAGGTTGTTTTCAATGTGGTTCACAAGACCAGATAAAGTGGAACTGTCCGCCATAACCTCGAGCATGTCACAATTGCAAGAAAATGGTTCATCTACAGCGCTATTGTAAGAATGCTCCGAGGATAGGTGTGTATGACACTTCTCAGGCATCACAAGTATCGTATGCTTCTATAGGAATAGGACAATGAAGTTTGTCTCATCAACATAAAAGAGCTAGACGTGGTGATTCATGAAATACCATGACTTCTCAACCATGGAAACCTCGTCAAGGAAACAAGGATAATTTCATTGTGAAAAAACAATTGTATGGAGTTGAGCAGATGATTTTTGACGATCTCGTTGGACCATCTACAGTAAGAGGTAAAATTATTTTGAATTCAACCCTTGTGAATGTGTTTCTTGATACTGGTGCATAACATTCCAACATTGCTTCTCATTCTGTTGAATTGCTATGTTTAAAAATTGAAATGATTCCTTCTATTTTGAAACTGCAAACTCCTCTTGGTGAAATAGAATATCAAGCCTTTGTGTGTAGAGAATCTGCTATAAATTATGATGGAGCTTCATTAATATGGGACATCTCAATGTTGGAGATTGATGTCTATGATGTAATACGATGTATGGATTGTCTAACAATGACCAAGGTGTGAATCAACTATTATATGGGAACGTTTAGTTTCATGACTAAGGAAGACATCGAGAATCTCATTAAAAGAGAGAGGATTGTAAACAACAATACAAAGATCTTGTTGGAACCAGTGGTCAAACCAATCTCATAAAATTTCCAGCAATGACATTGGAATCAATAGAAGATATTGAGGAACATAGTTTTCCAGCTGTTGTGGATCAATTTCCGGATGTTTTTTCCCAACAACCTTTTAGGGTTACCACATCTAAGGGAAGTGGAGTTTATGATTGACCTCCTTCTGGGGACCAGTAATATTTCCATACCATCATATAGGATGGAACCAATAGAGTTGCAAAAATTTAAAGTGCAGTTAGAGTAGCTGAAAATCAAAGGGTTTATTCAACAAAGTACTTCTCCATGGGAATCACTGGTTTTGTTTGTGAAGAATGTAGAAGGAAATCTTCGGCTATGTGTTTATTATTGTAATCTTAACCATGTTATGAAAAATAAAATATTTCCACTTCTAGGAATTGATGATCTGTTCTATTAAAAAAGGGGAGATTAGTGTTTCTCCAAGATTGACTTGCTATCAGGATATCTCCAATTGCGAGGTCGGAAGGATGATATTCTAATTACAACTTTCAGAAGTAGATATGGCCACTATGAATATATAGTCATGTCTTTAGATCTAAAAAATTCATCATCAGTCTTCATGGAATTGATGAATCAGATATTTCAACAACATCCAGATTCTTTTGTGGTGGTCTTTGTGGATGACATTTTAGTCTATTCAAAATCAATGGTTGATCATGAGGTGCACTTGGAATCATTTTTACAAATCCTTAGAGAACATTTCTTTATGAAAAATTATAAATGTGTGATTTTTGGATACGCTAAATATGTTTCCTTGGCCATGTAATTTCTGAGAAAGGTGTTTCTTTTGATCCTGAAAAGATAGAAGTCATTATCTCTTGGAAACAACCAAAGAATGTGTTTGAGATACAAAGTTATCATGGGAAATCTAGATACTACCAAATCATTGTGCGTGATTTCTCAGGACGAGCTTCACCAATGACAGCTTTGTCAAAAAATAATGCTCTATTAAAACTGACATAAGAATATTAGAAGTCTTTCTAAGAACAGAATTTTTGGCTATCATCAGCACCTTTCTTGATTTTACCACAATCAGGACAGGGGTATGTGGTATGTGATGCTTCAGGATCAGGGTTGGGATGTGTTCTCATGCAAGGAGACCACATGGTTGCTTATGGTTCAAGTCAGCTGAGGGTGCATGCGAAGAATTACCCAACACATGATTTGAAGTTAGCTGCAGTTGTCCATGCTTCGAAATCATGGAGACAATATCTCTTCGGTGAGAAATTTACCGTGTTTACGAATCACAAAAGCTTGAAACAAATTTCCTCATAGTGAGATTTGAATCTGAGGCAAAGGAGGTAGATAGATTATCTCTAGTATTTTTACATTGACTTGATGTACACACCGGGGAAAGGAAATTTTGGGGTGGATGCATTGAGTAGAAAGCAATATGCTGAGTTGGTGAAAGAATCTTTAGATGAATGGCATTTGATGTCCGTCTTAGACGACTTGCATTTGGAATGTGAAGACTGAGGTGATGTTTCAATTTTCATTTCAGATACGCTTGTTCCTGGTCTAGTAAAAATCATCAAAGAAGCACAAACATATGATGCAAAATGTTTGGTTGTAAGTTCAAAACTCAGTGGTGGGAGACCATTGAGGGCTAGAAGCTATGGGAGTTTAGTTTTGTGTGTCAGATATCAGATATATGTACCTATAGTTTTTCAAGAACAGATCTTTCAACCTTAGCACATTTCACGATGGGCTATACATCCAGGTACAAAGAAGGAATATAAGGCATTGAAGGAGAAGTTATTGTGAAACGAAATGAAAAGGAAGGTGGTTGAGATTTTCATGTTGTGCTTAACATGTTAGCAGGTTAAAGTAGAGCATCATAGACTAAATGGAATGTTAAAATCTTCTTCCATCCCATTGTAGAAATGGGATCAGAAAGCAATGTATTTTGTAATTGGTCATCCATGAACGGTTTAGAAACACGATGTCATTTGGGTTACAGTTGATTGACTAACCAAGTCGCCCCTTTTCATCCTTATTCGTGAAACTCATATAGTGGAGGATGTTTCAAAAATTCATATCTGAGAACTGGTAAATATTCCTAGCGTACCAGTGCATATTGTCTAATATAGATATCATTAGTTCATATTTCTTTTCGGGAAATCATTACAACAAGCCCATGCAACTCAGTTGACTATGAGCACGACATATCATACTCAGACGGATGGGAAATCCAAGCGTACGATACAAACATTGAAAGAAAATTTGCAGGCTGGTGTAATGGATTTTTGTGGCTCATGGGAGGAGCATAAACCCTTAGTGGAGTTCTTATACAATAACAGCTATCAAGCCTCGATACGCATGGCTCCTTTGGAAGCATTTTATGGGTGTCCTTGTCTTCATCCACAGTGCTGGGTTGAAATGGGTGAAACATCAATGGTCGGGCCAATCCATGTTCCAGAAACAACAGAGAAGATCTAGTTGATTTGAAAAGGGATGGAGACAACTCATAGATGTCAGAAATCTTATGCAGATCACCATCGAACACCATTTTTGTTTGTTGTGGTTGATAATATCTTCTTGAGGATCTCTCCAATGATTGGACATCATCGTTTTGGGAAGTAGGGAAAGGTATATCTTAGATACATTGTCCATTTTGAGATAATAGAATGGGTGGGAGAGGTGGCATATTTGTTGGAATTACCACCACGGTGTAGTTTGGTGCATAATGTGTTCCATGTATCTTAGTTGAAAAATTATCAGCCTGATCCTAACCATATGATCATATTGGATCATGTTGACATAGAGTCGAATGATTTATCGATACATATCCCATTATGGATTGTGGATCTTCAAGAGAATGTATTGTGTGGAAAAAAACATCTGTCTAGTGCGGGATTTATGGAATCATTGTCAAATTCAGGAAGAGACTTGGGAACGTGAAAAGGAAATCAAAGAGTAGTTGACGAAACTCTTTTAGTTGGGTGGATGATTTCTAATTTCCAAGGACAGAAAGACCATTGGTGGGGAGAGGTTAGTACCCCCAGTTTCTGGTATGTAACCTATAATTGATGCATTTAATTGTTATAAAGTCAAGGGTAATGAATAGGAGAGTCGAGAGAGCTTTGAATGATGTTTTTTGGAAAAGGGGAAGTCGCAGAGACAACACACGGTTTTTATAAACCACACAGAAAAACCACGCATTTTTTGTCATGGAGGCAATAGCCTATGCATGGGCGGCACATAGTTTTTCTATCCGTGCAGCCAAACAGTGCGTGGAGGGTCTGCTAAGGTAGTGGCTAACACACGGTTAGCACACAGTTTTTCTAACCATGTGGGAAAATCATGCGGCCACATAAATGATATCCTATAAAGGTGGATCTCATGTGTTTTTTCCTCTATGTTGCTTGTTTATCCACCTAAGCAGCCCAAACTCATGATTTGTCTTCTCCTAAGGTCAATGAAGGTTATCCCATCATTCTAGAGGTGATCTGATGGCTTCTTTTGGTGAATCGAAGCTGGATTCTTGAGGTATGTGATCGTTCTTCCTCATTCTTGTTCTGTTTCATAGATCTACTTATATCTACTTATACTCTTATCTTGGTTTCATAGATCTATGGCCATTATTGGTAGATCTATGTGTTTGGATGCCAACTATGATGAGTTTTTGTCTTGGGCTTTCTAGGAGAAGAGATCTATGGCGTTTATTGAAGAAGCAACTCTGTTTTCTTGTGCCTTGTTTGTTAGTTGTGTTTTTTATCAAAACCCTAAATGTAGGAGTCTTCACTCTATAATCCTCTTGTAAGAATTTATTATCTTAGTTTCCCATTGGTTTATTTGAAAGGAATTGATTTTGAAAAGCATATAATAAATTTTCTTTAGCAATGATTTATGGTTTTGCCGAAATTGTGAAATCTTGGGGAATTGTTGTGGAAGTGCTTTTGCTTCATGAATTTAAAATTTTGATTTTAAATTACAGATTTGATGAAATTGTAAATGGTTCGATGAAAAATGGGTTTTCAATAAAATTGGTGTTTTAATAAAATGGCTTGAGATTGAAATGACTTTGATGTAATTTGTTCTCAATAATAAAAAAATGGATATTTATTGAAATGGTTTGAGATTAAAATGACTTTGATTAAATTGGTTTTAAATAGAAATGAAGATTTATTGAAATGGTTTGGAATTGAAATGTGTTGGCGTAGATATGGTTTTTATGGAGATGGTTTTTAATAAAAATGTGTTTTTATTGAATGGTTTTTTTGGCATGATTGAAGGGAAAATGTGGTTTGAGTTCATGTTTCATGTATGAGGCGTGGTTGAAATATGACCTTGAGCTCAGTGCCAAAGGTTTAATGGCATATGGTAACTCTATGTACGAGGCTTGGTTGAAATATAACCATGTGCTCAGTGCCAAACGTTTAATGGATCTTGGTAACAATATGTATGAGTTTTGTTTGAAATATGACCTTCTACTCGGTGCTGAAGGTGTAATGGAACATGCGAAACAATTACCTTGTGACGACTTGGTAGATCGACGAGAAACCACACAAGAGAACGAAATTGTCATAACAAATCATGCATGGTTGGTTGCACGGGTTGGGAAATGGTTAAAATATGACCGTCTACTCGGTGCTAAAGGCATTTTATATAAATGTTTCTAACTCTTCTATTATAGTGGTGTGAGTAGGGAAGTAATTGGGGAAACCTAATGAGTATTAATACTCACCCATGTGTTGGAACTTTGGTTCTTTTTCAGATGCTGTCTTCCATGATATAGGTAGAGGTAGAGCATCTTATTGTTACTGTCTCGTGCAGATGTTTGGGAGATGTGGTGGAGCTTGGAGCTTGTGGAGAACAGTGCCGTGGTGTCTTTTGAGAATCGTGAGATGTTCATCTAACGTGTACTTTGATGCTTGGTTTGGACATCCATTGTTGTGTACATGATGTGGTTAGCCATAAATGAAGTTATTTTTTTTCATTCATTTTTTCATGCATCATATAGTGAATGTTTGGTTATTCTTGGTTGGTTTATGGGTTTTTCATAATGGTTACATCATCCCCAAATTGTATTTTAATCCATTGGAATTTAATTACAGCATTTGGAATCATGGGGATGTCGCATAAGGCCTAGTAATGACTTGTTGTACTCTCAAGCGAATGAGAATTGGTGTGTCATTACAATCATGAAATTAAATTACCTAGAAGATCGAAAACATTAATCATCATTAATTATTCATAAGAGGTTTTTATCAAATATTATCATATTTATATTCATTAACTATATGAAAATGATATTACAAGAAAAATACATGTTTCTAGATCACAACATAGATATTATATTATCTTGGAAATAATGAGGGAAACCCTTATCAGGATATAAAAAGAAAAATCACCAACATGAGATTACAAGCAATTAATAAGTCTGTTTTAATGGTTATTAAACTAATTTCATTTATTCCAATTGGATAAACCATGACTAAATTATGACTTTAGGTGAAAAATAATAGATCCAAAAAATTTTGTACCGTATATACTTTATCATTCGTCACATGATAATAGAACAACATTAACGATATATGATCTTCTCTCCCATATGATATGTATACATTCAAGTATTCTATACCATCAAAAAACCATAAAACCCCACTAGATACAGAGATAGTGAAATAAAAACATGGAAGTACTATATATGAGGGAAATTGATCACACTGAGTGAGAATTATAGAAAATATATAAGGACCAAACATTGGATCACCAACGATCAAGGACATAATTCCATGGATTGATTATCATTGTTGGGATCTCAAAACGCCATGGCATGTAGACATTGTTTTCTTAAAATGAGAGATAAATAGGTTATCAAAGAGGTTGTAGAAAATATAATATTCTATAATATTTAAGTAAGCACTACATAAGGGATTAACATGACATGTAATCCCATTTTAAGCTATGTAATCATTGGGGTTGGGTTTATGCTAAAAATGTCCTTTTATTATTAAACCCAAAAAATTTACACTTCTATAATTGACCCATAAAAAGCTATGAAATTCAATTATAGGGTTTTTAATTATTACACATATTGTAATTCTCAGGTTGCTATCAATTAACAACGGAACATTTCCAAACATACCAAAAGCCTCCTTCGATAGAAATGTTCCTCATAGAAACAAATGGGTTGGATTTCAGGGATTACAGACCATACATTATATACCTATCAATAAAATTTCATGCTTAGGAATCCAAATCCAAACTAGAGAGAATGAATATGGAACATCATAATAGATACACCATAACATACCTCCCAATGATCTCCCATCTCAATAGCCCAATGAACACACTTTTACCAAACAATTGAAAAACTATGAAACAACAACATTCATCTCCTAGCCACCCTCACATCTGAGAGACCTATCAAATGAGAGAACATCCCAAAAAAATTTATAACATAAAACCATCCAATTATGATATAACTTTATAAACCACCACAGAAAAATGGTATAAAATAACAGATATACATAAAAAATCCAATGGTACATAGCACACATCTATGACTCCCATTCGTAGGTACTCGTTTACATACCAAAAATCTTCCAAAACTCATGTACTATGTAAATATTACAAAAATACAACAAAATATAATGATTTTCATAGATCTTAATGGGATTCTACTCAAAGTATTCATCATTTTAATTAGTTATATCAAAAAAATCGAAAACATGGGAGTGTTCATGAAGATAAAGGTGAATCCATAACATCTAAGAATCACTGTTTATATGTATTATCTCAGTGAAAGTGGTATTCAATTCACCATATCTATAAAACAATCCAACACCTAAAATTTCCTAATAAACTATTGAAAATGATTACTCCCATGACCAAACCATTGATTCCCATAATGTTTATTCACCATTACAAAGTTGTGATTTCGAATGTCAAACTGTAGAGGTATGTTACTATGATTAGAATATTATTTCTTATGATTCAACACTAAATTCAGTCTCTCATTAATTACCTAATATATATATATAGTATAATGTACAGGTTCGGGCTGGAGAATTATTGGTTGTCCTACTGTAGTCTACGACAACAGATAATGGAAATATCATCATTTTGATCCCTCATATTGTGTAATTCCAACGACGTATTAAACATATTTATTGTACGAAAAATCAACAACTGAATCCAAAAACCTACTATATTAAGGACATAAGAGAAAAATATGTATTCACGAGTCTGGATAATCCTCTTAGTTGGGAATTATGTTTGAAGATGAAACAATGTTACAAATAATAATTGAGTTTCAAAATCTTACAAGAGACTTATCAACCAAATGGAGACAAAATTTTGATCACAGGCATAAATAATCTTCAATGGGAATTCTGGGAGCCACACCAACTCCACATGATAATACCTCAACAAAACCTACATTGATCTCGACTCCTTAATTACTGTAAAGATTGATGATTTAATCAAACGATCCATTATATCCATTATATAAAAATATCCTCCTTGAGATTTATGCAAATTGAAAATAATTTCCACCAAGATGGCCTACCAAATCCAATGTAGAAAGTCTAAGCACTTGAGAAAAGGAATCAAAACTAAGTTCATAGACTTTACATTATAGAAGAAAAATAAATTGACTAGCAGACATGAAAAAATCACACATTAACCCAAGACAACAATATTGTCCTCCCAATGATTGTTACATAAATTTCATGGAAGGATGTACCCCCAATGTCAATTTATAAAAATCCATCGATATTGGAAAAAAATACTTCCCTAAAACAACTCCCAAGGAAGTTCATCCTTAGACCAACCAAAAGTGATATCACAAAAAACAACTCTGTCCCTCCAATCCCCAACCTTATAATCACCAAATTAGGGATTTTAAATTTATTACACCAATGATGACTACACCATCATCTAGAAAAGACATTTGCCTCCAATTAAATCTACCATATCATGATTCATTGATAAGAGTACACCCATCATCCTCCTGGATTCCTCATGTGGACGTATATAATCACAACATGAATTCTTAGTCAGAAAATCACCTATAAAATTTTCTTTTATTTTCATATATAAAATATCATAGTTGTAATACTATAGTAATTATAGACACTAATGATGAGAGTAGTTCATACCTTGTATGGGGAATATATTACAAATTCTATAATGATTAGTAAGAATGAAAATACACTCATAGGTGAGGTAATTCCACCCCAACCTCAAAGAGAAAAAAACATCCACTAACTCACAGTCAACGGTGGCTGTATTACTCTCATGGGGATGTTAATGTCAATACCCATAAAAACATATCACTAATGTATTAGAATATATAACAAATAATGGTAAAAAGTATAATATAAAAAAATAATATGAAATTTCTCAGAAAAAAAAACAAGATTAGAGACCATACAAACATACTCTCCACAAACTGATAAGAATCCATGCACTGGTCATTCCATGTTAGTTTTTAATCATTCTGGTTTAAGGATGATAATGGCATCACGATGAGAGATAAATAACCCATGAACTATAATTAATTTCCTAAAAGACCATGTAAACCACCTACTTATGACACTATATTGATGGATTCCCATGATTCAACTATCTATATCATGTATGGATACACACCAAATACCTAAAGGGATACCAAAATCAATATGAAATAGACATTGTGAGCCCAAAGCACAAACATAGACAAATTACATTATATCATCTCATGATAATGAATTGTCAAAACATCATGAAAATGGTATACATCCTCCTATTCAGACATATAATATAATATGATTTCATCGATGACAACCATCATGCGCATATCAAATAACTCACTGAATACCATGTTTATCAACCCCATGAACACATATGGATAATTTATCACACAAAAATTCATCACAATTAACTCATATTTCTCTTGATAATAATCGAATGCATTCCTCTAAATATTTAAATCATTTATTCCATTTGATGATATTATGTAAAGAAAATTTATCTTTAATAACTAACGTTCTCTCTTTGATCGATCAAATAAATTATCAATCTAAGGAATATGATAGCATTTCATCACTATTACTTGGTTCATGTGATGATAATTAATATTACATCACAATCTATCAAAATCCTTATTTATGATAAAAATAATTAACACTAAAGATACACACTCAAATAAAGGAAACTCGACAATTATAGATAATCCATATATAATTGACTATTTCACAACACAAAAGATTACATTCAATATGTACACGTCAATATATGAGATATTATTGGTCATAGGTCTATCAAAAACATGATTCCCCATTGATGCGGAAACTCTTCATATTCATATGGAAATATATTTGGGTACTCTTCAAAAACCCTAGAAAAACCATCCTACTGAACCTCGGAAAAAATAAAAAAAAATCGTTCATTAAAGGTTAAATGGATGGAACAAACATCTCATATGTCTTAGGGTCTCACTCAGTAAATAACACATATTGATATTCATCAGCATCATAGAACACAACCTACCCTTTGACGAAATACAAGATAACAGTCACTAAATATAACAAATCCATGAAAGAGATGATGTAATGTGATAATATCTATAATCCTAGGAAATATCCTCAAGATTTCGACTTCTCTAGAACTATCTCACAAACTCCACATAGTTTATAAATGTCTTATTGACCACTTACTACTATAGTTAATGCCACATGCACTAAAATCCTCTCTACCAATTCTTTAAACGTGTGTGAGAGTAGGATATATAATGGAACACGATTATTATAAATCTATCAATGAATTTAACCATGTATAAAACAAAAAAGGGTGCCTTTAATGATGTATGGATCACCCATCAATGGTAATGATAATGAATATAGTTAACCATGAACACCTGCATTGCCTCTTTAACCCTATTGAATACAACTTATATGACAATGATATAGTATATGAGTATGATGAGAATCATTTATTTGTACAATTAATTTCTTATCCTCTCTATGCTAATCCTGATATGGAACACTGTGATACTGTGTCCTCAGTTGAAAGTAGCTCAATAATGAAACCTATGTCAGAAAACCTAGCACATGCTAATGTATCCAAAAGGACATGAAATATTATTGCTGATAACCTCCTCATCCATAAAAAATCTATCACATAATAAATTGGAATTTTTATGACACTCACTACTATCATTGAAATAGGGGGATGAGTCATTAGACCTACCATGTATGACCAAAAACTATTCTGTCCTGAAAATGGGAATCTCTGAGAACTTACCTATGTTATAAAAAACCCGAATGACTCCCATTCTTGATTTAATTTTTTTTAAAAACATCCTCTAAATAACAACTACATTTTAGAACACCTCTAATTATATTTTTAGTAAAAATGGAGGCATTTATAATTGTAAATATTTATGAATTTTCTACTCATATTTCTATTCCATTTTCTCCACTTCTTAATCCTTCTCTAAATATTTTCACAAAATGGTCTAAAAATAAATCTCTAACACTCACACTTATAATATCTTCTAGAGAAGGGTAATAAATTTTAGAAACTATCAATAGTAATAGTTAAGAAAATAAAAAAAATAATAAACTAGTCTCAAAAGTTCACCCATAAGATGGATGACTCCTCAAAATCCATGAGGATAATGAACCACCACTAACTCACTACCCCATGAAATATATTCAAATATAATGAATCAAATTTCACCTACCTAGAATGTTTCAATATATGAGATATCTCAACATACACAAACTTTTTTACCATATATAATCAAAAAACAACCACTCGTACTTATTAAGACTATGACACTAAAACAAGAAAGGATTCCTCCTCCATGTGTTATTTTTGTCGTCCTATACTATACAGTAATATGTATATAGATATTGATGAATATATTATGCATGAACCTGATGAGGATGTCAACCTAGTGTTATAAATAAAAAAATAAACTGTTGGACTCCTAAACCATTACATATGGAACATTTAACCTTAATGAAATAATTAAATTAATATGTTTTATGGTTTTAATGAATACCCAAATTTACAAATTTCAAATAATAGCATAATGAATAATTATCAATGATCAAAACATAGGCCTCCACAATTAAACTAATGTCAATATATTTTAGGACTAATATAAAACATAATGGAATGTTAATTGAATCACAAGGGGTATAAAAACACTTGTCTTAGAAAGTCCATAGTGTTTACATCACTTACTAAACTTACTTAAAATCATATCTCCACCATACTAGGCAACCTCTAATTGTCTTAACTCAAAACTATATCTTATCCCACAACCTGAAAATTTGATAACAAACTATGATGAACACAAACCCCTCGATATATGACAATGATTGGTGATATATGGTGACTACCTGAGTCCCACCCACAGTATGCCCCATGTTAGAGAATAGTAATTACAGAATAATGAACATTGAAATTGGAGGCATTTCCCTCTTGCATAAACATATGAAAGAGATAGATGAGATGGTTTATCCAATCAATAGATACTAATAAATATTAATATATATAAAGAAAAATAAAAAACATGCAATAATATAAAGTAATATAATATGAAGGTAAAAACATCAAATACCAAAACGATAAAGATGCTAATGAATATGAAGCCCAAAGAGCACCGACAAAACCTATTTCATGTAATATGAATCCCGATTTCGATCCTAAAATATATAACCCAAAAATAGATAAAAAACACATAAGGTGTTAATAATAGTATACTCAATAGTATCCTCTATAGTGCCTCTCATAAATAAATATAAAAAAACTATCTAACAGAGATTAAATAAAGGAGAAACAAAATCGCCTCCATAATAGGAATATAATGTTCTCAACCACACTATGGCTAAATCAGAATAATAATATCAAACATTAGACAATATAATATAATATATATACATCAATGGTACCCCACACTTACTTTCTCGCTCTATTTTTTCTCTTCCACAATTTTAAAGATCATGATCATTTCTCTGAAAAAGACAGACATGTTTAAAACACCTAGAATGGAATCACAACATGCTCCTCCTACAACACATTAACCCATAATTCCATATAAAAATACATATATAGTACCCAATTAGATATTGGGAGCAATTAAATCTATACGACATGTGTCATCCATTGTGTGTTATCAAAAAATCCATTATGTACAATATACAATGTAACAAATCTCAATCCATCATATTCAATACACATCGTACTAATAATAATCCTTTGGATACATAATATGATAATAATGGTTTTTTAAATAACTAAAATACATTAATAGCCTCTAAACACATATCTAGGTAACTAATTGGTTTTTATACCAGAATTGGTAACTACCATGTCAAGAGGAATGGATGAGATGGGGTTTTCGATAATCCCCCATCCCATGTGGATGATGGAAGAAAGTCCATCCCAGAGTCCACTGGGTGTCAGTATCCCTATCCAACACGGGTGGGGAAAAAATAAAATCAAAGAATATACATGATATAATAAATCTCACAACCATATTATGTAACTAACATATTCCTCAGTTCAACTATTGAAAACTTCTCTTGGACTCTCATATTCAAATATTAAGACAAGAAATTCTATAATAATAATAGTACATTAAAGATATACATTTACTAATTAATTTAAATTTTTATCATTTCCTTCTGTTAATGAATACCTTATCCATTAACTAACTAATAACACTATTCAACATTATATAACATTTCAATAACCATCAAAGTAATGTCCATTTTTCAGGGAATAATAGAAACCATTTATTTAGTACAATATGATTAAAATTGTTTAATAATACTCATTACATCACTATTGACCCACATTGGCTAAGAGTTTTTTCATTATTATCATTATTCCACATACAGTAAATATAGTAAAACCATAATATCATACCTCCAAGAGGAAACGTGAATCAATGCACTAAAAACTACATCATGTAGTGAGGAATGGAAAGCTAACATAACTCAAAACTCTAACATCATCTATTAAAAAAATTCAGAAGTGATAATCATTCTTCATAGAACCACGTCTGTGTGAAATACTATTCTCTACAGGTTCCATAGTCTATGCATCCATATATAACACCAAAATTCATATATGGATCCATCACTCCATCTTAGGCATAACCTACACCCCATATTCTAACAACCCCCACTGATATATCACAACATACGTCCCATGCCTGTCCATGAAAGGATCACATCACTTCTAAGCCTATCAATAGCATATCACATTTACCTTCCAAGGGTATACCATATATAGATCACATCGTATTGGAGGCTCCTCGCCCAATATTATAATAACGTAGATAATTATATAATAATACCTTTTAATTTCTATTAATAATTGTGGATAAGATATTATTTTTACATTAAAGTGGATGCTTGTTTCGATAGATAAATCGACATGCAACAACAGATTTCTTTAAAATATCACATTGCATGCAACATTGAATTATACCAAACGACAATACAATAATAATATTATTCTTTTTATTGGAACTTAACACCTAGTTGTGGAAATGGAAGAATGAATATTATAAATTGAATTTTTAAATAAGGTATACATATATTTAAATAATGACTAATTGTAGATAAATTGATTAAATGGAAATAAAAATCAATTTGATATACATCATTCATTTTTATGAAATCATATTTAAAATTGAAATATTGGGTTTATAAAATAATATAAAACATTATGGATATTTATTTAATGAAAAGCAATTGTTATATATTCAATGAAATGTTTTAAATTCATCTAATATATTGTATGGTCATGATATCAGTAACAAATTAAATTTATGGATAAAAGAATAATTTTTCTTAAAATGAAGTTTAACCATATTTTGATGGTGTAACGTTTTCGAATAAATTTTTGTCACTTTTATATGTTACATTTACCAAAATACACTTATTATATATAATAGGGACATAAAAAATTTACATTGGGTAAATTTCTGTATTTATCATAGTAAAGATTATTTTTAATTAATTGTGAAAAATAGTACATTTTAAGTCAAAAATGTGTTTTCATATGATTTATTTATATATTTAAAATATATTTTTAATTGGTTTAAAATGCGTAATTAGATTATGTTTTTAGAATTTCAACAATTTTTTTTCATTATAACAAATTTCATCAATTAATAGGACATAAACACATGTCAATCATTTGATAGTTATCACTTCATAAAAAAACATGCCTTTTAGTTTTGACAAAGTGAATTAATTTTAAATTTATTTCTACCACTTATTTTTTTTTTTGAATTTAAAAAATGGATTCTATATTTTAAATCATGATGTCCAAATTTTTTAAATAGGTTTCTTTTATTTTTAGTCATTATGATTAATGACTTCATTAATTTTTTGTTTACCATTGTTAAAAGGTAAATATGGTATATAAGCGAAAAATAAATTATTATAATTATAAAAAACTACCCTTAAACATTTCCCAATCATATTGGATGATATATTTACCAAAATGATCATTTTTTGTCTATTTTGGAACCCCATGGAGCCACATGGTTGTGGAAATGAAATTTTATAATAGATAATTTAAATTAAATAGAAATGTTTCCTGAACATGTATATTTTAGTAAAATAATTATTATATTGGTTTGTATGAGTGATTATTTTGATAATAACTAGTCATTAAAATAAAAAGATATTTCCTATATCATGTTATTTTATTTATAATTTTAGATGACATATAAATAAATATATTTATGAAATAATGATGATGTAGTGATTACCTTATTAATGAATGATTTAAATAAATTTGATTATAAATATTAAAATAATTTTTTAAAACTTTTTATACCTTCAAAAAAATTTAGGGATTATTATTACTTGTTATATTTCATTTAATTGGGGGTTTTAGAAGGATTAAATTGTTTATGAGATTTTTATAAAGTCATTATATGAATAGTATTAAAACAGACATAAATGAGTTCTTAAAACAAATAATTTTTTATTTTTTGATATAAAAGGCTTAAAAATAAAATATTATTCAAATTGATAGATAATGTCTGACATTTCATTAATGAACTACATGAGGTTATATTGGAATTTTATGGTAACTATAATAACAATATAGTGTGGATATACAATAAGACAAGGTTAGAGTTAAACTAGTTAACTAAGGGTTTAAGATAAATGATAAGGTTAAATATGAAACGAAATAATTTCTAAATATATTGGTTGATAGTATTTAAAAAAACATATTATATAGGAATTAAATGATTTCTGGAACTATTTAAATATAAATTCAGTTTATAATAAAATATTCCATCCAGAAAATACTAAAGTAACCCTCCTACCTCATATAAAAGGGAATCAACTTAACCAATTTACTAACAAATCTAAACCCACTATTATTGTCCAAAATATACTCTAATAATATTCCAAAATCCATATCTTCCTCATTGAAGCCATTCCTTATGATGAATAGAATTCCCTAAAGCCATTTTCCACAAATCGATGGGAGTTACACATTTTATGAGATACTGCATTATCTATTGATCCATTCAAATATTTTACTTCTTCAATACCTATTATATTGTTATTAATTGATTACATAACAACAACAGTATCCAAAAGATACTAGGATTTTTTTTCAGAATTATTTTATTTACACATACACACACAGGGATCTAATGGATACGAATATATTGTCTCTGTGTACGGCGAACTGATGCATCAGGAAATGATGATAGTTCAATATTCCTCAAACAACTATCACGGTGGCCATTATGATGGAACTATATTTATATATGATATATATAATATTAAAAATGTCCATATTCTTCTTTTATATTAATTAATGTAATATTTTATTCTTTACATAATGTGTAAATTGGATAATTTCATATGAGGATGTGTGGACTACCTCCTCCTCAAAGGGACATGACTCGTCCATTCGGTACATGAAATGTATAATGGATGTCATTAATGAACATATGTAACATATAAAAATATTATCTTATATTAGAATTATAATATAACTATGAGTAATTTAGTTTTCATTCTGCTAAAAATGAAGATGAAATTAAAGTAGCGTTCATGCACACGTATGGCATACCGTCTCCATGAACAATGTATTTCTCTTATAATCTTCAAATGTTGATTACTATTATAAATAATAATATATAATGGATATGTTAGATATCAATGATAACTAAATCATTAAAAAGTTTTTTAATATTGTATAATATAACTTATATTTATTATTCAAGATTAAAAAGGAACATACATAATGAGTCAAATTCAAGGTATGGGACTTCGTCTCAATATACTTTCATTTAGGCATATTATTATTTATAAAAAACATTCTTTTATATGGTTTAAAAACTTCACTGAATTTTAATTTCATTCTATGGAATCATTTTTCTATGAATTATTTTATTAAAACCAGAAAACAATAATTTTGACATCATCCTTTTCTCCACCGCAAGCATTATCTGATATTTGGCTTCTTTAATAAGACATAATGTTTTTAAAAATAAAATAAATACCATATAACATTTTTATGTATTCTGACATTTAAAATGTTTTTTAAAATAGATTATGTCAATATCTTGACATCTATATTTATATAGTAATGTGTAAATGTTATATTTCATTAATGCTTGTTTTAGGTGTTATGATAATGTTATGTTTCTTGGGAATTGTTTACTTATATGAGTTGTTCTATGATAAGAATATGGAGGGTGATCCTGATATATCTCTCCAATGAATTGGGTAACATGATGGAGGTAAATTTCGATGTTATTCCTAAGAGATTTACGCAATATAGTGTGATGAGTATTCCAAACGTAACTTCCTATGTAGTTGTGAAAGATTTAATCTCTATATGTTATATATGCCACATGTTACATTTAAGATTTATGATTTCCAAGTGATATTAATAAATCATATGATTTCATGAGGTATGTTAAAGAGGTTATGTTTTATGATTGAAAAGTATGGTTTTACATATTTTTATGAATTTATGGACTAATTTTTTCATTCATTATTTTATAACCCTTACTGTTCTTTTTATGACCATTCATCATTTTATAGTTTTTTCAGGGGGTATAAAGAAGGGTAAGAGAAAGAATGTATTAAAGAATATTTATATCAATAAAATATTTTTTTTATTTAAAGTGTTTTATTATTTTGAAAACATTGGTTAGAGTAGAAGTGTCTACATGGTAATATTTTAGATTTATTGTAATAGTTATGGCCTAATTACATAAATCACTAAAAATAAAAAGATCCTTATAGTGAATTTTGGATTTAACTAAATATTAATTAATGATTTTAGGATGGGGACTTATATATAACACATCATTCATTCCATTCTCAGACATATCTGGCTAATATTAAAAGGATTGTGAAAAAAGAATAGAAAAAATGAAGTCGGAATAAGAAAATCATATCCAATATGGAAATTTTGGACCAAATGATAAATCATCCAATCGTACCCCATAATCTAGCTCACAAATATCCAAACACAAGGCAATATTCATTTTCAATAATATAGGATATATATTCCCTCTCAATTATTAGTATCCAAAATCATATTCATATTCCCTCTTGAATTAATTTATCCACTATTCATAGGTTACGTTTATGGGTAACATAATACGTCAATCTATATCAAGATATCAACGTAAAAACATATTAATATAATTAATTAGGGATTGAAAACCTAGAGAAGTATATTTCTCAGTTAACATGCCATTTAATTTTTTTATTAAAAATAATAATCATTTCTCACATTATTTTTCAATTAAACCAATTGAATGGGAAATAATATACAAAAATAAATATCTGAATTGAATCAATTTGAATAGCATAATGTAATATCAACTAATTGATTAAAAAATTAATATAAATTAGTTATTATTATGAAAATAATTACTAATTAATTCCATCATAATGTTTTTCAAAAAAATATAACATGTTATTCAATGAATTAGATTATGTTATCCAGGAAAAGAACATACAAATCACACTATCTGTAAAGTCATGAGGCCATCCCTAATCATATAAGAAATGAATCAACATATTCAACAATTAAAAAAACGAATTATTTACTTTAGATTAATAATAATTTGTTAAATTTAGCCACCATACAAAGGGATAAAACATGGTCAATTTTTAATTGCATATAAATAATAATAAAATAATTGATTTCCTACCATAAAGGGGTTAGTATTCTATGCATGTTAAAAAACCAACATTACTGATCTTTGGTCACTAATCATGAATTATCATTATCCATAAGAGTATCACAAAATAATACAAATCATTAAAACCACATTGATAACATGGGATTCTTTCCTCCGTTACATGAAAAAAATGGTGGAATTGAGATAAAACTAAGATAAACATATATAATATTGAGTGAACCTGGGATCACCACAGATTAAATATTGAAGGCCATGGATACATTTCCATTTTATAGATTTAAATATTACTTAGAGGGAGTTTTTATTATCCTGAAATGAGAGATAGGCATAGATGTCCATGGGATTTGGTTAAAACCATAGTGGATGAAACATGTAATGTTTTAATGAACAATGGATTTACATGAAGGGTATTTATTTTTCATCTCAGGTGATCCTAATTATTAATATTATATAAAAAATATTTCATATTTAATTATTTAAAATTACTGAATTATATATCATTAAGTCTCATTTCACAATGGTTGAAACTTGTTAACAATGAATGTAAATATTACAAATCATGAAACCACACTATTTCTATAATTTCATAAATTAACCCCTCCATAATTACATCAAGCCTCCTTTGATCACCATGTGCCTAAAAACATTAAAAGGGGTATATTTCATAGATGTTGGGCTTTATAGAGCTTGTGAATGATACATGAATTTCATCAATATATATTCCTCTTAGAAATAATATCTTGTATAATTATCTAATATTTTTTATATAGTGGGAAGACATGAAGGGTTATATTGAAATTATTTCTATGGGTACATGTTATTCCAACCAGATAAGGTAGAGTCATATAATCCAAATTGTATATTAATATTATTCCTTGAACAGTTATTAATATAGGAGAACAAAATAGTTGAATTATTTATCGAAATTCCTGAAAAATATATATGAAATATTTTAATTTGAGTTGTATTCAATCAACATAATAAGATTGAAAAATCTTTCAAATAATAAACTATTTATATCTTCACCAGATTTCTATAATGAAGAATTTTAAACTATAATGGTTCCATGGAATAAAACATTATATTGTATCTGACAAGGTGATGATACTTAAATTGGTGCTATTGAAATATTTTCTACAAAATGTGGATTTAGAGTTTAGTTTCATCACATCTAATCACACTATGAATTATAATTAGTTTTTGTGAACTATTTAATCCATTTAAAATTTTATAGGTCTTGCTCAATGTATTTAAATTGTTTCTAGTATCAAAATCTTCTACTAGTGTAGTTTTCATAAAAACAATTTATTCCACATAAGTATTTAGATGGATACATAGGAAAAAATACAAATAATATAGAGTATATATCAAATATTGTATGATAATTTTATATATTAAAATCTATTAATAGATAATGTTAATGAAAAAAAAGAAGATAATTTTAGTTCCATTTAGTATAACATTGTGGTGGTTCAATAATGATAGAAAAAATATGTTTGTCATTGAAAAAATATGTTTTTTACAGTTAGAAGGTACACTTCTCATATTCACAATCTATTATGGTTATAATATTTTATAATTAATAAAAAGTTTCCCTATTTATATCCATCCACTGATATTTTGGATCGAGTTTTGATAGTTTCATGTCACCATAAACATACATAAATCCTCTTTCTTTTTCATTGTGTGTTTCATGTATCCCTACTATTAAGTTACTAACAATATCCTTCACATGTACTTAACATAGAACATATAATATATATTTTCATCATTTATATGATGTAACACTAGTTTAAATCTTGTATCGTAGATATAAGGTTCCCTGGAAGATGGCCAAACACTAAGTAGAAGTTTTTTGGAAGAATAAAAAATTTGAAATAGTTATATGGGAACTTGTGGAAGTGATGAAACATATATATCCACAATACTATTTATCTTAGTATTGTTATTTTTATTTAGAAATTAATTTTAATGTGGGTTATAATTTAAAACACATATACATAATGATATGTTTCTCTATGAGTAAATAAAATTTATTGAAAAGCTTGGGATACATTCAAACTCTATTATAAATTTAAAATAATAGTGTAATATTATAACCTAGATAATATATTAAAATTGTCAACAATAAAATAACTATATTAACAAATAATAATAATTATTTTAGATATTGAAAATATATTAATAAATAAGAACTCAAAAATTATTAATTAATTAATATAATATAATAAAAAAATTTCCATCTAAATTGTTTTTTATTTGTTGGGAGAATTAAATATAAACAATTTAAGAAAATATTGGTGAAAATTGTTTAAAAATAATAAAAATTAATTTTTTAATTAATTATGTAAAAAAAATCTAAGGGTTAATTATTCTAAATTTATTTTTGTGAGTATTTTTCATTAAACAGATATGAATAAATTTTATTGAAAGCATCTTTTTTGTTTCATGAATTTAAATAATTCTATTCATATTATTTATTAATTTAAATTCTTAATTTCATAATTTATAATATGAATAATCTAATTTTATTCATTAAAATTAGATTAATTTTATATTTATTTATAATTTTTTTATACAATAATTTTTATTGAAACATCATTTCTTCACATTTTGATATATTAAATTTAAATTTAAATGTGTAATTCATTTAATTTAATATATAAAATTGGATTGAATATTTTTTTGTAGAATGAATAAATTGGGTAAATTGTTCCCTTTTAGGGTTCCTAATTAAAAATAGTATCTTGGTTAAATATTTTTCACAATCATAATGGAAAAACATATAGAATAATGTTAATAAGGTATTAATATTTCATAAATAACATAAGTAAATATTAAATTCATCATTATCTTTATCATTGATATTGTGATGATGAAGGAAGAATTAAATTTACTTCCAAATTGGAAGTCATCTATACCTAGGATCGATGGTCTCATTTCAGATTAGATGGAATAGAATATATATATATATATATATATATATATGTCTTATTACATTAACTTTATAAAATATAAATTTTAGAAAATATTGATTTTATTATATAATAATTACATAATATTATCAACATTGGGTGGATGAATAATTTAAAAAATATATTTCAGGTAATATTGAAACCTATTTTTTCGAAATTCCAAAAATATTAGCATCAAAAGACATTTTACAAATTATTTATAATAAAATTAAGGAATATTGGGCCTATAGAAGGATGAATGCTAGAGATATCATAGGAATAATTAGTCTTTGTATGAGTTGAATGGATAAGTGAAGATAAGTCCTTTTATAAGTGGGGAAGGGAATCAAATTTTTAATAACATGAAAACTACGTCTAAGAATTCCAAATTTATCCAAAATGGTAAACTGATCTCGAAGAATTTTTTTTAGAATTTCATTTAATATATTTCATAATTATATAGGATTGAAATATGTGTAAAAAATAAGACTGATACAATTTTTATTTCAAAATAAACCTATATCATTTAGTTTGACCCCACGTGAACCCCCATTTAAAATAACCATATAAATTAAATAATACTGTTTTTGTTTTATTTAAAAATATAAACCAATTTAAACAAATAATATTGTATTATTTTATCTTATTAAAAATAATTTATAAAATTCATAAAATTTCATTCATTTATATCGATGAATTAAATTTAAATTTAAACTCCCTAATGAATCAAGAAATCTATTTTCCATTGAAATAATATCCATTGGTGTAAAATGTTATTGTATAAAAATGTAACATAAAATTGATTCCAATGACATAGAGTTTATTCATACTATTATCGATTAACTATATCTACTATGTATATAGTGTTATCAAATCTAACATTTAAATGTTTAAAAAATAATGAATTTTTTTTAATAAAAATCAGTATTTGATAATATTTAATAAAAAATTAATCTTTTTTAGAATTTTTCAATTATTGACTCTAAGTTAATTTTTTAATTACTAATTTAAAACGGAGGTTAATAATATTTTTTAAAAAATCATAATGGTAGAATGATTGAATTTTAGTTTTTGTGAAAAAAAAATATTTTGTGAAAAATTAAATATCAACGGGCTTAAAATGTTACTAATTAATTAAGTACGTATTAAAAAATATATTTTCTTTATGTAAAAAAATTATAGTTTATTTTTTTCTAAATAGTATTGCTAAATAGCCTGAAAATTTCATCTTTTATGTTATATTGGGCACTGTTAAATTATATTATTAATAGTAACTTGTAGATTTTTTGAACTTTGTGTCATCTATAATGAAATATATCAATGAAATTTTATTTGTATCACTGTAATATTACGAAAAATATTTTTTTATTAAAGAATAGTTAAATATTATTTTAATCTTCAAGTTCTATAACATTGATACAAAAATCAAGGGTATATATACCTCATCATATATTATGGTTCCCATGTAGAATAGTCTCTAAGATGATTTATTATATAACCATGACCTGTTGAGTGGTCCTGATTTGTATAAAGTTAACTTTATGATCAAGATACTCCCAATTTTTTCCTTTATTAGAAATTTCATGATCTAATGGTACAAGTAATTATTTTAGTACTTGTGATGGATTAGTTATGTACCCCTTCATGTAAAATATATAGAACACATCCCGGACTAGATGGATGTTATATGGATGTTTTGTGTGACACAATACCTCTACATCTTGATAAATTTTTGAGAAATTACCAATATATATAATATTCACTTTTCCTTTCTTTTTGAATCTCAATACCTCATTCATCGAAAAATTCATATAAAACATTCTCAAGGACATTAAATTCTTGGTTAAAATAATGATTACTAGAAATATTTTCAATCATCTATGTGTTGGCCTTATTTGATGTTAAATGACCCAAAATTTATTTATAAATTAATTAGCCAGGAATTTTCCCATTATCATTGCATCTGAAAATTCATTCAGTCCCATTTGAATTGTAAACTTCTTTCTATAAAATAATTTTAATGGAGTAATCAAAATGTTCCAGAGAATGATTATTTTTTAAAATGTTACTATAATAAGATGACGATTTGAACCCCCATTGAAATCCATTAGATAGATATCATCATATCATTTAGGGTTTTAATTTTTATTTTAGTATGAAATTATGTCTATGGATAATAAAAATTACCATAACAAATCTCTTTCTCAATTACTATCTAAATTCATTGCAAAAAATCAAGCAAATCATCAACTCTTGATTAGATAAAATAAATGTTCTCATTCCATGAATCCTTAAAACTATCATTCATTTATATCTTTGTATGATGTTCAAGAAGAAAATAATAATTAATTGTGGTGAAAAATTTTATTATTTTTATGTGATAGACCAAAACAATTATTGAATTTTTCCCATTATATTTTATGGGTATTATAATGAAAATAACCAAAATTCTGTTTCATGTTTTAAATTTTTTATGGTGAATGGATGTAACAACCCCATTAAAATTATCATTTAATATTAAATTTCGTTCATTCAATGAAATGTTTCATAATCACAAAAATATATCTCTTCATTCCCTTCCTCCAAAAATACTATTTTGAATATCTTTCTATCAATGTTCATAGATGTTGAATAGAAAATTATGAACTATGATATTCCCATTTCTACTAATGATTGAAACATGTTGGGAATGATGCACATATACAGTTATAGAAATATCTCATTCTATCACAATGAATGTTACCATGCTATATATTTCTAAAATTATAGTACACCTATAAATCATTCTTCTTCATCTCTTTAATATTAATTTTTTGTAGATGTTGGAATAAATTTTTGATATATATAAATTTTTCCACTCCCATTCTGATTTTCATAAACATCAATTTTATATTAAAAAATCTTAGATTTTTTTTTCTCCCCATCATATAAATTAATGAAAGATCATTTCAACTAAAAGGTTTTTACACCATGTTTTCTTTCAAGGGTGGTAATTTATTAGAATTAAAAATATTTATTATGACAGTATATTTCTTACATATTGGAAGACTCATTCTATGTGAATATATACATAATGTTTTGAATAATTATATATATAAAACCTTTATTCATGAGGATTATTCATCTATATTTTTAAAAATAACATTACCACAACATACACAAAATAATGAGTTGGTTATTATTTCTCTAAAACATTCTATTATGGTGAGGTGTATGGTATCAACATACCATTATAGATGAAAAAATATCATATCCCCATACTTTATGAATAAATTATTATTAATATAAATTCTATAATATAGGATAATGCATGAAAAATTAAATCCACTCAAACCACCTTTTTATTCACGGAATTTTAATCACACAATACTATAAAGAGAAATTAGGTTCCCTTATATGTTATCATGGTTAGTAGATTATATAATCATATATTATTCCCACAAAAACTGTAAATCATGTAAATGTAATCCTAGAAAATACTATATGAAATTCATAGTGGTTGTTAGGGGATAACATTCAATAAAACTATCCTTTAAAGGATCCACCGATATAATCATAGTCAAGCTTATATATGAAAAAAGATAGATTTTTTCAAAACTTCATACATAGTAAATTTTTAACACCTATTCTACATCCCCGTGGCCATCAAAATAATTATAAGGTGATCTAAATTCTCTTACATTTTAATTTAATATATAAGAATATTATATATAAGGACTACCACAAACCGGTCAAATTAATCTATAAATAATCTATTGATTACATACATTATAATAGATACATAATTAGTATGTATAAATAGAATGACTATATATTAATATTTCGCATACCTTCTATGTATTTTTTATTTTGGTATATCATTCTTCTTAACCCAAAATTGATAATATTTAAAATAATATTCAATCATGATAATATACAACACATTATATAGTTGATCTAACTGGTTAATAATATGGGGTTGGTGACGTGTTTTCTTGATCGTTGTCTTATTCTATTCTTGATAGTCAATTAAAATTAACGTATATCAATCCTTATTTCAAAAAAAATAATAGGTTCACCCCAAGGAAACATACATGGAAAAATAAATAACTTTAAAATATTCCTATATAGATATATATTTAATTCCTAAAACTAAATTTGGGATATTCCATATAGAATTATTAAATCCTCTTGGTACTACTTATGATTTCTAATGAGTACTAAACTTCACCATTCATTTGAAGACTTGGATACACTTTTGAAACTAAATAATCAAAATCCCAAAATTTCGGTATACCATTTATGGTGATTTCGTTCCATGAAAATTGGGAATGAAAATCTCGAATTTGGGATTAAAAACCTAAATAAAAAATTGGATATATAATTTATGTTAATATTTATCATCCCACAAATATAAAATAATAACTATGTTTTTAATTTAAAATGTTACATCCCTTCCACATTAATTTATCTAGGATTTTTATGGACAATGAATCTAAATTCACATTATAATATCAAATTCACCTAGAGGTAGAGTAACAATATTTGTAGGAATCATATTCCAAAAAACATCATCTAGACTTGAATCATAGACAATATATGACATAATCATTCCATTATGTGTTTAGAGTACTTATTAAATATAAAATTAGTGAGGATATGAAATAACATTACTATATACAAGTGAATATTAAAGGTAATTTATGAAATTAAAATCAATTAAGATACATCGATTCATGAGAATACTTATCACCCCCCCCCCCCCGCAATATCATTTCTGAATCTTGAATCCAATCTTAAAAAAATGGTAGTAACGTTGTCTATCGTCATTGGTCAAATTGTTCAATAATTCATATAATCCATAAATCCCGAAAAATTTGTTCCATGGTTTGAAAGCATAGGTTTATCCTATTTCATTAATGATAATAATATAATAAAATCCTCCATGATTTTTTATATATAGATATTAAATTTACAATGATAATTTTCCAGTAGGGTAAATCATAGTGTGTAAAATTCCTATTATCATGAAACCGGTTGATATCAAGTCAACATCAAATACATCATATTTAGATTTATTACTAAATGGAATACATATTCCCTGCCATATACACTTTTAGTATTCAAAAATGTATTTTAGTTATTATAAATAACCATGAATATATTTTACCAAAATATAGGACGTTTTCAGATACATAGACATATCATTGTAGTGATAACAACAGTTTCTATTTTTAGTTTATCATAATATATAGTTAATATTTCTCTAATTCCAATTTTAATGACCCAAACATATCATACATTGATATCATTTATCAGTTTTTGAATATTCATTACATAATTCGATGATACATGTTACAGTTATATAGTAAAATTATCTTTGAAAAATTACATTAATAAATAACTGATTCATAAAATGTCACATTACCTACTATAATGTACATCTCAACTAGAACGATACATAGTAATACAATACTTCATTAATTTCATCACAACCTATGGAATGGGATCATAATTAATTATGAGATAATGTTCTCTTAAATTTTAATCAATATATATATCAACTATCCCGAAATCAAAACATGGTCATATGGATATGGGAATATTGGAAAAATATATGAAAACCAAACCCTAAATATCATATATTAGAAATATATGTCATTTAATATATAATTGAAGTTCAAAAAACATGAATCATAATATAATAAAATAACATGATTTATAAGAAGTAAAATTTTTGAGAAGAAATAAATTTATTACTAGCTTATAATTATTTAAAATCAGTTATAGTGTAACAATGTTTTGTTTTCCAAATTTCTTATACTATAAAGGATTACTTCACTATATTTTCATAGTATTAATGGATCACTGAAAAGTGTATAAAAATGAAAATATTTATTTATTAAATTTGTTTCCCATCACATTCCATTCCTTTTTTTATCATTGGATATCAATCATTACCCAATACAATGGAAGGAGAGATGGGTCAAAAACACTAATAATTCAACAGATTCTATTGAAACATGATCATAAAAAATTTATCATTTAATTATATACAAATAAATCAAGTTTCAGTTAAATTAAATTGGATTATAACCCAAAGAAGAAATGGTATTCATAATTGTTTCACCAATTGATTACAGAAGAACACTAGTAAAATGAACGAGTTTTATAATAATTTCATCAATTTTTTACAACACAACCTTTGATAATAATTGGACACAAAAAATATTTTTATTATAATAAATAATATTGAAAAAAAATAATGTGGATATCATTGGATCATAATCAATGTTTTGATCTAGTGAAATTATTATATTTCATTTCATACTGTAAATGACTTTGAATGTTCACTTCTATATTTTTGTTAGGAAAATAAAATTTTAACCTTAAAATCACTAATAAAAAATTTTTAATATAAAAAATATTAATGAAGCAGTATAATTTGATAACAACATTTTAGAAAATTAATGAAATATTTAAATCATTTTGAGGTCTTTATATTAAATAATATCATCTAGGTCTTACATGTAAAAACAAATGTACCTTTAACATTTTATGCAAAAATAAATATATATATTGTTCAAAAAATGAAAATTTTATTCCAATTAATGAATTTTTAAAATATTAAATTATGCATAAAAATTTATTGAGACTATAATTTTATATTTGTAAAATATTTTATTAACATAGTTTTTGTAAAAATGGATATGAAAGAAATGGGATTTTGGTCCAATTATAGTAATGAAATAATTTTGTCCTCAAAACATTAATTTTGATCCTTGAGTAAATAATAAAGCCAGGATAATTGGTAATATAAATTTTCTTAAATATTTTAGAGGAGAATAAAACATGTGATTTTATTGATAGATAGATAATAATATTTCATTATTAGAAACATAATAAAAAACAATACCAAAAAATTATTGAGATTGTAACATTAATCTGATACAAAATTGTTAATGAAAAAATCATAAGCCTTGAGAAAGAAAGAATATTTTTTGAATATTAAAATCCATAATATATTAATTATAAAATTCATTTAATTATCTAGTGGGTATAATATACACTAAAATATAAAATCTAGAATTTAATATTGCATGTTTCCTATAGTGATAAAAGTGAAACGAACGTTCTATGGACTATTTAATAAATCATGAATTGTACGCCCCATGAAATAATGAAATCAAATGAATAATTAAATATAATTAAGTGAAGGATACTAATTTTTATATATATGAAATGGTTTATAGATAAACCCTATAAAAGAATTTTTTTGAATAATGCAAATGTCTCTTAGAAATAAATTAAATAGTAGAAATCACATACCTTACAACTCTACATTCATGGAAAAAATATTAACCTATTTTATATTAAATTTTTTCAAATAATAAATATATTATATAAAAATATCTGTATATATCATACCTTATATTAATTACGTAAATCATTTTTATGTTAAATTTTCAAAAAAGTTCATGTTAATCATGTGTTTCATGAAATTACTCTTTTTCGCATATTTATATAGTTTTATTACTTTCAGTACTTTTTCATATATCATTCTTCTATATTAGAAATAATTTAAATAATGATATAAATATATTTTTTAATTTAGATATCATTAATTTTAATAATCCTTAAATGTTAGATTTTGATAATGAATTACACAATTCTTAAATATAGTAGGTCTTACATACGCCTAAATGATATTTAAATTTTCACGATAGATTGAATGAATGAATTATATATATTATATCAACATTAAATATTTATTTATAATTATTATATATAGTATATATTAATTAATTATTTCATTAATAACATTAATAAAAAAATAAAATGTAAAAAGTGTCACATCCATTTGTGGATTAGAAAGAATGCACGTTCACATTAGCGATGTAAAAATTTTAGAACTGATAGGAAGTTATTATGGTTATTGTTAACCTATAAATCAATGAGTATATTTATTTAATAAATATCATGTTCTAAAACTGAATCCATCTATATATCAAACCATGATAGGGGGGAAGTCAAATAATTTAAATCTGTTCATAAAGTTGTAGTCCTCTATATAGACGATCGACCAATTTATTTACAATTTTATAGAAGAGGATATGAATATTTTCTATTAAATGATCATAAAAAATACATATGTATATGGGAGATATTGAAATAATTATATTAGTAGAATTTAATAATATTTTATGTAGAAGAAATCAGAAATAAACTGATGATAGTTGATTATGAATAATACGTCTTCTTCGGTTAACCTCTTTATGTAAGGAAAAAACCAATATAAGAGGTAATAGTAAAATAAATATGGGACCTAAAATGGGGGGATGAAATTATGAATGGTATATGGGAATTATTTGGGGATATAAATGGATTTCCTTCCTTTAATATGAGTATATATTGTTTGTATCTTTATATGTGGGAAATTGAATATACCTGGAAATTATTTATAAATTTAAAAAATGAATCCAAAATAATAAAGAAGTTATGTGTAAATATGTATAAAATTACTATGTAATTGAAATTATAATAGGATAATGTTGAAATATCACTATAAATCAATATTTATACAATGTTCATTGGAAAAAAGTTCTTTTATATTTTGACGATAACATTAGTAAAAAATCGTTTTTCATAACTTTGACAATTAATTTAAAATATTTTCACTATTAATAATTATAAAATTTTAGGTTTACTATATTATATAATAAGAATTGTTATTATTGGTAACGTGTAATACATTTTACCTAATCCAATTCAACAAGAAGATGTGTTTTATTTATAATTAATCTTGTGGGGATGCTGAAAAATAGTTTTCCAAATCAAAATTATTCCTTCGAATAAATTGAATTTATATTAAAAGTGAAAAAAATGTATTTTAATTAATATATTATTTTATTGAAAATACTTTTTAATAGATACTAAACTATATACAACATTAAAATATAATGGGTAATTTAGCTTCTTTTAAAAAATTGTTTTTAAAAAACAGATTTTTTATACAATTATTTGACAAAATGTTAATTTCAAAAAATAATTAAAAATGTAAATTTTTTATAATTTAGACTAGTTAATTTTTTAAATGAATTTAATTTTTTTTGAAATAAAATTATTAATGTTATAAAATTGTAATATTTTTTCTCTTAAAATTCTATAAAAATATTTTTATTCAAATATATCAATATTATAAGAATATAAGGTCATTACTAATAAATTGTGTAGATTAGTAGCAATAAATTCTTTTTTTATAGTACCTGTATCAGTAATTATTAATCTATTTCAATTCATATACATTCATCTAAATTTAATAAATATCTTCTAATGGTTATGTTTAAATAATAATATTAATAGTATCTCTCAATTCTATAAATATTTTTAATTCATGTAACAATAATTATAATAGAAAATAATCTCTTAAAATAATATGTCAAAAAATATAATGTTGTTTGAATTTATCTTCTGATATAATAGTTTACTCAATGACCATTTTTAATCTAAGAAATTTTTTTTGTTGTAATATAACACCAATGGAAGTAAATATATCTCCCAACATCAATAAATTTCAATAGAAAAAGTCCATATCATAACCTCTAATTTTGAATATTTCACTAAGTCTCACTCTCATTTTAAGGGTTAAATGATATTGAAGGTATAATTCATAAAAATTAATGATTATTGAGGATGATGAAAATATTTTATTTTTACAATGCATCAGGATCTATAAAAATTTATATGGGAATTCCATGTAGGTTAAAAATATATTTATATACAACCTATATAAAAAATCTATAGTGAAGTATTCTTAAGATACAAGGATATATGAGGAAATTGTATGATGATCTTCAATGAACATATTGTGTTAAAACACTTACATTAATTTTATATCAATATAATTAAATACCATTAAATATTATTTTAAATAAATATTAAAGTAGAGAAATGGTTCATAACACATTCGAGATGTTGACTTTTAACTGTCACCTTCAATAATAATATCATCAATTTGGGAATGTTTCCATATGACCTAGTAGTCTACATGCCCTTTTAAAGTACCAAAAACTTTTCTGGATCCCCATTGTATGGATAATAGTTTAAGGGAATGGAATAAACCTTTTGGAATGATTTTACCAAGAATTATTGAACACAATATGTGGATTTTACTACCCTCAGTGTCATTCGAAGGGCATGATTTGGTGTCTGTTTGGATTAAATCTCATTATTGTTAACGATATTTTTGTATCACAGATAGTTTTTCCCTGGTATTTTTTAATTTTAATTTCATATTTTATGACAGACATGATCTGGGACCATCTATGAATAAGTTTCACATATCAAATAGAGTTTCTATAAAGCACACCTTTTGATAGGCCTTATGTTATATTAGGGTGATTGGAATATTCTTTGAATCACCATTCATACATATTTCATATGATATAGAGAAGGCATAAAATTTATGGGTTTGTGACATTTTTTCATGTTGTTACTTGGATTATTATGTTTCTATTTTGACTGATATGGGTGTTTTTTTTTAATTTTTTTCTTTTTTCCATGGGGAATATACTACAGGTTATTTTAACTTTTGAACTTGAATGTGAAGTAATAGTAATTCTCATAGACGACATAAACAACAGTGGGAGGATTCTAGAGATAGTCATCCCTCACAAGTTAATTAAAATTCGACCAATGCGGTGGTTTGGGAAATCTATGAAGAAGATTAAAGAGTGGGATTTTGTCTTACATAGACTAGGGAAGGGAGAAGTGCATTGGGCAAAGACAGTGATCTGGTTTTACCTAAGCATATACCAACTTCATTTTATGTAATAATAAACCCATAGAAGGTAAAAAACTATAGTTTTAAACATGATATGATCATTGTTTTAATTGAGACACTAGATTTTTTAAATGTTAATTTTGCATTGATTTTTATGGATGGTCCTAGTATCTAGTTGTGAGAGTCAATGGTTTTGAATGTGTACCATGATAAATTTTTATGAAAGAGTTTTATTGACATATATAAAAAGAAATAAATCCTAATGTAGTGTTAATTATCAATGTACATAAAAATACTAGATTTGAATCAGGGTAAACTGGCAATGTTAGAGTATTCTAACAACATAAAATATATTTTCCTCTTTTCAATTGTTGGGGATTCCAATGAAGTGTAATATTATGAGTAGTTATAAAAGGGTTTGAGGTAATATATTCTCTCTTTGGACATTTTTTAATATTATATTCCTTTTTTATAGTTTCTGAGAAATATTAAATTATGGATATTATCAAGGATGATATGTTAAGTATTTATAGGATGATTTTAATTCATACAAGAATTGAGCCCTATTCTTTGAGAAAAATAGAATGAATAAGGTGCAAGAAATGAAGGTTTATAATAGTTTGGATATATATCCTGACCCATTCAATTATATTTTATAATATTTGGAACTACTATGTTCTCCTAGTGTGGTAAAAATGGACATGTGTAGTCTTCAGGTCTAGGACATACTAAGGATTATGTGATTGTATATTCATGGGTGCATGAAATACTTTTTTATAAATTATATCCCACAATAAAGCAATGCAAAATCAATTATTCCTATAAGAATTGCAGATTAATTTTTTTTATCTAAGACTATATTTTCTTATCCTAGTAGATTTTTTGGGAAGTATTGATCCCCAATCATAAATATTTAGTTTAATGAATAGAATAAAAATAATTGTTGACCATGTGAATATTATGTGGTGATGTTCTATTACGTTATTTTTTTCTAACATTTATAGTCAAATATATGTATTTTAATAGTCTACGATACTATTATTGTCATATCATCTATATTAATATATATTAATTATGGGTTATTATAACTCATTAATTTTCTATTGTATTGGGGATATGATATATATCACAATTTTTCTTTTTCCATATTACATGGAGTTAGTGAAACATCTTATGAAGAGTAAATGGCACGATTTTATAATGATATCCAATATTATTTCCTTATCAGCGATTATGATGGAATGAGATTTCATTATTATAGAGATATAACTCATTTATGTGATCTTATGGATGGATTGGATGTAATCCTTTATAGACAAAATTACTTTATATGATTTGCGTGTGAAAGTCATTTCCACTGATGGGAGTGTTGGAGTTTTTATTAGAGAAAGGGATCTTTTGTCTGGTCAATATGGACCTCCCCTGATATAACTACGTATTATTGATTTTTTGGTTTTAGCCTTATTTTTAAATGATAGTGAGAATCTCTATGTGAGTGATTTTACATGAATATTTAATTAATTGGCTAAAATATTAGTACATTATATCTAATGATTATCTCTAGAGATGATGAAGAGTTCCACATTTTTTAGATTAATGGAAACATCTTATATCCTTTACCTCCTATAGTATATCCCCATAAAGTGGAGGGAATCAATTAAACATACATATGATTTCTAATCCAAATTGTTCATTCACCTGAGCATCTCTCCATAGGACAGTACAGTTCATATTTAAGTAAATTTATATGAATTACTCAGGTTGTGTATTGATGAAAAAATAATATTGGGGGTAAGAAAAATGATTAAATACCATATACCCCATGTCAATTATATATTTTACCATTTTAATTGGGAAATATGATTTCCAATGAATTACCATTGACTTGGGTATATGAATATTAAGATGAGATAAATTATTATTAATATGAATTATTTCTACAATAGGTATGGTCATTTCAATTAGTTGGTAAATTCATCAAATTGAATAACTCTCCCTCATAATTCATAGATATGATTAAACATGAATTCAATAGATAGCCATACTCTATAATTGTTTTCATGACCCATCGCTTGGGGAACATGTCGGGACAACCCCAAACCCCCCTTCCATAGGCTAGGGGATGGTGACTAGCACCAGAAATGAATATCCCAAAAATGGAAGGCATTTTCTTTAATCTTATATACACATAGTCAAGGCACAATTTACTAACACTGAGTGTAATGTGTGGCACTAAATGTAAATGGTTTCTAATACAAGACCAACTATATGAAATGTACAAAAAAATATGTACATGATTCAAAGTACATCTGCTAAGGATCCTACCTGAAGGGTATGTTCTACTCTCAATCTGATGTCACTACATTAAATCATGTCTATCGATCCACCTATGAGAACTGTCTAATCCGGGATCCCCATAGTCCCAATCATATCTCTTAGACTTCTATATGAGACAGAGTAGGTGAGGGTGATTCCAATGCAAAGGTGTGTATAATAATACTATGTAGGGACTACGAGACCCATGATGGTATCTCTGTAATCACCTAATAATAAGGCAATGATGGAAATTCCATAGTTATAGTAACACCATGAAAAACCTCAAAAAAATTGCACAAGTAGAACACTCATCTCACACCTGGTATAACATAAGTATGGATGTAAGGATGATTAGTCATAAAGATAGAACATCTAATTTTGTTGAGAGGCTATGATACAAATCCACACAGGGTTGCTAGGTGCTGACCCATATTTTATTTCTAGGGTATGACATACATTGGATTTCTAGGTGCTGACACACAAATGATCACTTGGTGTCAAACCATAGATTATCAATAGGTGATGACCGGTATATGATCTCTATTCATTCATCATGTCACTACCTGCCACTGGATTTCCGTAATTAGCACGTTTGTGTTATGAAGGTTCATCTCCTTAGGATAAAAAAATTTTATCAACCAACACAATTATTCTCTTAGAAGTAACCCAAAAGGTCATAGAGTTGTAATTGTTCCAACACAACATAAGACACATCTATAGGACGCCCAGTCTATAAGTTGTGGTATTTTTATTAAAAACGGCATGGTTTGATTAGAGTATGATCCAAACCAATCGCACTCAAACATTTTTTAAAACACAAGTAAAGTATATCAGATAGACATCCCTATAATAAGTTTCCCAACTTTTACTAACAGTGGGTCAATTGGACATACGATTTTCATGATAAATCTATTTTAGTTTACAGGGGGCTGATTATGTCTGTGCCCAGTCCGACCTAGTTAGTCCGACCCAACCAGCACTGCTTGGGGGTCCCAAAATACCCTGGATCATTTAGACAAACGAGACCAGACTTATTTAGGGTCATGGTTGGTCTAGTTCGGCCTCACTAGTGGGCAATTCCCCACAACCACGCTGGACGCAGCCCAATTTGGCCAAGTGTCTAGCCCGCTGGGTTGCCCATCAACCCAAAATCGTCCAGGCCAGCACAAAATGTGTGGGTCTGGCCTACTAATGTGGGTCTGGAACACTGGATGGGGGCTTAGCCTTCTATTCCCATTTCCTTCTACAAGGGTGGCCAATGGATTTTTGTCCACCCAGAAAATGCAGTAGCGCAACGTCTGGGCCCAGCTTTCCCCGCTGATGTAGGGCCTCCTCTAGCTGTAGTCTATCATGGCTTGATACCTAATCAAATTGACTAGACACGGGCCATCCCTCCTTGAGAAACATGATGCCCTATCTCCTCTCTCCAATGGTGCTCTGACAGATGCGCCACCAGAATCCACATGCAGCTTCCATCTCCATCGGTGCATTCAATGGGCCACCAAAGTCGCTTCAGTGGTCTGTTTTTGGATCCATCTATTCCTATGGTCTCTTTGGGGAACTACCATCATTATGAAGCCATTAAATTCACCATTATGATATGTTTACTAGTTGACATCATAAAACACAACATTAATGACTATAATGGAAGGACCATGACTTTTCTGGTCAGGCCACACCCTCTTTGTTAGAGATTAATCATGGGAATAATCATGAGTATAAACAAACAGCATAAAAACTCCCAAATCAAACCTTTCAACAATATCCAACCGTAAGAATGAGAGATTCAAAAATCAACCCATTAGTTGTTCGATCCACATTCTCCATTAATTTTCAATAATGAGAAAGAAGTCATCAATTACATATAATGAATAAACCCCTATCTCATTGATGTACAATGTCGATGCATTCATTCCCCAGGATTCATGATGTTGACATCGCATTCGGATCCATTTTTCATGGAAGGACAAAGACTATGATGTCTTGCCGATGTTCATCCTTTTTCATTGAGCGCGTTGTTCATTAGAACTTTATAAGAGATTTTGGCCAATTAATTCTCATCAGAAAATCATGTCAAAAAATTAATACAAAAGAGGTCGCAAAATTTTAGTTACACTGTGATGTCATGTCGTTAGGCTATTTCATTTATGAAACAACATTTCTTTTAGGATTCCATTACTGCATCACTACAATACATGATACGATCAATTAATGAGCTTCATTAATTCATATCAACTCTACCTCATCACTGCACCACATCATCATCGTCCGCCACTCAACTGTGAGAAATGAAATAAAATGTGTCCTCCAGGATGATTTATTATTTTTCTCAAAAAAGTCCAAAAAATTATGTTTTCTGATAGGCCCATTCCAGATGAATTTAAGTACGTTGTAGGTGAATACTGCCTTTCTGAATTCAACGGTTCCCTCATTTTATTGATCTGAACACTGATCCAAAATTTAGATAATTCCTCTTGCATGATTGTCGAAAGTACAAATAAAAAGATCAAAATTCCATTTCGGACCGACCAGGCCTCGAAATAAAGTTCTATCAGTGCTTGTGTTTCCTAAATAATTTCATTTAATTGAAAAAAATGACAAAAAGTTGATGAGAAATTTCATTGTCCCCACCATAGGTATTTTTATCTATAAAATCCAAAAATAAATTACCAAAATGATGGGGGTGCTGAGTAAGAATCTGAGCCTCCCACTCTCATGTACTCTCTTAGATATTCTCGTGCATCCATACAACTCAAACCAGAGTTATTGATCTATTTTGAATGACCAACACTTATCAATAATCTAACTCCACCGAGAACACTGTAAATATCTTTTGATCTTCAATATATAGATCTCCTGGTAGATAATGTGTGATGAATCATGCATGTACCTCCTTAGCTGCAACATGTGGAAGACATCATGCGCCCAGTGAATCTATGCGGGAGATATAGGGGTATTTCACCTTGCAAAATATTCTTTGGATCGGGAATGACCTGAGGATCCTCAAAGATAACTTTCCACCCCATCCAAATCTCTGCAATCTACATCGAGGTGACTCCCATAGAAAAACATGGTCACCCTCCCCATATTAAATGGTCTCTATCTCATGCCAGCATATGTCTTATGCCTACTCTATGTAGTAATCATCCACTATTAGTGGATCTACACCATCTTAATGGTAGTATTTACCAACTCTAGACCCATGATTACTGAATGCCCTAGGTCAGTCCATCATAAAGGTGATCTGCTTGGCTGACCGTACAAAGTCTCATATAGTTCCATTCCATTGGTGGAATAATATCTGTTGTTGTATGAAAACTCATATAGGGGAAGGAGATCATCTTATCTGTTAAAAAAATCTTGGATGCAATAATGAAGCATGTCGTCAATCAATTGTATGGTCTGCTCTGTCTGACCAACCATCTGGGAATGAAAAAATGTGCTCAAATGCACCTGAGTCCCGAATTGCTAGTATAATCTCTTCAACAACCTGGATGTAAATTGAGTGTCCACTTCTGAGATGATGATCACATTCACCACATAAAGTTTCATTATCACCTAGATGTAGAGGCTTCTCGTGCCCTCTAGTTGTCACTGGTCTCGGATGGATTGGAAGTGAGCTGACATGGTGAGTTGGTTAACGATAACTCATATAGAGTCTTGAATTATCGATATATGTGGTAACACCATCATGAATTCCATTGAGATACCATCTCATTTTAACTCATATAACTCAAGTGGATGGTCCATGATTAATGTGACCTGATGATCTACCATCAATTGATAACATGTGAGGCATCATGTAACGAAATCAGGTGCTTATTTCTTCATCCCTACCCACTAGTACTGATGTCAAAGGTCCTAGTACATCTTCATCGTTGCAGGATATACAACCAAATGATATGTATTTAAATCTATCAACACCTACTCTCATAATGTCAACGGTAATATGATGTGTCATCTTTAAAATGGTGTTCTCCCCACCTATCAAAACTCAAACAGTAGTGTGGCCTAAGGATATCATAGCAAGTCGGGACACACCATCTACGTACAAAAGACGTTCCTCCCTAATTCACATTATGAGTGGGGAGTGATAGTCATATACTAGAGGTAAGCAGTTCCATTACTATCCATGAAAGACATCTTCATTGTAGCATGCTACTATATCACCTAACTCAGCAGCTGCAAACCATACCTCATACTAGGTGCATCTACCTCCACCTTCCCCTTCCTAGGTGTATAGACTATCCCAATGTCATAGTCCTAGAGGAACTCTATCTATTGCTGCTATATCATGTTATGGACCTTCTGTGAGAAGATATACCTAAGAATATTGTGGTTATATTATGCGTTAACACATACACCCATCAATGGGTGTTTCCAAAATTTCACGGCAATGAACACTACTTATAACCCTAATTCATGGTTCATGTAGTTTTTTACATGTTTCTTCAATTTTCGTGATATGTAGGTGATCACTACAAACTCAAGCACTGGACATATCCAATTATAGTCTGTCATGCATCACCGTAGACCTCATACCCAACTCCATATTCTAGTAGTTTTAAAATGTAGGCACTCCTCAGTTTCTGCCTCAGATCCTATAAACGACATTTGAACCACATCGTCCAGGAGAAGGTTTGTACCATTTTTTTCAAAGCTAACAAGGGTGCAGCTGCTTTGTAAATGTTGGGTAAGAGTCTCCAGTAGTACCCATCAAACCAAAGGAAACACCGCACCAAAGTCACTCTATTGGGTGGCTCCCAAAATATCACTACCTCTACCTTATCCATATCCACTGAAACAATAGCCTTCTAAATGAAATTTCCTAAAAAGTTATCATCATGACCCCATAACTATAATTTCAAGAGATTACCATAAATAAAGTTCTCTCAGAGTGAGTCTAGGACTTTCTGTAGGTGTGATGCGTTCTCTTCATCTGACTCTGAGTACACCATGATGTCATCAATGAAGACTACAAATAAATAATTAAGTAAATATTGGATGATATTACTCTTGATTCCCATGAACACTACTGGGGAATTGGTCACAACGAAAGGCATCACCAAAAACTCATAGTGGTTGTATCTGCACCTGAAGGATTTCTTTGCCATATAACCATCCCTACCTGATGTTGATGATAGCCATATCAGTGGTTGATCTTTGAGAACTACCTCTCTACCTTTATAAGATTAACGTGGTCATCAGTTAATGGTAGTGGATATTTAGTCTTCACAATCACATAATTTTGGCATCGATAATCCATGAAATTCCTCATCTTCCGATCTTCCTTTTTGGAGAAAAACATCAGGGCTTCCCATGGAGAATTAATGTGCATTAAAAACAGATTCCTTTACAAATCCTCTAGGAATACCATCAACTCAGGAAGCTCTGTGGGATCCATAAAATATGAAGGTGTAGATATTGGTGTGTCCCTGTGTACATGTAAATCCAAAATTATACCTCTTTGTGAGGAGTTTTTCCTGGGAAATTTTCTGAAAATATATCCTCATACTCGACCACCACTACAGGAAAGCTCATACTCCCCCCATCCACCATATCGAGAGTGAGGCTAGCCAAATGGTGAGTGATCAGCTACACCCTCATCTGGGAAAATCCATCCAATGCAATAGACGTTCCATTTAAAATATTGAATGAAAATATTTTCCAATCCTCATAGACAAACCACACATTTTTCGTAAAATAGTTGATCTGATCATGGAATGTGGAAAACAAAACCATAACCATGATGACGTTGTAAGGCCTCAACACTACTTCAAAGAGATTCTAGCCGATGCTCTCACCTCTTAGAGCATTGTCACACAACCTGAACCAATGTGTAATCATTTAATACCATCTAGTATAAGTCTCTAATATTAAAGATAGGTCCAACAACCCAATCGAAATCACTATGCATCGAATGAGGTATGTGGAGAGGAAAAGTTGATTGGAACCTGTGTCTCTATGAAATTTAGCTAATTTGTAGTAGACCGGAATCATACCTTTATTCATTTTTGGATAGCCGTGATCGTGGGAATCCATCACCTATAGTTGGCCCCACCAATGTCCACCTACTCTGAGAGATCGTAGTGGATCTCTTGTGGTGGTGGAGGTAGTATCTAGAAATTTCATACATCTCCTACCACTTAGCCTTCTCCACTTCCATGTCCACCGCCCTATAAACCTCCTTACATAAACCAATGCAACTGTCTTAGTGGAGCCACAAACACCTGCTAGTCATCCGTGTGGGGATTCGGACAGTCACAAGCCATGTGTCATTATCGGACATAGGAGTAAAAAACTCTCTCTCTCATATGAACTCATATTCCTCCTGATCTCCACACCTCTAACATTGTATCATGGGGTCGTCATTGGGATGGTTTGGAATATTTGGTCTTCTATGTCATCATCTTTCTGCCTATTACAGATGACTTGGCCACCATTTGTCCAGAGGTGGCTCTCACCGTCGGTGCCTGCTCATATAGGAATCTATACATTATTAGTGACCTCATTATCACTTAATCCTATGTTATGATGCTGGGAGAAATCATTGACGCTATAATCTCCCATCAGAGCCTCTGCTCAAAGGCTCGGGCCCTGAAGAACGAGTCTTCTAACTTATTATTGGAGTAGCATGATAGGATGGTAATACTTGCTAAGTATTGGGCCACTATAAGGCTATCCTACTTTAGGTGAAGTTACTCTAAAATACAAATAGATCAAAGGGCTGTTTGTTCGAACTCCGCCAGAAAGAGGCTCTTGTAGTCTGACACGAAAAATGACACCTCATCATGTTTCTCGAGAATCATTACACACTATATCATAGTTGTTCCATTAAAATGGATATTGGAAAGAACTACCATATGGTCTATATGTGTCTCTACTTGGTGAAAAACATGAGTTACTGCCTCCATCAAATCCTTAGATACTTGTGGATCTGTCTCACCTCATAGCCTTGGTGGCCACTGTCTCAAAAAAAACATACAGAACACCCAGTTCACATGAAATGTACACTGTTGGGGCTGGTAGAAACTAATTCTATCTATGTGGGTGTGTTGCTGGTACACCACCCAAAGGTGATATCACTCTATGTGGTCCCTACACTGATGACTCATCTCTCAGTTGAAAATCATCGTGATATGTAACTAGAATCCATAGTGGATGTCATCGAGGATGCGTCCTGTAGCAAAAGGATACGTTCCATGGTCAATAAGTTATACCTGGTGATCTGACTCAATAGTGATCAATAGGAAAAAATTATATCCAAAACACATGAAACTAGGGTTTTCATGTACCATAACAGAAAACAGAATTCATGGTCCTCGTGTATGGATACATTGGCCGCCACACCAACAGTAGACTCCCTTGACTAAAATAAGAACTCAAGACACTTAACACTCTTTCGCACCTAGAAAATATAGACTCATTGATTTTCTGGTTGAACAAACTGCCATTTGATACCACATTATTCTTTCGAGAGGCTCTACTGCCGATCAATACAGGGTCAATATCTGCTGGCCCACATTGAATTATTAGGTGCTAACCCAACCAAGATAACTAGACTATCCCATGAAAGATTTATAGGGGATGACCCACACATGATCTCTATGAGCTAACTGAAATAGGATATGTAGGTGCTGACCCATAGTAGATCACTATTAATTTTTCACGTCAAAACCAGTCAATGGATTCCCAATCATGGAACACATGAGTTTCAATGGTTCTGCTCCTCAAGAAATTAGTGATATCACAAAATTCATCAATTAACACATAAAAGTGACCCAATTGATTCTATTTTCATAAGGGTACCAACACAATAGATGGTGGGTCAATCGGACGCCTGGTCTGTAAGTAAAGAGATTTTTAGTAAATATACCCAGATTAGATTTGAGTCTGATCCAACTCGGTTGTACTTCACCATCTACCAAATCATTATTGGAGTATATCTGATGGAACACACCACCACAAGGGGTTCAATGCCAATGAATGAGTGTCAATTAGACGTGTGGTTTATAGGATTTGAGCTTTTTAGAAAACTGGGGGCCAGTTGTATCTAGCCCGATCCGACCCAGTCAGACATACCTGACCTACCCGGCTCAGGGTTCCCCAAATACACTGTATCAATTAGACAAATGCCACCGGACCCAGTTTGGGTTAGGGTCAGTCTGGTCTGGTCTGGCCAGTGGGCCCGACTGAACAGCCTCACAAGACCCATCCCTGTTTGGTTGATGGTCCATCCCACTAGGTCACCTGAGGACCCTACCTCATCCGGTCCAACCTAGAGGGTGTGAGTCTGGGCTGTTAGATTAGGTCCGGCCAACAGTTTCGGTTCTGGACTACTGGGTGTATGACCATCTCATTAGCTAGGGGTGTAGATCATCAGCCTGAGGTTGGGTCGAAAGGGCAGTCGATGGTGTGCCATCCAATTGGGTTGTGGAATCTGCGCCACATCCGACCAACAGTTTCCCCATGAATGAGGACCTCATCCATTCAAGGTCAATGAACCATGGTTCTTCAGCCTCCCAGATGGCATGGATGCAAGCTTTCCCTCCACGCGGCGCCCGACACCATGTCTCCTTACCATTGTGGCATAACAATGGGCATGCCCTTATCCTCCACCCACGACATCCAATGCACCGGATTGGCTGTCGATAGCCCAGCAAAGTCGCTCCAATAGTACTTTTTTAACATTCTATGCTTAATGTTTCTGAGGGACTCTTCCATCACTACAAAGCCTTTGAATTCCCCTTTCTCACATGTTTCATCAGTCTACATCAACTAATTCACCACAGAAGACTATGGGGGAGGGACAAAGCCATGTTTTGATCATCCCATTCCCTCCACGTTAGTGTTTAATAATGGTGATAATCATGATGAAAACCACATATCATGAAAAATACCAAATCAATCCCTTGCACAATATCCACCTACATGAATGCGCGATTTTCGAAGTGATCCATTAGTCAGTTGATCCTCTTTCACCATAAAGTTACATGGATGAGGAATCAATCTTCAAGTACTTAGAACACATAAACTCTTACCTTTTTTATTTTTGATGCCGATGAATTCATCCATGAGGTTTCAAGAAGTTGACGTAGCTTCCGACTTCGATCATCAAGGCACTTCAAAGATGATGAAGTCTCACAGGAGTTCGTTATTCTTCATTAGGGAGGGAGTTCATTAGTGGTTTATCAACAGATAAATGTAGATTAATTATCATCCCCCAATGCATCAAACAAATTAAAAGAAAAACATGTCACATCATTTCAGTTACGGTTCAATATCAATTCATTACACTATTACACTTCCATAATTTCATCATTACACTACATGATATGAGCCATTACTAATCCTCATTAATGTGCCATGTTTCCACCTCGACGCGGAACCACAGTGTCACCATCCACCACTCAACAGTGAGAAATGAAATAAAACAATTCCTTTAAATTAGTTTTTTTTCTCCAAATGTCTGAAAAAATAACTTTTTTTCTCTTCCCTAGTTGGTCGATGATATGTCCTTTCTAGGAGAATACAATCATTTAGTGATTAACGGTTACATCATATTATTATTCCATGCACTAGTCAAAATTTTAGAAAAACATGATCACAAGTTTACCTAACGTAACATAATAAAAGGTCAAATTTCTGTTCTGATCCCACCGAGCCACAAAATCACATGCCTTCAGAGTGTGCGAGCTAAAAATAAATCTATATAACAAAAACAAATACATAGAATTTCTGAGAAATTTCATTATTTATGTATGTGGATGAAATTATGGTGTCCTTGAAATTAGAAAAGGTTCACAATAAATTCTTTAGAGTGTTTTCGACATGCTATGAGTTAACCACCTTTGTAAAATTTGATCTTTTTGTCATTTTGGGATCTAGGATACTGTGAATTTTTTTTAGATCACTGAATATGGTCTTACATTTTATAATGTAATTTTCTAATAAGTAATGAAATTGTAGTATCTATATTAAGACATTGATATCATGATTTTTTTATTCCAAACCAGATATTATAGATTGTTTATCAAGAACATATATAGAAATGGAACAAAAATGATATCCCTTAATCAGATGAACTCTATAAATATCATTTTTTTTTCTGAAAATATGCTCAGGATACAAGGATTTTTATGATGATTATGTAATGAATTGGTATGGGAAGATATTGAATGTGACATTTTAATGTAATATGGGTTCTTCCAAATATGATGACAAAATAAGTATCTCCATTCCCATGAACATAATTTTTATTAATTGAAACATTCATTTATTTTCATCTTCCAATATATCTGCAGTGATAATATTTTTTTATTATTTATCTAAAAAAAATCGAGCTACATATTATTTTAAAATTATCAAAACCTAAGGAATTGATAATGGAACTAGTATATATATATAGGTGTTTGGTCTCATAAACACCACATGTAATGGATTTTTATTTGTAAAAACATTGACCATAAGAATACCAATTCATGAATTAATTTATTCTTGTGTTTAGTGGCATATTTTTGCGATTTTTCTTGGATTCAAGTAGAATCCATAAAAAGGAGGTTTGTTTTTTCATCCAATGTGTGTAGTTAAATTTATAATTACTTTGTTTTTGTTTTGGTTGATTAGCTAATGTTTTACATACTAAAACATTTTACTTTGTTTATAAATTATTGTGTTGGTCCATGTGGATGGTAATTATTTCATGATGGTTTTCTTTTCCTCAGAGGCTGCATAGTTGTGTATTCATCCTATAGGAATATTATGATGTGTAACATCAATTTGTTCTAGTAGGATTTCAATCAAACATGAATCAATATGAATGATGACGCACTTCATTAGTTTTGGTGTCCAATATTCAAATGGGATATAAAATAATTTGTATCCCATTTTTATTCATTTCCTCTGTTTAAATATAGTATCATAACACACTCTTGATTATATAATATACTTACCATTCCTACCTAAAAGTGGGATGTGCCATCTATAAATTTAATCCTTGGGTTTCCATGTACACCGCATTAATGGATCATGATTTCTCTTATTATTGGTCATCTGAACATGTAATCTGATATCATCCCAATCAAAGACCTGACTAGAAAGTAAAGTCATAGAAATTAGTACATTTATGAGATCAGGAGGTGGAATAATGTTCCACTTTATAATATTCCTAACAGGGATGCAGATTTCACATATAAATTTTGTGGATACACATTAAGGTAAATGGGGTACCATGTTAGTCTTATACTGAAATAATATCCTCATTATAATTGTCATACAATAGTGGTGACCCATTTTTTGGAATATTTTATCCACTCATGCATGGTGTTCTATTGTTTATTGTGTTATAACCTTAATGTAGTGGTGATATTTTTGACAATATTTGTTAGAAATATGAGATTAGGATGACTCATTTTGAAGTAGATTATAGTAAATGTTATCATTCACCAATACCTAGATTGAAGTGAGTGGTTCTTCCACAAGGGGACTAAGCATTTGGAAAGTAATGAAAAATAAAATATTTATGATAATGTAGATATTATTAACACAATTTAGTTCATATAAGTATATAGAAGATTAAAAACATAAAATATTTCATATTTTTGTGAGCGGCCATTTATATTTTAGGGTAAAACATTGTTTGGACATATCTATAATGGTATGCTGTGAAATCATCTAAATATTATTTTATTCCATTTTAGATATATAAAATGATTTATATGGTGTCTTAAAATATAGAATTTACATTCTAATGACATTGATTCATATTTTTTTCCATTTCTCTCATCTAGAAAAGTATAATCTAGATCCTTTTCATTTTTTATTCTGGGATGATCTTAATCTGTACCTTTATATTTTAACGATCGTGAACTAAGTAGGAATTTTTTATTCCATGATTAAAGTGTTTTGAAGAAAATAAATTTAGTTGATGAAATTCCCATTGTCTCATTTTAATGATGATCATGAGCATTGAAATAATATGGCTTAGGATTTGGAGTAGTATCTTTACTTACTATTTGTCTTGAATACCTCATGACATCCAATAGATTAAATTTTATCATAGAGAAATATTTTTAAAAAATTGTCGTTTGTCATAGTTATTATGTCTGAATATTTTTCTTTATTTAGTCACATATTTTATCCATTAATTTTTATGTTTTAATAATAGTTTTGATTTATACAATGGGTTTGTGATTGTTAGGTCATTTTTAGTAGTAATTGCATTCCTTTTATTTGGGAACTATGATTCCTAAATATCTTGTATTCTATGGTCTCAAAACTATAAAAATATTAATTTTCTATAACCTATCAGTTAATATATACTCCCTTACCATTTGAAAAAATGCGGCATAGGGTTGGCACATTGTCTGGTGAACACTAAGGCTAAAACATGCGATAAGCAATTTTTTTAAATTCTAACTTATCCCCACAAAATTTTAACCAAAAACTAACATCATTTTCCACAATTATTATTTATACAAATACATAAACTTATATTCCTTTTCCTATCACTTATTATCAATAATATATGGCATATTAGAGATTGATTTATCTTGGAAAAATAATTTAACTCATTATTCTCCATCTTCCTTGGTATTTTTCCCTTGTATTTGGGGTTAATTCTATTTAATGGATGTTTTATCTAGTATTGTTGGACCATATAATGTTTATAATGGATATTTATGTTTTTAGTGTGTTCAATACACTATAAGATATTCCTTATATTTGGATTAGACTTCACAACTGGTTTGTAGTTTTATCATGTGGAATGTTAGTGGTTCCTTGTTGTGCTGTTATTTGATGTGATAATTGTTCTTACTTTTATTTAAATATAATATAAAATAAATTTGGGTGAAAATGTTTATTCATATATTTTATTCGTGTGTGAAACCATACAGATATTTTATCTTAATTGATCATATATTGAAATGGTATTTAAGAATGGTATGATTAATTTTGGAACCATGGATACCAATGTTGGGTGGGCTAAAGAGTAGTATTATTTGATATATGTCATGATTTTTTCTAGTGTTGATATTTGGAAAACACTAAATACATAAAAACATTAGGATTATTTTTCACATACAAGTAGAACTTTTACATTGACCTATCTAGTGGATTTCCCATGAAGAGAGATATGGAATGAGTGATCACTGAGAGTATTTGAATCCTATAACCCATGAGTTCTAGATACATATGGGTTTTACATGGATCATAAATAATATTTAGATTATTATGGATTTTTCAATATTTTCAAGATTCTAGCACTAAAACATCTATTAATGATGTTTTTACTTCAATTAAGAACTGAAAATTATTTTCATATCGTTATGGTTTATATGGATCATCTGGAAGGACCGTACTTGGTATGTGAACTCAAACACAACATATACCCAATGGTTATATATATTTCATGATTAATGAGTTAGTTTATTGAATATTTATCAATGGTAATGGGAAAATATTATCTTGATTGTTCCATATTCTTTAAGAAGGTGTTCATGTTGGTGACATAGTGGTTGATCGCCCTCATGTCATGAATTGATTATTGGAATTTTGTTAATTATTCCAATTAATAGAACTTTTATTGTTAAGAAAACAAAATTAAACCTTATAACAGGTAAATTAATATTTTATATATACTTTTGAATATGTTGGTTGTGATGATTATGTATTTTATTGTAATAAGAGTTTATTTCATGTGGCATGTGGTTGTGATGTTAGGTTTTATTCATGGGTAAATCATTTATAATGGTTACTTTGATGTAAATGAACTAATTTCTTGACCATGGGTATTAAGAATTCCATTGGGTCCATTACACATGTTTGATTGGGTGTCTGTTTGGATGGAATCTCTATCCATTTCAGGAAACATACCATGCATTCTTTAAATATTATTTTACATCATTAACATAAAATTTTCCAAAAATTATTTCCCATTTATATTCCAACAGATCATGGGATTTTTTTAAATTATTGTGATGTGGGTGATATATGAAATCCAAAATATCATTTTCCAACTATTGTATTCCTCACATATATAACCATTTGTCATTAAATTAAAATATATTATCCTAAATCATAATCATTAGTAATTTCATATTATACACATTTTCCATAATATTTTTTTGGGAATTAACAACATATTTATTTTTTTAATTATATCCAACAAATAATATTTCATTATTACAATGTTTCTCCATCAATTATAACAGAAATTTATATTCATAATAAATTTTATAGAATTATATTTTTCTCTTTCTTCATCGATGATATTATATCATTTACTTTTCTATAAAATTAATAAAATTATTTAATTTTATTAATAGGATAAAAATATATAGAAAAAGAAAATAACTAATAAGTTTCAACTATCATGATTACCTCATGTTAATATCATTCTATGTAATTATACATTTCATTCACTATTGGTTGGTGTATATTTTAAATAAATATATATAATGTTAATATATCTAAACTATTAATGAAAATAAAATTACTATCACCATAAAATCATTAGTTAGAAAATAATACATATAGGGTTTTAATTGTTTATAAACATAATCCAGAGTCATATGATTTTTAATTGAAAACATCCAAAAAAATTGCATAATAAAAAAACCTCAATAGCCATCCACTATTTTCAAAATGGATGAATCAATATTGAATTATTTAGTAATATCCACACTAACTCTTTAATATATTCATCCTAAAAATTATATATCCAAATGACATCAACATAAATTCCATCATTGATAATGTAATACATAATAAATTATTGTGAAAAACAAAAAAAATGTTTATATACCTCTATACCAATGTTAATTATTATATTATTATTATTATTAGTCCTTTTAATTTATATTATTAATTTTTTTGATGGATGAATAGATATACACACCATAAAAAATACATTTTAATAGATTTATAATTTTAGAAGATAAAAATTTAAAATTTATTAATTCAAAATATTTAAAATACTCATTACAAACTAAATAATTATATTAAAATTATTTTCCATTTCCTCATAGATTTATACTAAACAATAATGTAATTATTAAATAAAAAACAATACAGTCTTTAAATATTAGATTAATTAAATTGACATTTTTTGTAGGTGAATTTTACAATAAAAAAATAAAATACCATGAAATCAAAATGATAATAACTCATACGAATGATATCAATGATGAATAATCCTTATCAATATTTACCTATGGATATATAAATTAATTTTCATTCTAAAATAATTAATGATCCCAGTGATGAATATCAATATATATATCCCTATTAATTAATTGGATCTTTTTTATATATTATATTTCATTTTATTTCCCATTAAAATAATTATAACATCATTAAGAATCTGTTAATCTCATAAATTAAAATACATCATGCACTGGTTAGAAGAATTAAACAAATGTAAATTATTCCACATATTTCACCTAATTTCCATTTCATGGCAACACATTCAATTGGATCCATTAAATATTTTAGATTACATATGGGATTGGCTCTTGGATATAATCAATATATAATGTTACTTCATATTACAAGATAAATATAATTTATTCATTTTTTAATAAATAAATATTTACTTTCACAATAGGTATGTATTTCATTATCACAATCTTTCATAGAAGTTAGATTAAAAAATTTAGATTTCATTATATTGTATTTAATGATGATTTGTTATTAATGAGGTTTTTAATAATATTTATGTAATAAGGTCATGCCTTGCATAACAAGTAATTCATGATATTCTTGGGATATTAAAAATTAATTATATCTAAAATCACAGTCAATAAATTTAGAGATCATATTGATCAAAATAATTACATTAAATTCATCCAAATATGTGATGATAACATTTTAAAATTGACAAAACTCGTGCATTAATAATTAAACTGATTGATATATAATTTTATCATTCATGGATAACTAAGTTATTTATTGAATATAATACATAATAATTCATCATGGGAATTTAATGTTAATTGATATCTTTCCAAATTTATAATATTTCATATAAAAATCATATAATCTATTATATAACCATTTGAATAAAAAAAATAAAAATCAACTTATGTAAGAAGAAATTTATATTGTTAAATATTTGAAAATCATAACCTTGATCCCTATAACTCTTCTAGTGTATAATACATATGCTCTATTTATAGATTAATGTACCATATCTTATTAATTTTCATTATTCATATTGATTTTTTATTAATTTTTTACACATGATATTAATCAACATTTTTTCCACATTTAATGTACACACCCAATTCAATAATGTTAATAAAATTTTGATTATTGGAAAAATTATCATATACCTAGAATTACATTGTTACATTATTTTCCTTTTTTAATGATCATTACACAAATATATTAACACAATTTTTTATTTCAGTTTTTCCATTAAAAATTAATTATTTAAGAATCTTCTACAAAATAATGATATAAATTAACACAATCCCATTATATAATTACAATTACACAAATATTAATGATCATACAAACATGGATTTAAAATATTAAATAATTTAATGATTTTTGTTTGTAGAATTTTATAATAATTTACAATCTACTTTTAAAATTTTGTGAACTCTTCTTCATACTCTTCCACCATATATTCTTCCATTATTCTTATATTGGTGAATTTTTATTTATTCTCATTAAGTTTCTCTTAAAGAAATAGTTTTATGGAAATATATTACTGAATTCATTTCCCATCATTGTTATAACCTATTATTAATTAATATTAATTTTCATAAGGATTATTACATTTAAATATTTTCTTCTAAACTATAATGAACCATGAAATTTTTTTTATTTATAGTATATCTGGAATCCATATATTTCTTTTCTATCATCCATATTATTTTCAAGAAAGTAATCATAATATGTGAGGCAATTATTATATAGTTTTTATACATATATAATTATATATTTTTTTGATATCTATTTATAGGAAACATAATTCTCTATACATGAAATGTAATTTTTTTCATCCTCATATACTTTTCCTCTTATAGTAAAATGATTCAGAAACAATATTGAAAACATCATATATATTATCTAGATGATAACCATATTGATATAGATAATGGAAATATATTATATCTAATTTAAAAGGTTCATTCAGATATTAAATTTAATAAATAAGTTTTATTCAAATGATATGAGAATTTATAAAAAAGAAATGTATGTCATGTTTTTTCTATAATATTATCCTAAATAAATGTTATAGATAAAAGAAAATATAAACTAATTAATATAATATTTATTAAAAAATTCATGTTCTCTACCAAAATTCATTTAGGTTGTAAACACAAGGATTATAACCAACTATAATGAATTATTTATTGTAATGTCTTTGACTCTGGTAACATAGAGGTTCTCAGTCATCTATAAAATGTTAATCAGAAAGAATTTTATTATATTTCAAATATAAATTTTATAAATCCCTATTGTAGTGATATATATAATTAATATAATCGAACAAAACATATTACATTATTTTAGTAAAAATAATTATTATTTTTGGGTTTCTAATGGGCTGCTCCCAATAATTTCTCGAATTAATTATCTTGAAAAAAATGATAAAATGGTAAGCATAGGATTGTATACTCAGTAAGCTATAGAATATAGTAAAAATAATAAATTAATAATAATGGCATGAACCATATATCATGACTAGTAAAATCATTAGGACATTCCAAATTGAATATAAGAAAAATACAATCCAAATATGAAATATGATACAAGAAATTACTTTTGTAAAAGAAAATGATCTCATTGTGATTTCTATTATGTTAATAAATTTTTCCATATATCATATGTAAACCATCACTGGATTATTGTTATATATCCAACATAAATATTATGGATAATCGTATTTACCTATAATAGATACTCATGATACAAATTGGAAATTTTGGTAATTTATAATTATAAAACCATTAAAAGAAAATAAATTCCAACAAACACAATCATATAATAAATGATAATATAAAATTCATGAAATAATTTTTTTTATATTTATAGAAATAAGTAGAATGATTTTATAATAATTCCTTTACTTTAATATTTAATCCTATAGAACAAAGGTTTATATGTCTAAGTCAATTTATGTTACTAGTATATGAATTATTATGATTGTCTTCATAAATTTCCGTGAAATAAGTTTACATAAATTAGATATGAATACTGTGAAAATTAAATCCCTAATTTTGAAAAAAAATTGTAATTTTAGTTATCAAGTGTATATATATATATATTAGGTTCATATTGTATAGGTAATAAAATATTTGGGTTTCCTAGGGTAAGAGAACAATGAAAAGGTAGATAAATTCTTAAAAATTCATTAGTTATTGTCATTTAAAATACACATTATGGATATTGAATTTAATTAAATAATTTCTTCATGGATAAAAAATATTGATGAAAAAGGGGTATACATTCCAAAGTCATTTTAATTCTACTTCGGATAAAAAAACATCCCAAAGTCATTTATAATAATAATTCCATTGAAATGTAACATGTAATATAAATAATAAATAAATAACTCTATAAATATATACCACAAACATGTATATTTTAATAGTCATTATATCTTTTTTTCAATGTAGTAAAATTTTGTCATTAAAATAACTCAGAAAAGGATTATATTGTGTGAGAAATTGGGAAACAAAAGTGTAATAAACTATATAGAATGGAATAAATATGATATTATAATTAGATTTTAATAAATTAAAATGAAAAATAATATAATAACTTATTTGTAAATTAAAATTGATAAGAAACGGAAAAGGACCACTATATCCCTTTGTATTCTTGTTCTAGTCCCTTGAAATAAAAAAGTATATTTATTAGAATATATTTATGTTATATTGGTAATATTAAATGTATTTATATAATCAGAGAAGTTGAAATTTTTTTTAGGAGAATTGAGAAAAGGCGGATGAATATTTATCAATCAGGTTAATAAAATTTCATGTAATAAATAATAAAAATTATATAGTATCCTTTATTTATACTACAGTAATATTATAAATTATTAATTTTTATTTCCCATAGTGCTTAAATATAAAGTTTAATGACTAAATTTATTGATGAGTAATATTCTAATAAATTTTATTATTACGTACATATATATTATATCATTTTTACCGTATTTTAGTGAATTTTACTATTTCATTCCATTTTTACTATTTATTTTCAAAATTATAAAATATCATAGTTTATGGATTTTGATTGAAAATTTAAAAAATAAAATCAGTTTTATCATTTTCAACCATTAATCATGTATACCATGACACATCTTTTTGGGTGGTGCATTACGAAATAATCTCATATTAATGTATGGTAAATATTCTTTCTAAAATAATTAATTCCTAAATACAAAATTAAATATTTATTCATAAACTATTATCAAACAAGAATTAGCCTAATTTAAATGTTTTTAAAGGTGGGAATTTCATTGGTTTGTTTTTCAATTTCATGTATTATAGGAATATAATCTAATTTGGAATTTTATAAAAAATGGTTTCTTTCAATACCTAATTGATATTATATTTCATGGAATTAATAGTTGGGGAACCATGTGTTTTTACCTACTTTTCCTGATCAATTAAGTGAAAACAACTTGGTATATTACTACATGTGGAGTAAAATATTTCATCCTAATACAATAATTATATATATATTATATTCTATGTATACAATAATTTTAATGGTAACATCATAAAGGCTATATCATTGTGTGTCTTTAATCTAATTTTTCATGTAATAGAACTATTCAAATTCAATAAATTACATAAATCCAATCACTTTAATAACATATAAATATTTTTGTTATTTTTTTATGCGGTTTCCATGGATTTTATTATACTTTTATTTAAAAATCTATATCATTAATTAGACATTATGATTGATGATAAATGTAAGTTATAAATCCACTAATTTTTAACTACTTTAAAATAATAGTAATTATGGTATCGATAAATTTGAATTTTTGAAATGACATTGTTTACATTGTTATCAAATATGTTTATTAGTTATTAAAAAATTTAAAATGATTATAATATTTCCTAACATTAATTATACATTTAATTTTTTTTGTTCACTACCATAAACCATATATATTATCATTATATTTAATCATTCTAATCATAAGGATATAATTTTTTGAACTAAACTATATATTACGATATTAAACATATATTAATATATAAAATCCATTATTTTTTTATTCTGATATATTAGTTTTATTTTAATATTATAATTGATAACTTATTTTTAAAATATTAGAATATGTATTTTTTTTGTTATAGTATATTTAAAATGATTCTATAAGAATGATAAATTAAAAAATTTTTACAATTACTTGTTAATTTTATGAGAATTATTTTAACCAATAATAGAAATAATTTTAATGTATATTATTAAACAAAATGTTATTATATATTTCATGATTTTTCTTAATTAAATGTGAATATTAATAAATAATTATTATAAATTATAATGTTCTTATAAACAAAAAAATAAGGTAAATTACTAATGAATTTATATATAATATTTTGAATTGGTCATAAATATTAATTTGAATTGATAAAAATTATGTCTTAATTGAATATAGTATTTAAGCCATATAATTACCTAATTTAATTATTTATATGATTGAATTTTAAATAAATAATATTAGATATATCATATTTTAACAGAATTTGTATAGATTATTTATATATACAATATTTATCATTAATCTAATCATATATTAAAAAAAATATATAAATTATTTTATGATGAAAATTATTTTAAGTATAAAAATATGGTTTTTTTAACAATAAAATATTTTAATATCCCTCAAGAAAAAATAATTTATATATTTTTCATATTTATTATTTTAAGAATATTTAATAAAAAATCAATATAATATATAATAGTTATTCGTTTACTATTTTGGTTACATTATTTATCCATAGTTATAATATTAATATTATTAATTATACAATTCTTCCATTATGTTTTAATCTATTACTAAAAATTAATATATATGAATTGAAAATTTTTATTTTTGATATTTAAATATTGTTACCTTTTATTTATTGTGTACTTTGTTAGGAGCATTAATTTAATGATATATTATATTTTACATTAATTAGGTTCTTGGGAGGTAAAGTAATTTAGTATCATACTCTGTAATTTTATAATGATTATATGTACACTGAGTCTTAATACTCAACAACCTATATTCTATTTCAAAATCTAGAACAGAGGAGGATTTATTTTCAATAATAATATTTCAATGATACCTAATTTTTTATTATTCATATCATTTACCTATAACATTTTCGTATATATTTTTATTGATAATCCTATAGGGGTGTGTATAAAAAATAATTTCTTAATTATTTTACACAAGTAACATATGTTATGGATTTTAAAATAGTTAATCACCAAAATTATTCGAAAGCATTGGATTAGTTTATGTAATATAAATTCCAATAATAATTTTTTAAAACATATATACATATAATAGAATTAAATGTGAAATAATTGTGAGGTTAAATATTCGTTGGTAATTATACCTTTTCGATTACATGAAAATAATGAAACTAAAAGACATAGATCATTAAATTAGATATTCAAATATAATGTATCGATTCACTAAACAATCATTTTTTTGGAAGAATGTAACAGGTGACCCTGATATGAATATGTTCATATATTTCTGTTATTTTATTTTAGTCATACAATACAATAAGACTATTATATGATTAAGATCCAAAATAAATGAGTTTATGTGTCTCTATATGATATATTTTAACCATAATTAATATTTTAATAAATATAAAATTTATATCTCATATGGATGAAAGGATTATCTACATATATTTCAATTTTATGTGTTAAACTCTAATTCAACCCAATTTAAGGAGGAATAAAGATATTTTTCCAATAATCATAAATATTTAATTCAAATGTGATTATCATTTTAATGGAGGAACATTAAACAAATGTACATTTTATATTTTTGTAAAACCTGTTCATACGTACCAAAAATAATTTTATCATGAAGGAAATTGTAATTAATTGGATTCTCCATAGTTTCATAAATACATATAAATAGTCATTTTGTAATATTATATGTTACATGAATTATAAAAATTCATTCTCATGGAACCAACTATATTGGTTTTCCTATTACATGCCAACTATTAATGGATTTCTCACAGACTAGTTTCTATGTATTATTTTTTACGTCAATTGAGTACATTTCATTTGTGTTGTAAATTGGGTTGTGTTTGAGTATAAATTTGAGAAAAATTAATTAAATAAAGTAGTGCACTATTGGTGAACGGTTTTCTATTACCACTCACCCCAACCCGGAAAATTGTCTATCTTCAGATATTAGGGATTTTCATGGTTGGCAAACAGTTTGTAAAACGATTATCCCTTTTATGAATAAATATTAAAAATTTTAGAAGATGAACATAGTTATGAAAGACAACATTACCATCTATAGAAAGCCACACCTATGAATTAATTTCACATGTGAACTTTATTTTTAATCACTAAAACATTTTAAACACATAACATTCAACCACCATTTGACGCAAGATTATTTTTTATCATTCTAGAGCCTCTATAAAAAATTACAAGACTAATGATCACCATTCATTTATTTTCTAATAACATATCAATGAACTTCACCACTCCTAGTAAGATAATCCTATCTATATATGTTTCCCTTTCATCCTAATTTCATTCCACATTAAAGACAAGGTTTTTCGAATTATTTTGATTACATATGGATATAAGATTGTAGATCTATATCTATAATTGAAAAGACTTTATTAGATAAATATTGGATTTCAGTTTTATATCCATATCTCATGATCCATATCTATACCATTGATATTGAGGATTATTGATGGGTAATCGCTTATAAATAAATTTGGTGGAGGGAATATGTAATTATAGTCCCAAACACTTGATTTAAATTTCATATATATACTTATTTTATTTGTATTTGATGATTATATTTTTTTGAAAATTATATTATTTAATTTGGTGAATTTATAATTTAATATAATGTTAATTTTTGGATTTTATGAAATATAGAATTGAACTATTAATTATAGAATTTTTTATTAGTGGAAGATATTGTTGGTTTGAGATAATTAATTAATAGATTAATTATTAGATATTGAGATTTAAGTAATATTTAATTAATCATGTAAATAATTATAGTATTTAGAGTTTAAATATAATTATTAATTATTTGATGAATTTATTAATGGGATCAATGTCGAAAATTAAAATGGTAATAAATTAAAGGAAAATATTGTATAAAATAACTGATTTGATTAATTAATGGTATAATTAATTAATGATGCTAATATGATGAGTTTTTTTGAAAAATAATGTAATTTTTGTTTTAAACAAATTTTTTAATTAGTAATGAAATTTATATTGATAATTAGAAGTATAATTAATTATGTGTTATGAATGTTAACATGGTCATTTAGTTTTGAATTAAAGAATGGGAACATTGTAATTCTTATGTGTAAGGTATTAATGGTAACATGGTAATTTATTCATGAATTAATAAATGGAACGTATCTCTTTTATTCCATGATGTGGGAATTTTAACAATGTCATGTAGTTTAGAATTACATAATGAGAAAATTTTCATTCTATTATGTGATATATTATTTGTAACAACATATTCATATATGAATAAAAAAATATAAATAATGGAATTGGGAGATATGATAATCCTCAGACATACAAAGGGCTCTGACGAAAGGCAATGAAGGGATTGAGGTACATGTTTCAATTAGAACCTAGAGAGTTATGATGTAAAATAATGAATTTTTTTTTGTTTGATAACTATTTATCTATGCATAGAAATTATCACATTATTCACATTCAAAAACATTATACTGACTGAATATATTTAAATTTCATTGGTGGTATCCTATTGAGTTGATAACAAAGAATGCATGGGCTTCCAGATCGGTACCTGAATTACCTTTGTGTTTTTTATATAGGATAACAGAAATGAAAATATATTAGATAGATGATATGGTATGTATAGTGAATTAGGGTACGAGAAATGATTTGGGACCCACTTGGGGTCGTCTTTAGTATCATTTTTAAAATTAATTTTCGTCACTTGAAATGATCATTTTCATGACATTTATTATTCGTTTTATTTGATATTGTATTTCATTATTTTTCAATCCATTGATTATTTTTATGTAAAGTTATGATTATATATTCATTTTTCATTTTTTACTTCTCCCACTTATATATATTCTTAGATAAATGATGGTACAATCTCCCCTAGAATGATATATCATACCGTCACTGCTCGTCAGCAGCCTCTAGCATATAGGGAGTCACACCTGTGTTCATATGACAGACTCGCTTAGGGAACTATTTTGTGGAACCCTTGTCATGACATTAAAATTTTTTATTATGTAATATATAATTTATACTTTTATCGATTCTATTTGTGAATGTTTAGCTAGAATAAAGTATATTTAGAACTAGGTTATGAGCTCATTCATGGATATACCAAACCTGTGTAGGGTGATAACTGATGTGCCCATGGTGGTATTATTATTATTATTGTTTTATATGATGGTTGAATATTAGTTCATATTGTTTGATGGATATGTCTTGTGATGTGATTATTATTTGTTATATTTGTTGAATTATGACTAATGGCTCGGTATAGTCTGATAGTTGAGTTGTATGAAATATTTTGGGCACTATTGATTGTTTTTTTAAACATTAAATTTTTATGTATGCATGGAAAAATGGGTTATGGGTATGTTTTGAAACATGAACTCTTTTTTCTTTTCTTGGGAATTAAAATTGAAAAAAGTTACTAATAAAAAATTAGAAATTTTAAATTCATCAATGTTGAGAATAAATATGTTCCTAAATGAGAAAAATTTATAATTATAATATTTTCCCTTGGATAACCATGCCATAGGTGTTAGGTAGTAAAAGGGTGTGATAGTGCCTTGGTTCTGAATATTTGGTTGGGTTTTGGGAAAAATATAATTGTGACATGATTTTTTTCCCATTTACATAAATCTGTTAATTTATTGAATTATTCTATATGGTTAATATTTTTAATCATAGAGATATCCCCCTAAGATAATTCATGTTAAGATGATGACTAGGGGTAATGTATAGTGTTTCCCTAGTATTAGTGGGGAATGGGTCACCGATACATTCAGGTGAAGAAGAATAAGGGAAATTCAAAGAGAACATTTAAAATTTCATATAATACATAAGAGTATAACTAAGGTGGGTTATTTAGATTATGATTGATCTGATGGTGGAGTTTTATGGCCGCCCCATCGAATTAATACTAGAGAGGGAGGACCTGAGATATCTAATTTCTCGTTTGAGTCAGTATATATTATATAAGAATATTTATATAATTCTATAGAGAGGGGATTCAAGTTATCTAATTATATTATAAACGTATCAGTGAATCCGTGGAAGAATTTTTAGGCGTGGACTGGATATGATGATTATATGTTAGGGAATGATTTATTATAAGTGATCCTAGGGATTTTCAATCCTTATATGCTAAGGAAAAATAGAGCTGATCAGATCATGAAGATGTGGCACGAGAGTATTCTTATTAGGGACTATGTGGTATGTCAGTCAGTCATATATGGGGGGTAACAAAAAGGGGGATTCAAGTGCAATAAATGTAGTTCTAGTTGGATGATAAGTAGGAAGGATTTCTTAAAGTAGTATGTATCACTATAATATAGTATAATAATGTATTGGTAATCTGAGTACACATACAGAGGGATCAGTTACACATGACCTTACTCAAGTGATCTATCACATGTGTAGTAGGTTGGGAAACTATCAGAGACACTTTCCTCCGACCACCTATAGAGTGCCAGCATTGGGAAAATATGGGACATCTATATAATTTATATAGTAACCAATCAATGATAATAAGTGAGGCTGTAGTGAGAAAGAATCGTACTATAGTATGGGGATCTTGTAAACTATATTATTTCAGAATTTTGAGATCTAATGTCCTAGGTGGTAGAAGTAGTGGACATGGTGATTTAGGGAAATAGAAAACATATAATTATAGTAGTAAATCTTAGAGTATTCAGATGATATCACATAAAAGGTGGGAAGGATAGTTTCATGTGGTCATCCTACACTTGAGAATAGTGATTTCGGACCATCGATAGTGATAGGTAATATTCTAGTATATTATATATTAACAAGTTCTTTATTTAATTATATGTCCTTTAATTGATTTATATATGAAAATAATATAAACGATTCATGCATGGTAGTGATTTAATTATAGGTGTAATGATGATAGATATACCATTGGGAGTAAGATCCAAATGTGTCATTTTTTGGAAGTTGTGTTATCGAGTGGTTGGGATTAACACGTTATATGATTTTATTACATTTTCATCATGTTCACATTTGAGATGATTATGGGTATGGAATACTTAGTATGATACAATTTCCATATTAATTATTATTAAGAAGAGTTACTGTTACATATCCTGTGGGTAAAAAAATATATTCAACCTAGATACTATGGTATCCAAGAAAAAAGAGACTCCCCAATTTCTCATTAACTGGGAGAGCTTATAGACTAGGTTGATAGTATTTTTCAAGATGAAATATTTTTTATGAAATATTTCATTCATCCTTTGGTGGAAATTTATCAGGATGTGTTTCCTACTGATTTCTAAGGGATTCCACATGAGATAAATATGGAATTAATCATTTACATCCTTACAAGAGGATATATGGTGTATATTACAATATATATAAAAGAAACTCTATTGCATAATAACCTCACAAAAAAACTGGAGTAGTTGAATGTTGTGAGATTTATCATTCATTGTACATCTCCTCTAGGATACCCCATTCTTTTTTCCATGAAGTATGACTCGAGTTTGGGATTTTCTATTTATTATTATGTGTTTAAATGAATGACTGTAAGGGCTTGTTTCCCTATTCTTTGTATGTATGAAATTTTTGACATGTTTTTAGGATCTTTTGTGTTCTTAAAATTTTACATGAGATCAGTGTGTCATTAGATGATAGTTCATACTTCTTACATAACACAGATTACTTTCAAAAATAGGTATAGACTACATAAGATCCATATAATGATATTTGGGTTGATTAATTCATCCATATTTCTTTTTTCCACGATGAACCAAATCATTCTTTTCTATGAGGATCAATTTTAGATAGGGCTTTTTATGAAATATTGGTGTACACCATGTCTTATCAGGATCATTCCCAATACATTGATATATTCATTTATATAATAGTATAGCATTGTCTATACTCATAAAAATTGTTGTTTTGGTTTTGGGTTTTTCCGGTATACATATTAGTCCATAGCATCTCATAAGAAGTTGTTCTAGTATATCTATATAATGTCTATGTAGTGGTTTCTTGGTAGAAGCCCATGAATGTGTTCTATATCCATACATTTATGGGATTATCTATATTTTATAAAATGTAATTTCATGAATTATCTTATTTTGATGCACCTTTTATATCCTTTTCAAAAAAATCGGATAAAGTAGAATGGTCAAAAAATGTAATGATTTCATTTATGAGTTGAATAATAACTTGACATTTGGAAATTTTTTATCATACTCTATTTTGGTGTGGACTATATGTGATATTTCTACACATTTTATGACTGGACATAGAGATGTTTTGATGCAAGGAGATCAAGATCTGGCATATGTTTCTTAATAGTTGAGGGGTCATAATCATGACTACCCTATTCATGACCTTGATTTGGTGTAGTGGTTTAAGCCATGATGCGTGGGTTCCATTTTTTTGTTGGAAGAGATGTTTATTGGGTATCTAGATTTCAATTTTATAATGTATATCTTCTTATAATGATATTTTAATCAACATCAGGGAAGATGTGTTGTGTTTATGATTTTTTATTATTTTACACTTCAATATATGCATGTAATGAGGAATCATGTTTATGATGCTTTGAGTGAAAAAACATAGGCTCATGTAGTTTAGGACTCTATAGTTAATTAGAAGCTAATGAAATTTTTTTAAGAGATTTTTTATGTAGTCTAAATGGGTTAGATGAAGATGGATCATGTTTCATTTTCAAGGGAGTATACACATGTGGGAAGAATCAGATACAAGAAAAATGAGGAACTAAAATGTCTAAACATAAGGGAAACCCTTGATGGTGTGGATTGACCTGCCAATTATTGAATAGATGCAGATGACGTCATCTATGTTAAGAAAGAGGTTCATGTTTCTATGAGTGTGAGAGAGTACATGTTACATGAGTGTCATGCCTCAATGTGGGTGGTACCTCAAGGTGTGACCAAAATATATTATGGCCTATAATTGTATCATTTGAGGATAGGCATGATAAATAAGATAGTAGGGTTTGTGGCATTATAATATAGCTATCAGAAAGCGACAATAGTACGTCTATCGTCTGGAGGGGTTTTAAAGACATTTTCTATTATGGAATTTTTGGTGGATTATGATACAATGTATTTTTTATGGTTCTCCAGAGGATTCCTCGGAACAATGATACTATGTGTGTGGTTTTAGATCTTTTAAAAAATGTTGGACATTTCATTCCTTTATGGCATCCTTTCAGAGGGGGTAGTTGGGGGAATTGTATGTTAGGAGATATTCCTTCTGAATGGGGTGAAATAATCTATTGTTTCAGACTACGACTAACATTTTACCTCACGCTTATGCGAGGGATTACTGAAGGGTATGGGTATATAGTTTTTGATCAATACATTTTTAAACCCATATTTATTTGGGAAGTCAGAGCATTATATTAAAGTTCTAGATGATATAATATGACCATTTCTTATTGAATTTTCATGGTATTATAATAAAAACCAAGCATTTTTACACATCTCATAAAACAATACTTATCATTAAACTATTAATGTGGATACATATGAGGCTCATTATTATAGATAATGTTTAACACCTCTTTTATTGATGTATGAAGTGGAGTGAGATTTTTTGGGTCCATGTCTTTTGCTGGAGACATCAGAGTAGGTTCAAAAAATTTGGAAACATACGGATATGGATCAGAGTTGTTAGTTGTCAAATTCTAAATGATATTGATAACCCCTATAGATTACAAGGGGATATTTTGTATTCATTCTAGTGTCCCCTACGTTGGGTCACCACAATATATATATATATATATATACAATTAATGTTTCTAGCCATGTTTCTTGAACTATTTGAGGTGGTGGAGAGAATAATGATTATGGAATACAAATTAAAACATACAGTAATGTAGAATTTTATTCATGTTGTCTTCCATGTGTCACAACACAAAAGGTATCCCTCTATAAATTATAACGTGATCAATTTGGATGTTGATGATCTTGAGATAGATACGTATTTTTAAACCATCTGATACGTATGCCAGATCACATTGTGAAGGTGTTTCTTGGAAAGAATATAATGATATTTCATGTATTTTTGAAACATGGACGCAAGTAGAAGGATGAATCTGAAATGGAATAATATGTGAGGGATCAATGACCCATGATTTTTGACTATGAATTTCTGTGATTCATAGGTTTATATCTTGTGGAGGAATAGTTATAAGGTTGGGAGTATATAAGATATAAACCTATTTTAGATTTGATTCTTCCAGGATTTTAGGTATTGTTTTTCTCTATGTTGAGTAATTTAATATTATATTTTACCATGTAATGTGTTTTTGTCAATATTTGAGATAAATTGGATGAAATAAATAAATTCATGGTTAACACTTGTTTTTCCAAAAAGTGTGGCCCAATGAAGGAAACTGTGCAACCATAGTCAATGGATATTTTTAAGGTTGGTGAAAGATTTGTCAAATCGGTTTCCCATTTTTGTGTAAACAAGATCTATTATAGAAGAGGAAAATGAATTGAGAAAATCATGCACCGTTTCCTTGATAATTATGCACATGAATTTATGTCACCTAAAAATTAGATTTTGAATCACCTAACCCCTTCATTCTCAACCCATTGGACTCCCAATCAACCTTATATAGCTTTTCAGGATTATAGATCCTCTTGAATGGATTTAATGACTTATCGAACACAATTTTTAATGATTCATATCATATTAATTATATACACTCCTAATAGTAGGATAATCTTATCCCACATGGTTTCCCACTCATTATACATTCTTCTACAAAACAATAATATTTTTTCATTGTTTTTTTTATTAAAACAAGATATAAAATTATTGATCTAGATCTATAATTTAATGATTTTTTTTCAATCATGGATTTAGATTGTAGATTAGAATATCATGTTTTATCACTATTAAATTAAAATTTAGGCTTCAGGTTTGGAGATACATAAACAAAAAAATAGGTAGCGTGTATATAAATCACATTCCAAAGTATTGATTTATATTATGTATATTTAATTGAATATTTTCTATTATAATTTTATATATTCATTTCATGATTAAAGTAATTAAATTTTTGTATTAATTAATCTATGATATGTGAATTTGGGTAATTTGGGATATATTAATTGAATCTAGTAATTATAGAATTAATTAAGAGGTGCTGATTTTGTTCATTTGAAATAATTATTTTCGAAAATCATTATGAGACTATGAAATTTAACAAATAGTTATTTAATTCTGGAAATAATTATGGGATTTGGATTTTTTTGTAAATTTATTAATTAAATAATGAATTTATTAATGGTATTTAAATATAAAACTATATCGGTAAATAATTAAGGGAGTTAAGTGATTGAATACTTGATGTGATTCATTAATGGTTAAGGTAATTTTTTTGAAATGAATAGTAAATTTTTATTTATCTAATAGAATTGGTGTGTTTAAATAAATTATAAATTTTTAATGGAATTGATATGGAAATTTTTTGGTGAATTAATTATGTGTTATGAATAATAAAAAATTCATTTTATTTGGAATAACGAATTGTACAATTTTCATTATAAATTTTATTGATTGAATGGTAACAGTCCATTTTTTGTGAATTTATGACTATGAAGATGGTCATTCTAATGTTTGTGGTGTGAATGTTAAAAATTTCATTTTATTGTCAATTAATGTATTGAAATATAATAATTTTAGTATGTGATGTCTAAATGGTAACATTGGCATTCATGTATGAATAAAATAACTAAAACAATCAGTATATAAAATATGATATCCGTCCTACAAACTATGGGATCCGACATGAACCAAATATGGTACTGATGTACGAATATATCTGTGATCCTAGGGGTTTTTGTGGATAAATTTTGATTGATTAATAATGTGATAATTGTTTACTTACGAATTATAATTCTAGCTTTATAAAAATTCATATTACTTTTGTTGACTATAAATTATTTTAGATTTCATGGGTTGTGGCCTATTGAGTTGTACCAACACCCTATATAGGTTTCCCAAACATTACCTGAATAAACCATCTATTTTCAAGATAGTATATCATGAAATAAATTATGATAGATGGATAATATGGGATAATGAATGGACGAGGGAACCCAAAATGATTCGTGGCCCAATTGGGGGAGTCATCAGTATATTGTTTTCTTCTAATTGTCTAAACACGACACATAAATTAGCACTTCATGATTTCAGTTTTAGTTATGACATTGTACTTCTAATTTATCCATATTGGGTTACTGGTTCATTCAGGTTTGGAATACAATTTATTCCCTTCTTCAGTGTTAGTTTTTTTATACTGGTGTATTATCTCTGATAAGAGATAGTATAATCTCCCCATTATGAATATATAAGAAAATTTTGTTTGTATGTACCCTATGGTATATGGAAAGGAACAACTGAGGTCAAGGGACTAATGAGGAAGGGGAATTGGTGTGTGGGACCTTGGCTAGGATGTTACATTTTCATTCACCAAAACTAGATATTTATGAGAATAATATAATGAATTATATAAAAGTATCATATTTCATTGAAATTTATATATAATCGTAGTTAAAATAAGAACATTATAACAATTATTCATTAAATATTATATAACACATTAAATTATAAATTTATTAACAAAAAATTAATGAGAGTTCCTATGTATTAATGGATGAAATTTGGTGATATATACATACTTTTATATCAATAAACCCATTTTTAATCAAAAATAATTTCAATATTGAATTCATATAATTACTATTACATTATTCAAATCATATTATGTCTCTTAATTTAATTTATATAGTTATTTATTGAATGGATTTAACTGTTAATTTTTTATTAAATTATACATAAGTTCAATAAAGATTACATATTCAAAAAAATATGTTAATTAATGTGATTAAACACATTATTAGTCATATATATTGTGTAGTTACAAATTATTTGAATTATAATTCTTAATGATTTTTTGTATATGAAATATTATAGGTCATGTACTGTCATTGTTCTTGTGAACACAAAAGAAAAGGAAGTGAGGTTCTTCCCTTGGGTAAATACTATCTGCTAAAGATGGAACTATCAATAATAAAATTGATTTATAATGAACTCCTAGGAGATCCTTTTAATCAATTTCTATTACATAGTGAAATTTCCATATTCATAAATATATTGTACAATCAATATGATTCAAGAATTATATAAATATTGATGCAATAATTTTTTGATAGATTTTTTGTTTGAGATTACTGTTTCAATTTCACTTATGGTTTAAGGGGTATCTTCTTCCTGGTGATTGATATGGAGGATTACTGAAGTCAAAATTACATAAAAATAATAACATTATAATAATCATCTTGTATTATATTTATGTGATAATTTTTTTTCCATTATGAAAAATAGTGGTATCTAAAAAGTACATGATGTTCTTGATAAAAATTTTATTTAATAATTTAAATCTATAAAAATTTTTTGATTTACCAACATATTGTTTTCAAACAATAAACTGATAATAAATCATATATTAAAGGATATTGAAATATTTTTTTGTTAAATATTTCCAAATAAAAATATAATAGTAATTCCGAAACACAAACATTGTTTTATATTCATATATAATTTTATAAATAAAAATATTATATTATATTCTATTGAAAGAATCATTAGTCATGGAGATGTTGATGTTGACTAATAAAATTATTTTATAGTTAAAAGGACTAATTTCACATTATATCCAAATCAGAAGAAATTTTTCAAATAAAATTCTATCGTAAATAGTTAAAATCTTTATGAAATGATTATGAAAAATTTTATTGGTGTAAAAAAACTTGAAAAGATATCATAACTAATTGATACATATCTCATGTTAAAAAATATAGATGTTATTATCATCCAATAAATATAATGTAATGAATTTATTGATGTTGAATTACATTATAAAAGTGTTTAAATTTTGAAAATTTCATATGTATAATTATGGTTGAATATAGATTAAATCCAAGATATTTATAAAAGGTGAGTTTGGATAGATTGGTTTATTATTATGTCGAATAGAGATGTATTGTAAATTTTTTAAAAATATATTTATATAAAGAATAATATTTTTATTAAATAGAAAATATTCATGAATTAAAGTATTTCAAAGTTTATGTGATTAGTAAGGTGATTTTCTTAAATATTTTTAAAATATTTTGATAATATGAAATTAATCATTTTTTAATAATATTGGTCATTTTAGTTTCATTCCTTCAAACTAGATCCATATATGTTATGATTTTAAATGAATATTTTCATTATGATATCCCCTAAATATGTTGATATGTTATTATTATAGATTTGGATATATAATTATAGATTACATTACTAATATTTAACATGTACATACAAAATCTTCTCATGCTATAGTACATGATTTTTCATCCCAATATGTTCGATGAATTACAATACAATTATTTTTAGAAATTATCTATTTAGTATATAAGGGTAAAGTGTTTTATATAGAGTCATAGTACCAATGGATTGAAGGGCAAATAAAAAATATTAATAATCCTAAAAACTTTTTAAGAAATATTCACATCATAGATAAATTTTTTTTTTCTGAAAACGTCATCAGTTAGGTCATTAAAACGATGGTCTATATTTTCACATATTTGGTGTTTTCCATTTGGAACCTTTATTGACATGAATTTAGTATTTTAATGGACATAAATAGATTATTTTAATGTGATTTTCATTTCTACATGTATGAGTGTATTGTTATGTGTTCATATAATGAAATGAATGACATGTTTAATACTGACAATAGTGGTAAATCTATCACCAATGATTTAAAAAATTTTGGATTCAATATATCATGACTCTTCTCAATGGGGTATATTCTATGACTACCACAATGAAACCTTCAATTTTATATGGGTTCGAAACTAGTGATGAGTTGGTAAATTACATCCATGGGAAGGATTATAAAAATTTATCTATACACATATAAACATTTACAAGAACATTATATGAAGAAATGTAAAACATGTGATAAACCATGAATGATTTCTTCTAAATCCCACAATTAAAGTATGACAAAAAATAAGGGGATAAATAAAGACCACACACATTCCAACCAAAATGAAACATAAAATAGTTAAACATATAGAAATAGTAATACTCTCATGGTAAACTCAAGAACACACCTTGATCTCTCAATCTCCCTATGTTATGACTCGACATGGTCTCTCTAGGATTTTTGATGATATTGTAGTTTTTATTACATTGTATATGTGGGGAAAAATGTCATGAAGGTATGAGTATATAATTTACCATCAAGACACTCTAAAATCACTAATCATATAACATAAATAATAATGTTCATCTTAGTATAGGTATATGTCTATATCACATATAGTAAGTATATCTTGATATACACAACATAGATGCACATTATCAATGTATATAAACCATTATAATGAAACGATTTAATTCATTCATGATGGTAACATATATGAATTATTTTAGAGAACATAATCAATGAGTCACATAGAATTTATGACACACTTTAGAGATTCAATGCCCTTAAAGTCTCTCCATAGTAAGTAAAAATTGGATATCTGAATTTCTTGACACATAAATGTGGATGAAATCTAAGGCCATGTGGTATACAAACAACTCAGTTTGAAATAACCCTCCATGTAGAGGATCGATGACTACATATTGTTGGATTGGATGATACTAGGAACTCAAACTCAAGAAAATATGATGATATATGATTTCACTATGGGAATCATAGACATATTCAAAACACATAGTCCAATAATTATGTCACTCTGAAGGTATCACCATCAAATTTATATTTCATTATTTAAAAACAATCTTTATGTAACATATCAAGGTAATTAACCCAAATTAATATTCTCCATTATAAAGGGGATATAGTATCTATGATAGTTCTTAAGTAGTTCACTATAATTATATGAAATACACATCATGTCTATTTGGAATAAGGATTATCCCTTGTATCATGGCCCATTACCATGTCATTAGTTGGGATTTAGTACATTGCATGTTCAAGATCATATACACTTGGTTGAGTTCATTTCTAGATGGTTTTTTCCATGTTGGGTTGTTAGTGTTTGTGTATGAAAATATTTTTCCTCTGTCAATTCGTACATACCCTCCAAGGTAAATAAGAACTATCATGTAAGGTTTAAAATCCTTGTGGTATTAGTCACACACCTTGTGGTATTTATCATATTGAGAAAGCTATAGTGCCACACTAGGGTCCCACACATTTTGTAATCCTATATTGCACACAGTGTATCTCGAGATTTCATAGAACACGTAGATTCATCCTCCACATATTCCAAAACACCTGATCTTCTATTTACATTACATATCTCACATAGATATTCTGGATCTTGTTTGAACAAACCAATAAGATTCCACTTTATATAATGTCAACCATCAAATGTCTTGGTTAACCATTAATGTTAGGCCCTTTCACCATCACATGATATAATAGATAAATGAAAATCCAAATCCAAACAAATCTACTCCTGTTACCATCATCACATGATCCATACTCCATAATGGGAAATGATTAACAATAACAATACATAACACAATGAAATGGATTCAAAAAAATATATTTGTTGATATTTGGTAATTCCACTAGAATAATAAAAAAACATATTATGAGCATGTAAATAACGGTGGGAAAATCCAAGAATACAAACAAAAGAGTAATGAAAATTGGTGTTTTTTGTTTAGAATAAATAAATTTCTATTGTAATAATTAATGTTGATCTTATTAAAATTAAAAACCCTCGAAAATCATCCTCATGTTTTCATGAACCATTAATATGATCAACCATCATATCAGTCTATTATTTAATTTAATCAAAAAATTCCTTGAAGAAATAAAAAATTGAAATAATCGAAAGAAAAAAAACATTTTTCCTCATTTTGGATCCATATCTTCTATATAAATATTGACTAATGTTGTCACTGGTGAGATTCTCATATTTTAATGAATAATGATTGGTGATCCATGATTTAATCATCACTCTCTAAGGTACTATCCTCCAATTATCTCCACTCCTCAGACCAATTTTAGGATTATCCATAAAAACTCAAAAAATCATTCATAATGATGTTATTATACACAAAAACCATATCATGGACATTATACAAATGAATTAATAATTTTAATTATTTTAGATTAACATCTGCCAATGATTTCGACCAACCCAAACATCTAACAAATTCAAATGTTATATAGAACCTAGTGTAAAGAACAAGTTCCAAGATCAATAATGGACATTGTTTTATGATGTGAGCCTCCATTTATATGTTATTATAATTCTCCATGAAAAATGAAATTGTGTGATATTAACATATTAAATATTTTTCAATAATCAATTTTATACAGAATAGACCATGGAATCCCACACCATATTATAACCTAAATCGAAATAAATTCATTAAATATATAAAATAAATAAATTGAAAATGTTGATGAAATTAAAATATCCACACCTTGGGAAATTATATTATTAAAATAAATAACAAAAGTATACATTATATATGTGGGTACTAAGATCGTATCTAGGTCTCCCACTCCTACGCTACCACATCACGATTCATGTGCTTACATGGTACATGCAGTAAAAGAGTATATCTTCTATAAAGGATGATCTACTACCAATAATCAATCTATATTTGGTAATATTATAAGGTATAACTATCTTCATTGTCTAGATTTTCCCAATGGTAATATGAAACAAATAGAGAATTTACCTCCTCTTCTATGACACATGGGGCACATTATGTACCATGTAATAATAAAAAGGTAATTCTACGAGATATCTCAAATAAATAACCCTATTTATTATTTATATATACATATATATATATAATGAATATTATAGATAGAACTCCACCCAATACTAATCACATTAATCCACTTCATGGTGATACTTTCAGGAACACATGCTGTCCATCCTCGATATCCAAGGGCCTTTGTATTATATATATATATATATATTACTAACAAATAATGTTTTTGATCTTCAACCAATCCTATATGACCTTCAAATTCTCTATTTCGATTGTCAAAAATGTTGGGCCCATAAGTGATGATTATCCCAAGTTAGTCTAGTATTGTGTAGAACTGCATAGTTTATAGTAAAAACCCATGAATTGTTTTCTTTGTGATAGTCTAAAATAATATTTTTTGTAAAAAAACTCTACATTTTTTTGATCCTCAAATCTATGGTTAAATGTTTTCATGGAAAACAACAACACCGCCACCTTTAACTGAAAGGATCACTGAGTCTTGGTGTATGTCTTGAGGTGAAATGTTTTTCTCAAAAAAAATTCCCACAAAATAATCATATAATCCCTTCAATACCTGATATTAGGAGAGAGGATCATGGTTAGAAATAATTTATAGGGCATAACCATAGATCATAATATAATATTCATATTGATGTGAACCATTCACTTTTTTAAAAATATATATAATATAATTAGTAATAGAGATGATATGGGGAGTCGGTCTATGATCACATAAATGGAATCTTGTCCCATTAACATATGCATAAAACCCAAAAAACATTATGTATAAATATAATCCTAAATCATCTCAGTAACCCCAATATGTAGAGGTAAAGACACACGATCCTACCTGTCAAAAATCACAGAATTTAATGTAATGAAATGAGATAAAAATATACAATTACCTTCATTATCTATGGCCACCTAAACTGACATTGAATTACCTGCTACATATTTTCCACACATAGATGTATATCTCAAATGATTGTTTTAAAATCAAAGAGAACCTCCTCCCATAACTCCATTAATACCATAATACTACCAAATATATAAAAACATGATCACTGTATTTAAACAATCCCTTTGGGGAACGTCTAGCAGATATCTTAGTACGTTGGGTCATGTAGTCAGTATCCCTATATTGGGTCTACTTCACAAGTTATATAATAATAGGTGATAAAAACATCTAATAGAGGAATGACACTCCATACCCATCAATAATGGATTACTGCATATTGGTCAAATACTTTGATTTCCCCCTTTAAAAATTTAAAACATTATATCCTGCTGAGTGTATATACTATGATATTTCATATCCCATGTGTATGGAAAATATAAAAGTCATACTCATGGAGGAACATTACACTTCACCACTACTGAAAATTAAGATATATATGAGTGAAACAATACGTGTGACTCCTGTGGTTAAAATAGATTATAATCCACTCTCATAATTTTTAAATTCATCATGTCATTATTGAGAAGACTATCATTGTTATTTAATGATTATGGGTCACTTAGTTCAACTCATGTGGTCTCAACTAACATGACCATAGAAAATATCCTCTTCATTATGCATGATAATAAAACCAATCGTGGTTCTTAATTCATCACAGAACAAAACGTACTCGGCACACAAGATTTTTAAAATCAATATGGGAAGTATAATTAATATATTCCTCAAATTCTACAAATCCTTATTGAATTTATATTTCCACAAAAATGGATTCCCACAGTAGGTAAAAGTAATTATGTGATACAATTTCCAAGATAAATCATGTATTAAATTCCCGTGGTGTCCTTACAAACCAATGAATATTCATTCCCCTATCCTAAAAATTGGTGTCTCCCATACATGCAATTCCATGACCGTTGAAGGTCCACCACCACGAAATCTACTGGAATAAATTTTCCTAAAAATTGGACCTTTTTAGTCCATATCTAGAACATAAAGAGGTTCTTATAAATGGGGTGCTCTCAAATTATGTATAGATCCAACCTTAACTATATCAAATGTTACAACATTTATGTGGAGTACACTAGTATATAATCCCTGATGACACCCATTCTCTAGAATAAGAAAGGCTACAAATCTGTTTCATGAGTCCTATGAACACTACTAAGGAATTATTCTTGCCAAATGGAATCCCCATTTTAAATTAACTACCATAGTGGAATTGTAAATCCATCATTGTTTTATCATCATTATAAACTCACAAGTTAGGATATCTTGATATAGGGTCAATATTCGGGAATGATCATGCCCCTATAACCTGATCAAAGAGGTCACCAATCATTGGTAGTAGTGAATTATCCATTATGTCTACCATAATTAGGTGATGTTTTTCCATGAAAAAATTCATGATAAAATTTGTATTATTGGAAAACAACACTAGGGATGCCTAAGGTGAAACAATATGTTTTAAAATGCTTTAGAATAAATTTCCTCCGACAGAACTCTTATCTCATGAATCAATACATGATCCATCTGATATATTAGTATATATCTCATGGTCATACCATATTGTAGATAAATATTGATGTCCATTTCACATTTGGGATGAAATATTTTAATTACCTCATGAAATATGACTTCTAATCCACCACCACTAATGGGAAATAAAATTCCATATAATTCACTACATTAAGGTAATTCTAGTTAGATGATTATTCAATGGTTGTACCCTTATATTCATGAGTCTATCCTGTACATCATTAGATTATTTATCACCCATAATGTAAATCCTAGTCCAATCCCTACAGACACACCACATCATACTACTATAAAAATCAATCTAGCAATTAACTATAGACAATAGTTACATACATATTATAACATCATGATGCCATATATCCAGTTCAAAGAGACGCTAAAAGAAACTCAATCCTGCAAGAGTCCATTAATACTCTTTGATAATGTTTTTTATCACTAATTCAATTCGATTTGGAGTATCCATGAACAATTTTCTATGAACCCAACCTCAGAATACTATTTCGGGTTCCTTCTACCATTAAAATAAAATAAAATTAAAATAAATCAAATAATAAATGGCTGAGTAGTATGGTTTTCATTGAAACTATATACATACCTTAGTCTTAAATTACATTTTTCATACAAAAATTACATTAAAATATATTTATAAAATATTTCATTCTATCTTTATTGTCCCATAAAATCAGTTTTAGTAAACCTCTTATAATACTATGAAAATGAAAAAAATATTTCTTACTCAAATGCTTTGTATGGGTAATGTATAGTGAATTAACTAATAAAAAATTTATCATAATAAATATGGAATGGTAAAAAATAAAAGACACAATCCATATATTCAAAAACAGGATGATTAAAATTTCTAAGGAATAATCTATAATGAAACATAAAAAAATAAATAAATTTCCATTTAATTATTAAACTAAGTATGAAATGAATCTATATATTTTTTTCGTACTGAAATAATCATTTATAATAACAGTCGAATATGAAAAAAATAAGATGCATAATTATCAGTTTTCTTGATTCCCAAAACCATTATACATTTACTTTTATGTTAATTCCCATTTATTTTGGAAACATAGTAGGTGAAAACCCAAAAGCATTAGTCAGGTAGCATAGTTTTCAATTCTGAATATCAGTTCATTATGATTTTAAAATAAAAGGTTCCAAAACTGTGTCAAGAGAAACCCATGAATTCCTCACTTATCTAATAATAAATCTAATTCTTAAATAATTTTCTATGTCAAATATCATTATTAAATAAATGATATATATTTAATTATATTTCCACATTTTATCATGTTACTTATTTTATATAGGAAATTTTTTATATCCATTATAAATGATTTCGATATTTGGGATAAATTTAATTTTTAATGATCGCATGTAAGTGAATTATTCAATGGAAATTTAATAACTAATATAATGATGTTTTAAATTAAATTTCAATACTAAACAAAATTTCAAAAGGCATAAACCATAATGATGAAGAATAATGATTATATCTATAAAAATCATACTTGTAGGAATAAGAATAAGGGTTTTTATCATTAATTAAATATAATTAAATATACATAATAAAGTGGATGGAAATATAATCTTCATTTTGAAATCAGTATCTAAAACCTTACCATTAAAAAATTACTGTAATCATAAAATAAATGTTTCAATGAGATGATTAGAGGTAATTCTGTACATTTCATACATAGTAAAAACATTTTTTTCATTTTTAAAATGTTAGAAATGTGAGTCATTTCGAAAAAACAATAAAATTACTTCCAAGAAATGTGTTAAATAGTAAAAATGTGAATAATTTCATTTCTAAATATTTTTAAAATTTATGCAATCATTATTGAATAAATTTTCAGAGAAAATTAATTTTTAAAGAAAACTTTTTACCCACAAATGTTAAAAATGATGTTGGGTGTTCTAAAAGAAAATTAAGAACCTTTTTGAGTGCTAATGAGTGCAAAAATAACACTATTACATGATAATATTCATCCCAAAGTAAATTTTTATATAATTTTTGGGATTATTTAATGATTACAAAATAATTTACATAAATGAAAATTCAACTATATACAATCCCAAATAAAATGAGATTTTCATGTAAACCCGTAGAAAGATCATAACACAGAACTAGGAATACCCAAAGAATCTGTTATACAGATCAAAAATAAATACAAATAAATCAATTTGAAAAATATCAATAGATATTCTTGTTTAATTATACCCAAATATAATGATAATAATAACAATGATGAATTGATATAACCTAATGAAAAATGAATTTTTTTTATGATATTCATTACTACTTGGTAACATTTTTAAAAATTACATTTGATAAAATAATTAAATTAAAGACATTAGATTATATTAATAATGAATTATTCCTTATTTTACCTGAAAATATACATTTTTACCCCATTTCAATGTTATTAGATTCATAACATTACATTATTCTTTACTGATATTATATCGAGAATAAATTTGATACATGATTCTTCCTTTTGGATGAATGCAGTCTAACATACTGAATGATGGTTTTAGAAATTTAATTAACTTATTACATGAATATTTAAAAACTTATGATATAATACATTATCCTTTAGTAATATATTATTAATGTTTAATAATAATAATTCATTAAATTAGTCAATGTTAGTTTTAATTTACATTATATATTATATTTTGACTAGACATTTTTGTTTCCTCTTACAAACAACATGATTAAAGGTTATCCATAATGAAAACCATGATTTACCTGTAATACATATTTGATAAATATATAAATATATAATATTAAAGAATGATATTTTATATAGGGAAGCAAAAATAGATTTCATGGGGATGTTATGTCATGTGTATGCGTGAATGATGTTTCCATTTTATTATCATAATGAAACAATACAAAGTAATATAAATATATATAAATATATTATCATTATAATATGTTTTTATGACACATACACCACATATTAATATAAATAACATTATTATTACATTTCGTGTAAACCGTGAATGTACACATATTATCATGAGGGTATAGCCAGTCATACACACGAGTGATGTTATCATATTCCCAAAAAGAAATATAATGTTATGTGTGAATTATAAATGACTGAAGTATTTTAACAGAATAAAAATCATAAAAATCATATATAAACTATATATCCATCACTAATACCAATATTTAAAGCTGTTAATAGAAAAACGAAGGACATCGGCTCGCTTGGTGATAATCTGTCAGACACACGAATGATTATTTTATAACCAATTCAATTAATGATTGTGATATTCTAGGATGCAACAAAAAACATTATTCAATTTAATTATATGTAATATGATAATATTATTGTTTTATATTGGTATAATAGGTATTGAGTTAGGTTATGAAGGAAATAAATTTTATTTTATTTAAAATAACATTACATATTTTTCGGGAATCCTCCATTGGTTCTCCGTAAATCCATCAAAAGTAATATTTATTTCTACAATATGATTTATCTGATTATGGGAGATAATGTGGGGAGTTATTTTATCAGGTCATGTATGAACCAATGTATATTCACGGTTTTAAGAGTATGGTATAAGGGTGACATTTTATAATTGAGGATATGTTAACACTTGTATATATTTAAAAGAGTGAATTCAAGAAACATTTTCTTCATTTCACGGGGCCAAAGGAAAAAATAATTATTTAAAATAGAGTTTGTAATGTTTAAATATTTAAATAAATATTGGTTTGTACATATTTTTACTAATTTTTGCACCATATTTTTAATTTTTAAACACTATATGATATTTTTTTCTTCTTAATCAATGTAATTAGTTTTAATTGTTTTATTAATAAATTGTTTAACAAATTAATATAATAAAATTATAAATTATAAAATTTTAGGATTCCAAAAATTGAATCGATATTTCCATATTCAATTCACATACATATAATTTCCAATTATAAAATATATCCCACAAACGGTAGATATGGAAAGTATTAAACATGAAAATTTTCACCAGATTAATAGTTTATATATCTAAATTCAATATTATATTATTTAAAAACATATCCATTAAATATTTATATTTATATGTAAACTATATTTAAATTATTTCAATTATATTATATATTTTATCAATAAAAATTATTTAAATTAAAATTAATATTTTAATTAAAATTCAGTTTTTTTAGTATTCCTAAAAATATGTAACATATCATAAAATAATAAAAAATCATTTTTTGAAAATTTTAACATATATTTTAAAAAAAAAATTATTTTTTAATATTAATTTTATAAAATGATAAAAAAAAATTCATTTAAATAACCGAAAAATAAAATGAATAAAAATCATCCTTTAAAAAATATATCATTAATGGGAAAAAATGGATGTGTTTTTATCTTATTCATATTAAATATACTGGAACAATTTGAAAACATTTTATTCAATATATAGTAGATAAATTTATTTACAGTAATTAAATAATATTTGTCAATTTAATTTGTTTTAAAAAAAATTGAACCTAAAAATATATTTTAAATAAAAACATTTCTTTTATATTATTTTTTTCTTTATATTTGATTTTATTAAATTGGTAAATAATGGAATCTAATGTGTATTTTTTGTAATTATGTTTATTCAATTCATAATATAAATTTTATCACCTTAGAGAGAAATTTTATTTTAAATAATATTGTTAATAATTTTTTGTAAAACCTATAATTGGCTATAACACAATCAATCATAGAAAATATACATTGTTGTAGTGAATGATAAATCATTATTTTGAGAATTAAATTCTAAAAAATATATATAATTTATTTAAAAATATTTAATATATAGTAATGTCTTGAGATTTTATATTCATTTCTATAATTTTTGTTTCATTTCATATTCTCTATCAAAAATGATATAAATTTTTTAAAAGTAAATGTTGTCACATTCACCCATAATTAAATAAATTGAGTCCTCTAAATTTAAAAATGATCTCAATAGTTAAGGGTGGGAAATTTTAAAAAAAACAAATTTTAAAATACCTACATTTAAGAAGGGTTAAAAAATAAATTTCTAATTTGAGATATGTCACGGCCCGTCCCCCAAGGCCCATATCGTGACTTCCCCAAACCCGCGTTCCATAGGCCAGGGGCTGGAGACTAGAACCAAAGGCCTATATCCTTGAACTGGGAAGACATTTCCTTTATAACTGAAAAACGAACACATCATAATACACAACTAGAAGAAAACCACTATGTAAAAAATGTATACAAAGAGTGTGTTCGAAAGTAAAAAAGGGGTCGGAAATACAAGCCCAACTGTAAAGTACAAGTACAACAGAAAAAGGGTCAAACAAAGAAAAGGTAAAGAGAAGCTGAAGGATCATCCTCCGGGGTTCCTACCTAAAGGGAAGGTACAGATGGCCACCTTAGCACTCCACGTCCATCTGACTCCTCTGTGTACTGACTCGTCGTAAGGTCCACCTATGGGTACCATCCAGTCATGGACCTCTAAGCCTCCTTCAGTGTTGTCCATCGTCTGTATCCAACATAACGAGGTGCGGTCATAGCCTATGCAGTGGTGAGTTTAAAGATACTCAGTTGGGACCTCGTGACCCTCATGGTCTCACAAAATCCAACAAGGATAAATAAAAATGTATGAAATCAATGGATAAAAATTACTTTGGTATATGCCCATACATATACATAAGTTATCAAGTAACCCATCTCAATCATGAGGAAAACAAAAAAGTCATTGACTCAGCTCAACCAGGATTTTTTATTCATGATGTCAAAACCATGATTGTGGGATAACTCATCCTCTATCGAGTACAGTGGTCCTGCCGCTACAACCAAGAGCTTCCCACTAACCATGGAATACTGAGGTACTCCAACTGGCGAGTATTGTGGGTCTGGCACGCTCACACAGAGGCACTCCCCACTATGGGTATGCCGCTACAACCAAGTGCGCCCCCTCATAACCTATAGAGGTACTCCTTTTATCAAGTACCGTGGGTCTTCCACTACAACCAAGCGCTCCTCGGTCGTGGGTCTGCTGCTACAGCCATGCACTCCCCACTAATCCATCTGAATCACTATGAGTCGATCGGTCAACAGTTGGCAAATGTCTGCTAGCTACTAGGTCTCTGAAATTTGCTCACTAATCATTAGGAGGGTCTTCTCCATGAGCTAAAATTCGATACTCCAGGTATCAATAATTCTCATGTAGAAGTATCACAATGGACCACCACGTCATAGGGGTCTCAATGCAATTGTTAGCGCACCGATCAGACAACCGGTCTGGGTGTTATTAACCTTTTAGCCCCTAGGGTCTGGCTGGATTCGTGTAAGAACCAACCTGATCGTATCTTAACTATACCCTGATATCTAGTGGGTTTATATTCAAAGGTACCTTCTCTCATCAATATTTCCAACACCACTGATAGTTCGTCAAACGGACGTTCGGTGCCATAGATATGGCCAATGAAGCAAAGGGTCAGTAGTGGGTCTGGGTCCGGTCTCACCCGGTCTAGGTCAACCCAGACAGACCTGATGGGTCTGACCCAGCCCATTGGGAGGGTCAGCCCACTACGTTATGCCCGGTCCGCTAGGTCCAGCCCAGCGGGCTGCGAGGGCGGTTCGGCCCAGATTCCACCACACATGTGGCTCGACTCGAAGGTTGGGGCTGGTTCGGCCAACGACGTGAGGGGTATGGCTTGGGAGGTCGGCATCCGGGAGGCCAACGACAGGTAGAACAGGGCACAAGATGGCCAGCTGGACATCGGGCAGGCTGTAGGCGAACAAGCAGGGCATGGAAGGGGGGCCACGAGGGCGTCAGATAGGGCACCGTTCAGGGCGCCAGGCAGCGCGTCGGGGGCCAGGCAGGACAAAGCAGCCGGCCGTGGGGGTTCCGTCCAGCGCGTGGAACGCGGGCAGCTTGCGGGGTGCGCGGGCAGGCAGCGCGAGGGTGTGGGGTAGGGCACCTGTGGTTCTGTGATCCGTGGAGGCCACATGTAGCATGGACCTTGTTCTCCGTCTTCATAGCATCATTTCTGCTTCAAAGAACACCACAATGATAGATCGTTCGACGGTGTCGAGCTGTTTGAGTTTGGCCTGAACCCACCACATTGATGGTTATAGCAGCTGGTTCATCAAATGTACGATGAACAAAAATTTAATCACAAAACATCGCAATAATTCCTTTCAAAAGAATATGAGAACATAAAAGGAGTACATATTAAGTTAAACACCCTAAATTTTGATTCGCTGGTCGTTGATCGACATTCGTTGATGGTGTTGCGAAAAAAAGATGATGATGTTCGTTAATCTTTGTGTTCTTCACGCACTCCCGATCGAAGCTTGTGTGTCAGTTCCTTGATGTCATTCTGGAGAGTTCATCGGTAGTTGGTATGGGAAGAAGTCAAAGAAGAATGATTGATGTCGACATTCTTCATGTTCTTCGCATTTTTCGCATTATTTGTTTTATTCATTGGGAGATTTTCTCCCTAGTTTCCACTCAAACCCTCCACCAAAAAGAAAATTATTCCAAGGAAAATAATATGAGGTTTTTTCTATTATTACGTTGGCACGTAATTCAAAATTGATGAATTAAATGAGTGGGACCCATCAAATTAAATTCGTGAGAGGTGTCACATTAAATTAGGTCGATGGCCTGAGGCTCTCCATCATTAAAGATGGAGAGGTGGGAGGGTTTATCCTCCATCATGAATAGGGGTCGGGTGGTCCTCACCCCTATCATTTAATAGAGAGTTTATGGGTCTATGGTGGTCTCCATATCATAACCTCTCATGGGCGATTATGCTTAGGTGGGCCATGCCACCATAAGCTCTCGTGAGAGGTTGGGGTGTGGCTGTCCCACCATCAACTCCCAAGTGGAGGTTGTAACAACCGCACACACATGGAAACTCAAAAAGAAAAGAAAATGTTACACTTTAATTTATTATAATTTTTTTAAGAAAAACAAAAAAATATCTTCTATCCTCGACTTAGTGTCGTCGATGTGATAGTCTTCTTAAGCGAATACTAGTGCCGCGAGTTCAACGGTGCCCTCAGATTATAGTTCCGAGAAACAATTCAATGTTATAAAATCATTATTGTACGTTTAATGAATGTACCAAAACAAACAATCAAAAATTGATTTTGGGCACACCGGGCCTCAGAATAAAGCCTAGTAAATTTTCACAGACTCGTAAAAACCCCAATTATTTAAAAAAAATCCAATGGAATTCCGGGTCACTACATTCTCTCCACCTAAGGTATTTACGTCCTCGTAGTCTATAACTCACACTATGGAAACAAATGGGGGTACTAAGAATGCATCTAAACCTCCCACTCCCATGTGCCCTCTTGGTGGTTAATGTGTTGTCAACGAATGCACACCAGAGGTATGGACTGTCCAAGTAGGACCCACTCCTGTCGATCCTCAATCTCCACTGGAACAACCGTGAAAGTCACCCCATCATCGATGTCCAGTTCCCCATAGTCGATGATATGAGAATAGTCGTGCACATATCTCCTTAGTTGAGATACATGGAATACGTCATGCACCTGGAGAAACTGAGGTTGAAGAGATAGGTGGTAAGCCACCTCAACTACTCTGCTGAGGACCTATAATGGTCCAATGATCCTCGCAAATTATTTTCCATCTTGGGGAAATCTTCATATACCTCATCGAGGAGAGACCCGTTGGAAGACGTGGTCACCATCCTCGAACTCCAGAGGTCTCTTTCTCCTATCAGTATACGACTTATGTCTACTATGTGCAGTCTTTATCTGCACTTGGATGATCTGGACCATCTCTGGGGTTGCCCATACCATCTCTAGATCCACTAGTTTTGACTCCCCAGGGTTTATCTAGGACAAGGGTGATCTGTAAGATCTCTCATACAAGGCCTCAAAAGGCTCCATGCTAATGGTGGAGTGATAATTGTTGTTTTAAGAAAACTCTACCCATAGTAAGTGATCCTCCCAACTGTGACCAAAGATGAGGATACAAGCTTAGAGCATGTCCTCAATGGTCTGAATGGTCTGCTCAGTCTGACCATCTGTTTGTGGATGGAAGGCTGTGCTCAAGCATAGCTGTGTCCTGAAATCCTCCTACAACCCCTTCCATAGTCCTGAAGTAAACCATACATCACGGTCGGAGACAATATAAGAAGGTACTCCATGCAAACTCACATTCTACTACATATAAAGGCGTCCCAATCTCTCTACAGAACCCTACTCTCTGATCGGTAGGAAGTGGGCAGACATGGTGAGTTGGTTAATGATCAACTAAATCGATTCATTACCCCAAGATGTACGTGGAATACCCATCACAAAATCCATGTATATCATATTTCACTTCCATTCTGGGACCTCTAAAGGCTAAACCAAGCGTCCTAGTATCTGGTGCTCCGCCTTCACTTGCTGACAAGTGAGCCATCAAGAGGCAAACTCCGCTACAACCTTTTTCATACATGGCCACCAGTGATTTCGTCAAAGGTCCAGGTACAGCTTTTCCACAGCTGGATGCACCTATAAGGGGGATGTATGGAACTCCCTCAACAAATCCTCCTGAAGTGCAACTTGTACCAGGGTACTTCCTCCAAAGAGGATGAAGTGCTCCCCACCTTCAAAAAATCTATCAGGTGCATGCCCTGTGGATATCTGAGCAAGTCGTGTCTCACAGTCAGTGTCCCCATGTTTCTCCTCCCTAACACGCTAAAGTAGTGGGGGAGTGACTGTATGAGACTGTAGGAGTGCTGCTCCATCCCTATCTACAAAGGATATATGTAAGGTAGCCACCTCCTCTATCACCTCTCCTAACAGCTGAATACCAGTCCTCCTACAGAGCGCATCCACAACAATGTTCCCCTTTCCCATAGTATAGACAATATCGAGGTCATAATCCTAGAGGAACTCAATACAATGTTTATGTCTCAGGTTCATGTCCTTCTGAGAGATGATATAGTTGAGACTCTTGTGATCATAGTACACGGTAAAACATTCTCCCATAAGATAGTTCCATGACATCTTCAAGGCGCAGACCACTACTGCTAACTCTAGGTCATGGATAATGTAGTTCTGCTCATGCTATCTCAGCTTCTGAAAACCATACAGGATCACAGGTCGCTCCCACATCAGGATACACCCATGTTTGGTCCCTGATGAATCACAGTAAACTACATACCCTAATACTTCCTTCGGAAGCATCAGGATGGGGGCACTAGTCAGCCTCTGCCTTAGCTCTTGAGATCTCTACTCGCATCTCTCCGACCACACGAACGATTTTCCATTCTTCATTAAGGGTGATAGTGGTGCTACAACTCTAGTTATGTCTGGAATGAATTTCTAATATTACCAAGCCAATCCCAAGAAACTTCGTACCTCCGTCACACTCCAGGGTGGCTCCCAAGAAAGTAATTCATCGATCAACGCTGGTTACACTGCAACTCCATCCTTCAAGATGACGTGTCTCATGAAGTGAACATCTCTAATCCAAAACTGGAACTTCAAGAGGTTACCATAAAGCAGGTGCTCTCAGAGTGTGTCCAGTCCTACCCACAAATGGTAGTCATGCTCCTCCTCAGAAGTCGTGTAAATCATTGTGTCATCGATGAAGACTACGACAAAGGGATTGAGGTAATGATGGAAAATATTTTACATTAGACTCATGAACACTGATTGAGCATTTTTTTAAGCCGAAGGGCATAACTATGACCTCGTAGTGGTCGTAACGACACCCGATGAAAAAATTATACACATCCTCTTATTGAAATTTGAGCTGGTGATAGCCTGATCTGAGGTCGATATTCGATAACCACCTTGCTCCCTTGAGTTGATCAAAGAGGTCTCCAATCCTCAGAAGGGGTAATTTTTCTTTAGAGTCTTCTGGATCAGGCGATGATAGTCAACAAAAAGTCTCAAACTCCCATCCGACTTCTTAGTGAATATAATTGGGGCTGCCAAGGAAGCATAACTTGGCCAAATGAGTCCTTCCCCATAATATTTCTCCATCATTACCTTCATCTCACGAAGCTCAGCGGGAGCCATCTGATATGATGGAGTAGATATCGGTGATGTCTCGTGGTACAGGTCAATGTAGTATTCCACCTCTCGGTGAGGACGTAGTCCTGGGACAACGTTAGGGAAATCATCTACGTACTGTTCCACCAATACAGGGTAAGTCGGACTCTCCACATAAACTACTCTGAGGGTAAGGGAAGACAACTGGTGAGTGATCAGTTGCACCCTCCTCCGAGTAAGTCCTTCATGTTCTAAAAAGGTTCTCGTCTCACAGGTGAAGGTAAACCTAGTGCCATCCATGCAAAAAACACTGCACTTTTCACCTAATATAGTAAACTGGATCATGGACTGTTGATAGTCTGTCCATACCTAAGATGACATCATAAGGCCTTGATGCCGCTACGAGGAGATTCCACCTAAAACTCTCAACTCCTAGAGTAAGCTCATACTGCCAGCCCCAGTATGTAATCATCGATTCATCTCTCGTAGGAGTCTCTCTCCGTATGGATCGATCCAACGACTCCGTCGGAATCTCCGAGCTCCGAACGAGGGCAGTGGAAATGAAAGTGTGACTGGAACCTGTCTCTTTAAGAACTACAATGAAGGTGGAGTAGACATAGATCATACCTCGAATCATCTCTAGAGTGTCGTGATCATAAGCCCCAGCTGTTTGGAGCTGAGCTCTCCCATGTCCACCTGATCCCTGTGGTCGGGGTGGACCTCCTAGTGGTGGTGGTGGAAACACTTCAAAACGTCGTACACCGCTAGCTCCACGTCCATCTCCTCTGCCACATCTGCCTCCTCCCATGTGGAACACCTCGAGAAGAACATCTGCCTCTGCCTGGGTAGTCCCTCGACTATTTGTTGATTGTCAGTGTGGTGGTTCAGACAGTGACGAGCCATGTGACCCTATCCACTTAATGAGTAACACAGACAGCTCCTGGCTGGTCTGTCTCCACCCTGGGTGCCTTACACATCCGATCTTGAGACATGCGGTCAATGTAGGACCCCTGGATTGAGGTATGTATAATTTTTAGGCTTTTTTATGTGTTTAATGTACATGGGATGAGTTGGGAAGAGGTTGGGAGAGTTTGGAATGGTTTTGGTTTATTTTGGAGGCTTTTAAAGTGGTGTACGGTTTGAGCACAATTAGTGTAAACTATGTGGATGCCCCAGGAACCATGCAGGGGGAGACAGTTGGCTCTGCACAACCTGCACACAGTTCTGCTAATGGTGCTACTAAATGGTGTGGACCCTGGCTCTCGAGGCATTAGAGTGCACACGGTTAGCACACGGTTTTCTAAACCATGCTAGCTAAACCATGCGGCCACGTAATAATAGGGTTTTAAAACCCAAGCTCCCTCAGGCTTGCATCTATTGACTCCAAATTTCTTCCCACTTGAGCCTCACTCGGGATTTTTGGTTATCTAGGGTTGGAGGGGCTCTCCCACTCGTTTTGGAAGTGATTCAAATGGGTTTCAAGGTGGATTCAAGCTGATTTCTCCTGAGTAAGTCTCTCCTCTTGTTTCTCTTGTGTTTTCCTTTAGATCTACATCCCTCCTTTTCTTGGTTTTATAGATCTACACTTGTTGTGTGTAGATCTAGGGTTTTGGTTGCCTTGGATGTTTATATTAAGGCGTGGGGATGATAGGGAAGGTGATCTAGAGAGGTTTCGGTGGTGCGTTCCCCAAATTAGAGGTGCGGTTGGTTGTGGGTCAAGTTCGCAAGAACCCTAAAGGTAGGTGGCTTCTCTCTCGACTCCAATTGGTTATAACTAGTGGTTATTTGTTACAATTAATTTCGTTGTTCTTTAAATTAATTGTGTTTATTGTGAAAAAAAATTGGTTGGAAATTCCTTTGGTGGTGTTTTGGGGATTTTTGGGAAAAGGGGGTTTTATGGTAAAATGTTATTGTTGTGGATTTTTAAATGGATATTTTAAAATGGTATTCTATGGTTGATTTGTTAAAACAATTGATGGAAATGGTTTTCAATAAATTGGTTGTTTTATTAAAATTTGGTTTGGCATGGAAAATGGATTTCAATAAATGAGTGATATATTGCAGTTGATTTATATGCAATGGAATTTGGTTGATTGCATGATGTTGTATGCAAGGTTGTGATTGTTTAGATATTGTGTTGATATGGATGGAATGTCGTATTGGCATGTGTTGTGATGTTGTGGAGTGGCCAAGAAAGTGACACTATAATCAAAGAGAAGGATGGATAATGGTTGGAAGTGCCACCATCAAGTCTAGTGGTTGAGTAAGTGCCACTATAATCAGGGAGAAGGTTGGATAATGGTCAAAAGTTCCACCATCAAGGCTAGTGGTCAGGAAAGTGCCACTATAATCAGGGAGAAGGATGGATAATGGTCGGAAGTGCCACCATCAAGGCTAGTGGTCGAGAAAGTGCCCCCATAATCAGGGAGGTGATTGATAGTGGTCGGAAGAGCCACTATCGGGGTAATGGTCAAAAGTAATGCAACTCATTAATGGGTGAATGATTTGGGCAGAAGTCCCAACAGTTTTTTTTCTTTGTTGTGAATGGGTGAACGGGTTGGGTGGAAATCCCACCATTTTTGTTGTGGTTGTTGTGAATTTCTTTCCATGACGGAATTTTTGTACTAATGTGAATGATAAAATGGCTTGTGGAATGTTCATTAGCTTGACCTTGTTTTCTTGGTTTGGGTGTTATGGCATGGTAAGAGCATGGTTGGCTTTTGAAAATGGTTGCATTGGTGATTTATTTAATATAAAGTATTTTATATAAATGTGCTAAAGGTTTTATCCTAGTGGTGTGTGTAGGGAAGTCATTTGGCTAAATCCTACTGAGTGGTTGTACTCACAACCTGCTTTGGCACTTTGGTGTCTTTGCATATGTAGTATACCAGGATGTGGGCAAAGGTAAGGCATCTCCAACTTTTAGCGGCCCCTTGTGATGCTTGGTGGTGCAGGGAGCTTGGAGATGGGGTGGAGCTATGGTTGTGTAACGGATTTTTGTGGGTGTAATTCGGTTTCTGTTGTAATCTGATGTTTTGGAAATATCTGGTTGTATAAACCTTGGGATGTTTTCACAGTGTTGGTTGAATTAAATTGCATGCATTATAGTGGTTGGTTGTTGGTTGGTTGGGTTATCCTCTTGAGGGAAAATTGTTCCCCACATTTCATCTGAATCCCTTGGCATTTATTGCCAGCCTTTGGTGCCTTGGGAACGTCGCTTAAGGCCAAGTGACCCTCACCGCCTCCTCAAGAAAGTGAGGTAGGGGCAGGGTTTTACAAGTGGTATCTTCTTGTTCGGTCCTTTGGAGTTGATTATCAGATTTGGTGTTGACATTCGTTCTTGGTTATTCATTGTGTCGGGATGGTAGCAAGGCGTAGGACTGTCGGAACATGGAACGTATTGCATAAAAGGACGTACCTAACCCTATTATGCTGAACTTCATGTTACCAGGGTGTTGGGTACATAAGTGATTTGGAGACACTTATAGGCATTGGAAATCTCATTATCGTGGGTGTATTCAATGAGATGAGCATGACATGTATGATAGAAATGGCATCCCTATAAGATGCATATTTCATTTGGTTTAATTATTTATGGGTTGAATTGAAAAATGGTTTTCCAAATGTGTGAACCTGAAATGTGAATAAACATGGTATTTTGAAAATGGTTGATTTTCAAAAATGGTGCAGCATGGGAAATTTTCAAGAATGGGGAGCCTAGTTGTGATTGATTGTTATGAAATGGTATTTGATGTGTTTGATTCATGATGTCTACAGAAGTGAGACTCATGGTTTGTTTTATGTTTATAAAAATGGAACCGATTATGCGCACAACTGATTTCTTCAGTCTGAAGTAAGAGCATATGTCGATGACGGAGTATGCAGCTATTTTTATGAACTTATTGCGCTTTTCACCTGATGTGGAGGGTAGCATGTTGTTGAAAGCTCGTATCATTGAAGCGGGATTAAGGCTAGAAATCCGTTCAAAGATAGTGGTGCTGTGTATAGATGATTACACAGAGATAGTGAATAGAGCATTGGTGGCTGAGCTGGATCTGTTGGTTGCTCTAGGGAGAGGAAGCATGGAGGTACCCATGGCGAATAGTGGGAACTCTAACGCTAGGTTCAAGAGGAAGAGGGACACTTATTCCCAGTGAGGGAATATGGAAAATAATCCACCGGCAGGATCGGTGAATCTTCCTCCGATCCCCAGAGTAATCCGGGATGCTTTCAGTGTGGTTCTATAGGCCACATCAAGCGGGATTGAATGTCACAACATAGGCCTTACCTTAATTGTAAGAAGATGTGGAATCTTCAATGTTATTGTCGGAATGCACCAAGGTCGAGGGGACGTGACACTCCTTAGGGATCGCAGACATCATATGCTTTGACGAGACGAGGGAAGCAACATACCCCACGACAGCAGAGTAAAGTGGGTTATGGTGATTCCCGAAATACCATGATGCCTAAACAGAGCAATAAAGAGCAGAGTGTGGCAAGAAAACATGTGTTTGGAGCTGAGCAGGTTGTGATGGATGATCAGTCGGGACCATCCACGGTGCAAGGTACTATTCTTTTATATTTTACATTGATGCAAGTGCTGTTTGATATGGGTACATCACACTCTTTTATTTATACACGTGTGTTTGATTTTCTGGGTTTAAGGGTAAAAATTATGCCCTCGGTTCTGAAACATTAAACACCTCTTGTTCGAAGAGAGTGTTGAGTATTCTTGTCTAGAGAATTTTGTATCGTTGTGGATGAGCATGAGATAGTCTTAAATTTCTCAATGCTCGAGATGGATGACTATGATGCAATCCTGGGAATAGAATGGCTGGTGATGTTTAAGGCACACATCGATTGTAATGCGCGAACAACGGCTTTTACGACACACGATGGCATTGGAAATCTCTTTAGAGGGGAGAGGCATGAGAATTAGGTTGTAGCAGGCTTGTTGGCACGTTATCGTATCAATTCGTAGTCATTTCATTGGAATCAATAGAATATGTTGAGAAAAGTGTTCTTCCAGCAGTGGTGGATCAGTTCATGGATTTTTTTTCCTGAAGAATTCTCTGGGTTACCTCCCGTATGAGAAGTGGAGTTTACGATTGATCTCCTTCTGGGGACCAGTCCTATCTCACTTTTATCTTACCAGATGGAACCTACTGAATTGTAGGAATTGAAATTCCAATTATAAGAGTTTGAAAACAAAGGGTTTATCCGTCCTAGAACATCTCCGTGGGCAGTGCCGATCTTGTTCGTGAAAAAGGCATATGGAAATTTGAGGCTCTATGTGGATTCTCGTAGACTTAACCAAGTGACGATAAAGAACAGATATCCACTTCTGCAAATCGATAATTTGTTCGACTAGTTGAGGGGAGCCCAAAGATTCTCCAAGATCGACCTCAGGTTGGGATATCATCAATTGCGAGTAAGGAAGGAGGATATCCCTAAAACAGCTTAAAAAAGTCGATACGGCCATTATGAGTATGTTTTCATGCCCTTTGATCTAACGAATGCACCAGCAGTGTTTATGGCATTGATTAATTAGATTTTTTAGAGATATTTGGATTCATTTGTGGTGGTTCATGTAGATGATATTCTGTTGTATTCAAACACAAGAGAGGGGCATGAGCAGCACTTCGCGACAGTGCTAGGGATCTTGCGAGATCATCAGTTGTATGCCAAATTTTTAAAGTGTGACTTTTATATATAAGAAGTCTGTTTTCATGGCCATGTGATTTCTGACCTAGGTGTCTCAGTGGACCCGAAAAAGATAGAGGTCGTTATCTCATGGAAACCACCAAAGAATGTGTTTGAGATGTGGAGTTTTCTCGGTCTAGCTAGGTATTACCGCTGCTTTGTTCGTGATTTTTCATGTCTGGCTTCACCAATGACAACTTTGACCAGAATGAATGTTCCATTCCAGTGGAACGAGTAGTGTCAACATTGCTTCAAGGAGCTGAAAATTCTCCTTACATCAGCACCAATTTTTGTTCTGGAAGAACCAGGAAAAGGGTATGTGGTGTATTGTGATGCATCGAGATTAGGGTTGGGGTGCGTTCTCATGCAATGAAATCATGTGGCTGCGTATGGCTCACAACAATTGATGGTGTCTGAGAAGAACTACCCAACTCATGATTTGGATTTGGCGGCAGTGGTCCATGCTTTGAAAATATGGCGCCATTATCTCTTCGGTGAGAAATTCACGGTCTACATAGATCATAAGAGTTTAAAGCACATTTTCTCACAAAGGTATCTGAACCTGAGGCAAAGGAGATGGATGAAATATATCCAGAAGTTTGATTTTGAATTAATGTACACACCAGTTAAGGGAAATTTGTTGGCGGATGCATTAAGTAGAAACTCATATGCTCAGGCGGTGAAACAAGAATTGGACCTGTGGTAGTTCATGTCAGTAATAGCTGAGATGTGGTTGGAATGAGAGGACCAGGCCAATAGAGTAGTCTTCTTTCTGGTTTTATTGATTTCGGAATTTGTTGTCCTGGTTAGAGAGACACAAACATCTGATTCTGAGTGTGTGACAATGGGGTCGGGACTCAATGGTGGGGAGATCATTGTGGGTTGGAAACTGAAGAGAGATTCAGTTTTGTGTCTTAGGAATCAGATGGTTGTACTAGTATTTTAGGAGGATCATCTCAGGGCGTATCGTCATTCCATGTGGGTTGTTCATCCTGGAATTCAGAAAATGTATAAAGCGTTGAAAGCGCGGTTTTGGTGGGCTGGTACGAAGAGAAGTGTGGCTGAGTTTTTTTGAGATTCTTGACTTGTCAGTAGTTCAAGGTAGAGCATCAGAGGACAGCAGGAATGTTTTAGTCTTTACCAATACCTATTTGGAAGTGGGAGCAGATACCGATTGATTTTGTCATAGGTCTCCCAAGAATGGTCAAGAAGCATGATGCCATTCGGGTGATAGTGGATCAGCTAACGAAGTCAGCCCATATCATCCCGATTCGTGAATCTCACACAGTGGAGGATCTGTCCAAAATCTATATTCAGGAGGAGGTAAAGAGCCATGTTGTTCCAGTTTCAATTGTATCAGATAGAGATCTGATGTTTACAACTCGTTTCTGGAGATCCTTGCAGCAAGACCTTGGAACGCAGTTGACCAAGAGTACGGCGTATCACCCTCAGACAGATGGTCAATCCGAGGGGATGATAATAACTATGGAGGATATTTTGTGGGAGAGTGTCATATATTTTGGTGGCCCATGGGAGGAGCACATGTCGTTGGTTGATTTTTCATACAATAGTAGTTATCAGGCATCTATTCAGATGGCTCCGTTTGAAGCGTTGTATGGGCGGTCGTGTCATTCTTTACTATGTTGGGTGGAAACGGGTGAGTCCTCGATGGTAGGACCGAGCCTTGTCCAGGAGACAATGGAGAAGATCAAGTTGATTAGGAAGAGAATGGGAATGGATCATAGTCGTCATAAATTGTATGTGGAACATCGTCGACGGCCGTTGTCGTTCGAGGTGAGTGATCATGTGTTTTTGAGTATATCTCCTAGTTTGGGACATCGTCAGTTTCGGAAGCATGGAAAGTTATATCCAAGGTATATTGGGCCTTTTGTGATTCTTGAGAAGGTTGGTGAGGCATCTTATCATTTGGCCTTTCCACCTAGGTTCAGTGTGGTGCACAATGTCATTCATGTGTTGCAGTTGAAAAGCTATCGGCCGGATCGTGACCATGTGATTCGATGGGATCATGTTGATCTAGAAACAAATGATTCATTGGTGCACATTCCAGTGAGGGTTTTGGATAGGCAAGAAAAAGTCATGCATGGTAAAAGCATCATTTTAGTTCGTTTTTTGTGTCATCATGGTCAGATTCAAGTGGATACTTCGGATCAGGAGAAAGAGATGATCGAACAGTGGCCCATGCTCTTTTGTCAATGGGCAGGTTCACTACTTTTCGAGGAAGGAAAGTCCGATGGTGGGGAGAATGTTTCACCCCCGGTTTGAGGTATGTATCCTTGTATTATGCTTCTTTATGTGTTTAAAGTGCATGGGATGTTTTTGGAAGAGGTTGTTAGAGTTTGGATTGGATTTTGTTGAGTTTGGAAGCATTCAAAGGGGTGCACGGATTGAGCACGGTTAGTGGAGATCGTGCGGATGCTCCAGGAACCATGCATGGGGAGACAGTAGGCTCCGCACAACTTGCACACGATTTTCCAAATGGTTCGAGTAAATGGTGCGAACCCTAGAACTCGAGGCAGTATAGTGCACACGGTTAGCGCATGGTTTTCTAAACCGTGCGGGCTAAACCATGCGGCCACTTAAAAATAGGGTTTTAAAAACCGGGCTCCCTCAGGCTTGCCACTTTTGACTCCAAGTTTCTTCCTACTCGAGCCTCACTCGGGAGTTTTGGTTATCTAGGGTTTGAGGGGCTCTCCCACTCATTTTGGAAGCGATTTAAAGGGGTTTTAATGTGGATTCAAGCATATTTCTCCCGAATAAGTCTCTCCTCCTGTTTCTCTTATGTTTTCCTCTAGATCTACATCCCTCTTTTTCTTGGTTTTCTATATCTACACTTGTGGTGTGTAGATCTAGGGTTAGGGTTTCCTTGGATGTTAATATTAAGTCTTGGGGATGTTAGGTAAGGTGATCTATAATGGTTTCGGTGGTGCGTTCCCCGGATTGGAGGTGCGGTTGGTTGTGGGTCAAGTTCCTTGGAACCCTAATGGTAGGTGGATTCTCTCTTGACTCCACTTGGTTATAACTAGTGGTTATTTTTAACAATTAATTTCATTGTGATTTAAATTAATTGCGTTTGTTGTGCAAAAAATTGGTTGGAAATCCCTTTGGAGGTGTTTTGGGATTTTTGGGAAAAAGGGTGTTTTATGGAAAAATGCTATTGTTGTGGATTTTTAAATGGAGTTTTTAAAATGGGATGCTATGGTTGATTTTTTAAAATGATAAATGGAAATGGATTCCAATAAAGATTCTGTTTTAAAAAAATGTGGTTTGGCATGGAAAACGATTTTCAATAAACGAGTGACATATTACAGTGGATTTATATGCAATGGAATTTGGTTGATTGCATGATGTTGTATACTTGGTTTTCATTGTTTAGATATGGTGTGGATATGGATGGAATGTTGTATTGGCATGTGTAATGATGTTGTGGGGTGGTTGAGAAAGTTCCACTATAATTAATGAGAAGGATGGATAATGGTCGGAAGTGCCACCATCAAGGCTAATGGTCGAGAAAGTGCCACTATAATCTGGGAGAAGGATGGATAATGGTTGGAAGTGCCACCATCAAGGCTAGTGGTTGATAAAGTGACACTATAATCAGGTAGAAGGATGGATAATGGTCCGAAGTGCCACCATCAAGGCTAGTGGTCGAGAAAGTGCCACCATAGTCAGGGAGGTGAGAGATAGTGGTCAGAAGAGCCACTATCGGGGTAGTGGTAGGAAGTGCTGCTACTCATTAATGGGTGAACGATTTGGGTAGAAGTCCCACTGGTTTGTTTGCTTTTTTTGTGAATGGTTGAATGAGTTGGGTGGAAATCCCACCATTTTTGTTGTGGTTGTTGTGAATTTCATTACAAGATGGAATTGTTGTGCTAATGTGAATGTTGAAATGGCTTGTGGCATGTTCATTGGATTTCCATTTTTTTCTTGGGTTAGTTGTTATGGCTTGGTAAGGGCATGGTTGGATTATGAAAATGGTTGCATTGGTGATTTATTTTATATAAACTATTTTATATAAATGTGATAACGGTTTTATCCTAGTGGCGTTTTAGGGAATTCATTTGGGGACATCCTACAGAGTGGTTGTACTCACCCCCTGCTTTGGCACTTTGGTGTCTTTGTAGATGAAGTATACCGGGATGTGGGCAAAGGTAAGTCATCTCCATCATTTAGCGGTGCCTCGTGATGCTTGGTCGTGCATGGAGCTTGGAGATGGGGTGGAGCTGTGGTTGTGTCACAGATTGTTGTGGGTATCTTTTGGTTTTCGTTGTACTCTGATGTTTTGGAAATATCTGGTTTTATAAACCTTCGGTTGTTTTGAAAGGGTTGGTTGAATTGAAATGCATGCATTATAGTGGTTGGTTATTGGTTGGATGGGTTATCTTCTTGTGGGAAAATCGTTCCCCACTTTTCTTCTGAAGCCCTCGGCATTTATTTCCATCATCTGGCGCCTTGAAAACGTCACTTAAGGCCAAGTGACCCTCACCACCTCCTCAGGATAGTGAGGTAGGGGCGAGGTGTTATAGTCGACCACCTATAGGTCTTGTCATCTTGGACCTCAACTTCATTTGTCTACTGCCAGCTATAGAAGACTCTGCTGCATACTGGCTAGAGGTGGGTCTTGCTGTTGGAGACTACTAATCAAGGAAACTCTCCTCTAGGATGGCTCGCTAAAACACCCTCGTCTGCATCGGGATGCTAAAGGGGATCACCGAAGATCTAATATCCCACCTGAGTCCCTGCTCGAAGGTCAATGGCCTATAGAATGGGTCTCGTACCATATCAATGGAGTAGCGTGAGACGTTGTTGAATCTCACTGAGTACTACGCCACCATCATTATACCCTGTTATAGTTGCAGTATCTCCTGTATCCAAACCGCTAGAAGGGTGGCTGGGACACACTCTGCCCGGAATAGGCTCTCGATGTCTTCCCAAAGAAGTGTCGCCTCATTATGAACCTGGAGCATCAGGCTCCACCATATTTCATGCTGCAGCCTGAAGGAGGCTGGCAGCTAGGATCACCATAAAGTATGATGGTGTCCCAACTAGCCTGAAGACTCTCACCATAGCCTCCATCTAATCCTAAGATGCGTGTGGGTCCGTCTTTCCCCTAAACCAGGGTGGCCTCTGGCGCTGGAACACATGCAACATGCCCAAGAAGCATGGATCGTCTGCTGCTGGGGCTGGTGGCATCGGTGGCCCAACAGGTAGTAGTACCGTTGGTGCCTCAGTTGGTGACTCAACTGGATGAGGGCCCTGCAATGAGGCCTCGTCGCTCAGTTGGATATATGTACATATGACTCTCGGGGCTCTAACTGGTCGTTAGCGAGGAGGCATCCTCAAAGAAGCATATGCAACATGGTCAAAAGACTATACTTGGGGAGGTGACCTGGTTTAGCTGACTTAATGAAAAACTTTTCAAAACAGACAAGAAATCAGTGTTTCCATGAACTGAGTCGGAAAGAAGAATTTAGGGTCCTGGTGTATCAATACTTCGGTCACCCACACAAACACTGGACTCCCTGAACTGAAAACAACACTTAGCCACCTTACAACTATTGCTTCACCGAAAATAAATATCGGAGTCATATGTTCTGTGTGGAAGAACTCACTCCTCTGATACCAATTTTTCACGACCCATCCCCCGGGGGGCCGTATCGTGACTACCCTAATCCCACCTTCCATTGGCCCATGGTTGGAGACTAGCACAAAAAGCGTATATCCATAAACTGGGAAAAAATTCCTTTATAACTGAAAAACAAACACATCAGGGTACACAACTGGAAGCAAAACACTGAGTGAAAACTGTATACAAAGAGTGTGCTGGAAAGTAAAATGGGGCTGGAAATACATGCCCAATTGTGATGTACAAGTACAACTAAAATAGGGAAAAACAAAAAAAAACGAAAAGAGAATCTCCTGGATCATCCTACGGGGTTCCTAATTGAAGGGTAGATGTAGATAGCCACCTCTGTACTCCACATCCATCAGACTCCTCTATGTACCGATTCTTCTTACGGTCCACATCTGGGTACCATCCTATCCTGGAACTCTCGGTCTCTGTCAGCACTATCCATCATCTGCATCCAACACAACGAGATGCGGGCATAGCCCATGCAGGTGTGAGTATAACGATAATCAGTAGGGACCCCGAGACCCTCAAGGTCTCACAAAATCTAACAAGGATAAATCAAAAAGTATGAAATTAATGGATAACAATTATTTGGGTATATGCCCATACATATACTTATGTTATCCTGTAACCCATTTGAATCATGAGGAAAACACGAATGTCAATGACTCAGCTCGACCAAAATTTTTTATTCATGATGTCGAAACCACGACTGCTGGAGAGCTCTTCCACTATCGAGTATAGTGGGTCTGCCGCTACAACCAAGAGCTTCCCACTTACCATTGACTACTGAGGCACTCCACCTGTCAAGCACTGTTGGTCTGACACTCTTATACAGAGGCGCTCCCCACCATGGGTCTTCTGCTTCAACCTTGTACTCCCCCACATACCCTATAGAGGTACTTCGTCTGGAGAGTACCAAGGGTCTGCTACTACAAACAACCGATCCTATGCCATTGGTCAGCTGCTACAACCAATCACTCTAAACTATGCCATCCAAATAACTCCAAGTCGATCGATCAACAGTCATCAAGTCTCATCCAGCTATTAGGTCTCGACAATCTGATCTATCGTCACCAGGATTTTCTGCTCCATGAGCTACATATTGAAACTCCATGTTTCACGATGTATCACATAAAATTATCACAAAGGACCGCCACATCATAGGGGTCTCAACGCAACTATCGGCGCATCAATCGGACACCCGGCCTGTGTGTTATTATCCTTTAGTCCCGGGGGCCCGGTTGGTTTTCTGTATGAACCATCCTGGCCATATCTCAACTATACCCCACACTCCAGTGGGGTATACATAAAGAGACCTTCATTCATTGGGATTACCATCGCTGCTGACTATACGTCAAACTGACGTCCGGTACCAAGGATATGGCCAAAGAAGCAAAGGGTATGTAGTGGGCCCGGGTCCGGTCCGGCCTAGTCGAACCGACTAAGCCCAACCTAGTCTGAGTCGAACCGGTCTAGGTCAACCCTGTCAAACCAGATGGTTTTGTCCCGGCCCGTTTGGCGGGTCAGCCTGCTATGTTAGGAATGTTATGATGGGCCTGGCCTAGCGGACTGGGAGGGTAGTTCGGCCCGAATGCAGCCACGCAGGCATCTCAACCCGAATGTCAGGGCAGGTTCAGCCGATGCCGTCAGTGGTGCGGCTCAGGATGTCGGCAGCCGGGAGGCCAGAGGTAGGCTTTGCGGGGCGTGGGTTGGCTGACTGGGCACCGGGAGGGCCGCGGGTGCACTGACCCAGGCGTGGCAGGGGGGCCGCTGGGGCGCCGGGCAGGGCGCCGGGGCGCTGGCAGCAAGCTGGGGTGCCTGGGAGGCCACGAAAGCTGGTCGCGAAGGGTTCCATGTAGGGATCCGGGAGGATGGGAAGCATTCCGGGGAAGCACGCTTGGCCGTGGGTAGCATGTCGGGGCGCCGAGCAGGGCGCCGGTGGAGCCGGGAAGCTTGCGGGGTGCGGGGTGCGACGACCCGAAGGCCGGTTGCGCGTGATGCGGCACCATGCAGGCAGGCAACGCGGGGGTGCTGGGTAGGGTGCCGAAAGTCCCATGAGGGTGGTGCAATCCGCGGAGGCCACGGGTAGTGATCTCACTATTCTCTGTCTTCGTCCTGTATTTGTCTCTTTGAAGAACACCACAAAGAATGATCGATGCATTTTGTCGAGTTGTGTAAGGTTGGTCCGAACCCTCCACAGTTAAGGTGTTATCAGTTAGTTCATCAAAGGTACGATGAAGAAAAATTTATCAAAAAACATCACAAATATTCCGTTCAAAAGAAGATGAGAAAAAAAGTAATAATTTATAAGGTAAACCCCAAACCATTTGATTCGTCGATCATTGATTGACGTTCGTTGATGGTGTTTCGGAAAGAAGAAGATGAATTTCGTCGAATGTCATCTTCGTCACGTACTCCCAATACAATCTCGTGCGTCGGTTCATTGACGACATTGCAGAGATTTGATGAGTAGGTGGTTGGGGAAGATGTCAAAGAAGAAAGAGCGTCTCTGGTGTTCTTTGCGTTCTTCGTGTTCTTGGCATTCTTCGTTGAGAGAATTTATCCCTAGTTTTTTCTCGAAGCATCCACCAAAAAGAAGATTATGCAATCTAATGTAATAGGAGGGTTTTTCTATTATTACGTTGGCTTGTAATTCAAAATTGGTGAATTAAATGAGTGGGCGCCACCTAATTAAATTCGTGAGAGGTGTGACATTTAATTAGGTGGATGACTAGAGTCACTCCATAATTAAAGAGGGAGAGGTGGGTGGTTTTATCCTCCATCATCAATAGGGGTTGCGTGGTCCCCTCCCCTATCATTTAATAGAGTGGTTATGGGTCTTGGGTGGTCCCCACGCAGTAACCACTCATGGGAGGTTATGGTCGAGTGGGCCCCACCACCATAACCTCTCATGGGAGGTTGGGGTGTGGCAGTCCAACCATCTCAACTCCCTAGTGGAGGTTCCAACTACCTGTACTCATATGAAGGCTCAAAAATAAAATATAATGTTGCACTTTATTTTATTATAATATTTTTTATGAAAACCCAAATACTAACTTTTATCCTCGACTCACAACCGTCGAAGTGAAAGTAATCTTATGTGAATAATGGCTCTGTGAGTTAATGGCACCCTCATATTTCCGTTCAGAGCATTGGTTCAAATGTAACAAAATCCCGCTCATAGGTATACTAAATGTACTTCAACAAAACATCAGAAATCGATTCCGAGCACACTGGGCCTCAGAATAAAGCGCCATAAATTTTTGCAGACTCGTAAAAATCCAATGTATTTTAAAAACAATTCCACGGAATTCTAAGTCTTTACAAGATATAGATATGTATGATGTTTTTGTAAAATAACAAACAACATGAATTAAATATTCAAGAATATATTTGTATAATGAATATATTGACATGGTGATAAAGAATAAATTTTTATATGTACTAATAGAAAAAATTTATCAAAAATGGTCAATTTTCAATGTATTTTTTAGGGGTTTAATCCCACAAATCAATTTGGTCTGTAAATGTCATTAATATGATCATTAATGATGGTAATATGGGTAATTTTTTAATTTTCATGATCATTTTCCACAAAGATAATGAATTAATTTACAACAAAATAATATAATAAAATATACTTAGAAGATATATTATTGTTTTATAAGATGAATTTAATCCTTTTTTTCTTAAAACCATTTTCAATTAATCACTAATTTTAGGTAAAAAACATCCATATATTATTTTTTCCAAAAACACTAATATTATCATTTAAAACATCTTATGATATATAAAAGAGTGATACGTTTTTTTGTTTATCTCTAAATATTTTCCAAAACTAAAAAGCTTAATACCTTAATATATAGACCAACTGAGCAATAATACTATTTCATCTTTAATATTAATTTTCAAATTATTTAACAAAAAATAAATATACATTAACCAGGAGAACATGTATGTCAATGGTACGCATGAAACCTCTATCATCCATTGGTCTTGGGTTTAATACGCAACATCATAAAAGATCTAATGATTTTGACCTTCATGGGGTTTTTTTATTTTATAAAAAATATTAATATAATTAATACAAATGTTCTCAATATTATGATGGAATTCCCTATATTAAAATTAATAATAAAATAATATTATTACTATTGTATACATCAAAATTTATTTTTTAAAAAATATAATAATAATATTTAATAATTTTTATGATAATCATAAAAAACCTATTTTTTTAATAACATTAGACATATGTCAATAAAATATAAAAACATTTTTCTTAATATAATTTTCTACTAAAATAGAATCATTTAATAAATTTTTGAAATAATGTATTTGCCCGAATGGCCTGAAGGCCTTCAGTTTTATTGATTATTGATAACCCCCCGTTCAATGGATGCGGGGGAACCCTTAAAAGGCAAGTATGCTCACATATTACAGGGCCTATATGCATAGGAGATTACATGACCTGAAGGTCTTAGGAAATTCAACTAAACTATCTACAAGGAACTGCTCATCCCCAGTATATGTGTAATGATAATAGCTCTCCACCATTGAATGGATGTGCAACTAGGCATCACGTGCAAGAACAGGCCGGTACTGATGGAATAGCCATACCCTCCCATTCTGAAAATCCATTTGGTTCTGATCTAGTGAGTTCACCTGCTATGAATCCTCTACTAGGGCTGCTCGTTTTTGTAGTGTGTCTGGGGCAACTGCATGTGCCCCGAAGGCCTCAAGGTGGCTTGAGGGCCTTAAATGTGGCATGAAATCTCTACTGCCCGGAATGAATGGGTGACCCAAAAGCCTTAAGAACTCCAATCCCAAATAGTTGGCCCACGGTGAATAGTTATAGCTGCTACAGTACCGAATAGTACCTGCTACAATAGCTGCTACAGTGCTGTACAATGTAGAGTCCTGCTATAATACTTGTACAGTATATAGTACCTGCTGCAGTACTGCTACAGTAACGACAATATTTTTCTACCTAGTTTTGAACCAAGGTCTTCTGAATTCACTTAAGGATACCTCACCAAGTGGGTTGAGGCTCATGTGCATCTGATAAGATATCATTAATCATTATAATTACTCATCTCTTAAAACCCAAAATTGGGGTGTTTTGGAATCTAAAATTCTGATCAATTATATACTCATTAACCATAATGGTATCCATAAATAAAATTATAATGAATATGAACATAATTCTGAAATTCAATAGAATCATTGTATTATTCCTTCTTTTGATTAAAAAATTACTAGATATAAAACACATCTAGAAGTTAGTATTTTATAGGAATCAGAATACATAAATACTTCATCCATTTTACTTCCACATAGGTATTACCATGGTTTAAGGTTTATCCTACGCCATTCATAGTTATTATCTATTCAAATCCACATAATTTATTGTGATGAAAATTTGAATTATGAAAAGAATATCCCAAGGTAATGTCCAACCTGGTGCATTATAAGGCATTTTTTCAAGCAACAGGTGATGATCGGGTCATGCCTAATATTCCCTTTTTAGATTATTCAACCCTAGGTAAATTTTTGTCATAACTATGTGCATTTGTGTTGTGATTACAAGGATATATTTCTAGTAATAACAACATAATCTGTAAAATAGAAAATATATATGAATTTATTGTAAAATTATTGTTAAGGTTTATCATATTGTAATGGTCTATAATTTTTATTATACTATATCATGTTCCAAATGATTCTATTAATCATTTTTTATTACAAAAAATAATGAATTCAGCCACAATATCTTATAGATGATGCTATCTATTATTATGTTGGCACATCATATTGGTAAATCTCATACCAAATTAGAGATCAATTTATTAGTCTTGATAATATATATATATACATGTTTCTTAAAATTCATTTGGTATATATAAATAAATTTTTTTTTTAATAATATATGTTTTCCGTCTAAAATATTCATGCATATCAGTCATTGTAATCTACCTATAATCTTATGGTATATAAACCATTAATGGGTGAGCTCAAATTCATAAAATAGCTGAATTACAATATGAATAATAATGAACCAATGTACCTAATCCATATATAATTTTTTACAAATGATCACACATTCCATTAATCAATTATAGACTATCATAACTAAATAATTCATAATCAACATGGAATAGTAATTAACTAAAAACGTTTTCATTTAATCAGTAAACTGATAATGGAATTAATCAAATGATTTTTTTCATAGTTAAATATAATGGATAATAAGCTCTTGATAAGAGTAATGTAAATTATTAATTACTGGCTGTTTATGTTTCTCTAAAAAATACAACATTTACCATCATGAACATTCATGAGACTACAGAAAACAAATTTCTTGAAAACCAATTGATATGCTTAGAAAATTGATTTATTACGTGGGACAATAATTTAATCATAGGGGATGTTTTTAATGATCCTCATCCCATGTCATACATGTCAAAAAATCAGTCCTCTATTATTTTAAATCTACTAAATTATTAAATGATTTTCATGATCAAATATCCATATTTACAATAGTATAATGATTTATCATGATTTTAAAATTTTAATCCATATTTTTTTTACAAAAATATTTATAAAATTTTACAAAAGTTTTTCCATAATCTTATGCATGATAAATTTTATGGATAATGGGGGGAATTATAAATTTCAATTATCATATGGAAGTGATTGACTCAAGGGGGAGTCAATCAATTAGAATATTTTTCATGTAATGGAATTTCAATACTATCTATGGAGTAAATAATCATAATAAATTAGACTGATGAATAATGATGGTATAAATAAAATATATTACTAATGAACTCACAGTAATAGTTTTAATTGTCTATGAAATACAAAAAGATATTTAATAATATTATTGAGTAAAATATAATTCATTATTTTAAAATAATATTTTATTACATAAATCCTCTTAAAAATACTTCTTAATTAAATTCACCTTTAAAAATAATCTCATAATAAAGTGTTCTGTTAAATTTAAATATTGGATTCAAATAAAATATTATGGGTAATAATTTATGTTCCATATAAGGTAACAAAACATTCATTTTACATTGTAAATCAAATTTAAAATTTCTTTTTTTAGACATTATTAGCAAGATAACATTCCATAAATTTGATAAAAAGGTTAATTGGGTAAAAAACCTTCAATAAATTATGTTATAATAGAAACAAATTTGAAGGAATTTTTTGAAAATCATGGTTTATAAAATAAAATATATTTCTGATCAAAGAGAGAAATGAAGTTGGTTTTTATTTAATAAATTTGTAAAAAAATTTAAGTTCCAAGTGATGGAAAAAAACTATTACAAGAACACAATAACGATTAACCATATTATAAAAAATAAAAAAACATTGATCAAATCATTACCTTGAATGTAAATTCAAGTGTAATAATTCCTAAATGAAATTCGATTGTGATGTAAAAACATTTAAGGATCAAAATGTCAAATTAAGAATAAAAAATGAATTAAATAAGTGTATCAGCTATATATACACCTTTAAATGATATATAAAAAATAAATAAAATATTCATAAAACATTTAATCATAAAATATTAACGACAATGAGAAAGTAATATAACTCAATTAAAACGAATTGGTTTATAATATTTTTACCACATGGTACAATTCAATTCAATTAATAATAATTGAAATAATTCAAATTGAATCAAAAATTTACATTAAAAATTAATTATTAATTTGTATAAAGTTAATAGAGAATTATATGTACCATATAAATGTAATTTGTTTCATAACATTACATTCTTTAATAAAATGAAATTAAGATGAAATCACCCACCTGATTTATACTTTTTGTTGAACATGTTATAAAATCATGGATAATGGTTATAAAGATGTCATAGACATATTATATTACAATATTAATATTCATGATTTAATATATGATATGTTTATAACATATTATTACCTTTCTATTAATAACAATTCAATATTTTCATCATTTTTGGCGTTAATTATATTTTTTCAGGTATGTTATTACTTGTAAATTTGTTATCCCCGTTATTTTGTCATGATTAAATAATATATATATATATATTTATTTATTTATACCCCGGATATAAATATCATATATATTTATTTAAAATAATCCATAATATTTTGTGATAGGGAATGAAATACCCTATTTATGGAGACGACATGTCACATATATTAAGGAACATCATTTCCATTATGTTTTCATTTTGATATAATTTAAAATAAATTATTTATATATATATATATTATCATTCTAATATAATTTTATTTCATATATATCACAATTTTATTATCGAACACTTCCTTAATACATTTAATGTAAATCTTGAAGGAATCACATGGCCCCGCGATGTCGTATTCTTCCATACAGACTATCGATGATATCATATTCCCAAAAAGGTAATGAAAGATGTTATGTGTGATATAATGATTTAAAAATAATTTTGAAATCATATATATCATATATAGTGAAGAAATCCATCATTATTACCATCCTAGAATGGTGATAAGGAATAAACAAATGTCATCGGTTTGTCAGGCAATTGTATGTCGCAGACATGAATGATGATTTCGTAAACCAGTTGATGGATGTGTGTAATATTTTAGTTATTAAAAGATCATAAAAACATCTCAGTATATAGAGGATAATAACGTTATAATATAATATTTTAATAATATGAATTTATGAAGGTCTCGAAGAAAAAAATTATATCTTTAAGAAAACTACCTTTTTTAGTTATAGAAATTTGGTTTTAGTAATGAAATAATTTTTGCCCATAATTAATATATGAATCTATGAAGTGGGTTTGAAATTGTTTGGTTATTCTTTATATTCTTGTCTGGTCTAGAGTGTATTAGAGGCGTGAAGTGGAGATGAGTGTGGCTGGCCATTTATATGTTGGGTGAGTCGAACAATTTTTTTGCTTTGAAATGTGAATTAAAATTTTTTTTAGTTATAAAAAGGCATCATAATTATCTATTTATAGTCCGAGAATTTATTACTTCAACATAATTTCATTAATATATTTTGGATATGTATTGGGTTATTTTTACCCGATATTTTCTATGATTAACCACTAAATTAACACATTTTTTACATAATCTATGTATTTATTTTCAATTTTGTTCACATAAAATGTTTTAAAAAAATTATTTTATCACCTTATAAATTATTATTTTTTCATAAAAATATGGAATCTATTTATAAAAATTCAATTTATATTATTTTAAATAATAAATTTTAAATCAATCTCACAGAAAGGACGATAAAGCGGGTTTACAATATAAAAATGTTCATAAAATGCTATGTTTTTATTTCTAAGTTATATATAAAATATATTAATATTCACTATATTAGATTAATTTAAAAATTATTTAACGTTTCATTTAATTTTAATCTAGTTTAATATATAATTAATCATGATATATTATTTACAAGAAAACAAAGTTTTTGATTAAAATTCAAAAAATTTCCCTACTCATCAAAAATTGAATTAAATTCTAAAAAAATTAAACAAATGTTAATTTTAACATTCCAATTAAAAAAATAAATTAAAATTTATAAATAAAATTTATAAATTTTTAATATTTTATTAACTATGTTCTCCCTTAAAATTTGGAAAAATACCTTTAAAAAAATAATTATTTTTATGTGTAGTATTGGAATTTTTTCTTTCATTATTTTTATCAAATATATTTGATGAATGTAAAAAAAATATTTAATATATAACAAACAAATTTTACTGATATAATCCAATAATATTAATAAGTTTTATTTATTATAATAAACCACCTTTTGGTCATAATTTTTGTTTGTTAATATACACATTACATTTTTACTCAATTGGGTTCTATATTCATTTATAAATATTTTTAATCCAATGAAGTAACCAATAATTTTTTATTTCATATTGTCATATTCATACCCCCCATTTTAAAAGTTAGAAGACAATTTTCATTTTAAATAATATTATTAATTTTTTTAATTTAAACTTGATCTTATGTGTACCAAAATATTTCAGTGAAATACATCATTGCGTGCAACAAAAGATAACATAATAATGTGTAAATTCAAAGGGATATAAAAGAATTAATTTATTTAAAATAGAAAATATATCATAATATATCAAGATGTTATATTAGTTTATCACCATGGTATTTGTATCATATACTCTATCCCCTATGATATTTATATTTTAAAATTTTAGGGTGTTACAAAATGGTCGAGAGAAAAGGCAAACCAGCATCTCTAAATCACTACCCCAAGACGTGAAAAAATGGATTAAATCACACCTATATCTATCATTACTAAATATACTGTTTAAAATTTATATCTTAACCTATATCATCACTAGAACCACTAGGTCAATGGGATTAATAGCATATAGGTATCCCTGCTCAATCCCCCTTCTACCTGAGATTGGTTTTGATGACCAGGGGTTTTTAAGGGAATAAATTCATAACATCATCCACCTCGAACATATCACTCATCTACTCTATTCCACCCTTATTCATTTAATGCAGTATAATCCTTCCACCAAATCTTCATATGTTTCCCAATAAATGTATCTCCATAAACATTATAAAGGTCCAATTATTTATACTTTATATTCCAATTTGATTCACAATATTATAACCACCTATCAATTGTCTATCATGACCCATTCAATGATTTGTGAACTATGAAACCTTTTCCATATCATTTCATCCTAAAAATTCTCACATGATTATTTCCATAATTCATAATTCCCATAGTAGGTGCCAAATTATCTACAATTTTAGGCCTACTACAGGCAACATTTATCTGTGTCTGGTCACCCAAAAAATTATTGTACACCACATAAATCACTAGAACCCCAACATAGTGTCAATAAATATATGTATAATTTTAAATATAATTTCTCTGCAAATTCCTTTATAGATTATTGATCCTGAATGAAGTGCTCACATACCATATCTATTGAATACATAGAGTGTCAGGTGAACCATGTGGAGTGAACTTTAATCATAGAACAAACCTGTTGGAGAAGTAAAAGCTCTTCTATGAACAGATCCTTTAATGTGTTTGTTGAAATCAATTCCCAAAAAGGTTCTACAACTCTTACCATGATAGAGTCTTCTAATCATATCACTGGGTCTCTAATAACTGCCATATTCCTATTGTTCCTTGAGGATGAATCACATAAAGTACCACGATCTGATCTACTTGTGTTATGAGAATATGAAAGAAACACGTCACCGCAATAACCCTTTATTCAGATGCCTATGTGTTGGAATCCCCTTTTATACTAAGGAGACAATATTACAGAAATAGATGAATCACACTCATCATGCAGACCTCATATATTGGAAAATCTGATACCATTATTTTCTTGAGAGAATACGGACGAAAATATACACCACAAGAAGGTAACATCTTTTGAACATTCCTATCTATCAAAGCCTCATCACGGATGGGATCAACCTCATGATCCTGATGCTTAATCCTATATAGAAATCACTATGGAGGCATAATAAAATAGAAAATATACAACATGATTAATGAGTATATTTAAAAATTATTTAAGAAGGATATAGAATCTACAACCCATTAATATCTGATTATTGTGTCAATTTTTTACCTTAAACTGATTTTTGTAAGATGTGAAGAACAATAAGTTTATTAGACTCCAATTGTATGGATAGGTCAGCTTCCGCACCAATACCATAGTCCATGGATATAATTGAAAACTCTAAACACTTCAAAATGATCCCAAATAAAATCTCACTTATTCTGGTTCTTAGGTATAACAAAATTTCATTGACACCCCTCTTTCTCATACAATCCAAATGGGTCTTTTTTAAGACTCTTCCAAGAGTTTTTCTAATAGATTAGTTGTTTTCTACTAGCACTGAGTAGGTGTATGACTCACATGGGTGGCCATATCCTAATGTACCTGTATTCACATAAACAAATTTATGTCCATAAAATTATGAAAATTAAAAAAATAATAAACAACTAAGGAATTAATATAAATACCACTATTAGAGTAAAATAACAATATATTGAATGAAATAATGAACAATTCTAATTCCACCAAAATGAAACATCCAAAAATTATAACATGAAGTCTATGAGAGTAATATTGTCTAGGTGACTATGGGAACACAAATCTATTTATCTAGGTCATTAAGCACTTCTTAGTCATTGTACCTATAGGAAACATTAAAACAAATGATCTGTTACATAATTCATGACACATGTGGGAAAAGAGAATTTGGGGGTGAGTGTAACAATACCAAGTATGAAACCTAGAAATCACTAATCATATAACACCAATAATAACGATTATCCCATAAAAGATTTATTCCATTATCACATATGAAAATAATATCTAGATTTTTTCATCATAGAATAATAATATATAGTTATTTAAAAACCATTTTAATCATAGTATTCCATTATAATCATTCCAAATAAGTCTATTATTGGATAAAACACATTATTAGTAACATAATAATGATGTTTTTCATTCAAAATATCTTGCATATTTGGTATCTCGAAAACATGTATAAGATTCAACTATGAAGTGAACAATAATAAAATTAATATCATGGATAAATAAATTGGGTCTTCCAGCTACAAAATCTAGAATATCCTGGAATGTAGAGGATCGAAACCCCTTGTAGTGTTGGTCAGGATGACACTAAAAACACCCCCTATGGAAAATATGATGTTATATGATCACACCATATGATCACTGAAGGATTAAAATTATTATATCCATGAATAAATTTCATCTAATTTTATCACCATCATACATATAAGAGGTGATTATGTACTACCCTTATATCATAGATTGTGGGAGTAAAAACTAATTGATCATTCCCATAGTAAAGTTTACTGGGTATCTAATATAATTTTGAATGAGTACGTTGTGTTTATTTTTAGTAAATGGAATGTCACTTAGACATTAGGAACTACCGATTTATCTTGGACCATGACTGCGTCTTTGTATATTATTTATTGAATAGTGTGTCATAGATTGGGTACCCTATGGCATGTTCATGTCCAGTTAGACATGTTTGTGTAAGACTATTTATGTCTATGTACAACTTTTCATGCCAATATTCATGTCCATGTTCCCTACATGTTAAATGTTGTAACATCTGATAAGGGTCACACGTCAAATAATATGATTAAATCAGCAAGTGGTATTTATCTTCCTGTATAAATCATATCATCACACTAGGGGATCTGAAATGCTATGTAATCCCTGATGAGACATTGTGAAAGGAAGTATTTAATTGTACTATTGGGTTCTTCTTCTATGTTAGTTATATCTCCATCACCTTTTCCCCACTGATATACACACTTGGAGATCAACGATCTGTTCCAACACAACCACTTCATCACTACTTTTTAGAATTATTTCCATCATGTCACATAGGTAACCCTCATCGTCTGTTCATTCCATTTTCTCATACCAGAACTGCAACCTAGAATACCAAATCTAATCATATCCACTTTCTTTATCATTTTCAAAAGATCCCTATTCCATATCAATACTGGTTTTGTAATATAAATACATTCAAGAATGAAAATAGAACACTACAATTAGTTTCATGGTTATTTGGTCAAACCACAAGTCAAATGATATTCATTTATGAATACAAGAGGAATGTTGAAATAAATCCAAGAATACATGAAAAATGTCGAAGGAAACTCACCCATATATAGCTAGAAGTGATATTTTTTCATTATAATAATAAATTACGAACCAATTTTAAATATAAACACTCTATATTTCCCTTAAAATAATGTCACAACAACAATATAATGAACCCATGAAGAAATGTTTTATTTGATTGATACACATTTTTCTGTAGAAAATTATATTGGGAAATATTTAAAATAATATAATATCCTACATCAATTTGGATAAATTGTTTTTAAAAAATGATTTTATGACATTTTCTTGAGTAATATCTTCCTCTTCTATTGCACACTAATCGATAATCCCTAATTCCTACATTAGTCAACAATGAAGTATAATATTATTCTCCCAAAAACCATTACTCAATTTGAATGGTTAATAGAAAACACTTATTATTATCCAAGAATAGAGTTCATATAAAAAACCATGTACCTTGTGAAAATTATGTAGATTATTTTGTTAAATTAATTTTATTAATAGTCTTCTTATGAGTGTTACAAAACCGAAAATCTAACAAATTTTAATTTTAGATCATTCCTATGGTAAAAACCATGTTCTAGGAACTATTGATTCTTTAGAATCATATCATGATAATTCATTTACAACATATTCATCATTTTTAGGAAAGTTACACATAGATGATATAAAAATATTTAATATAATTATAATATTTATTTTGGGTACACCAAGCTTCAGAATCCCACATCATCTCAGTTACAATATCCAAAAGCAGTCCATAAAATATTACAAAATAACAAATGGAATGAAATTAGATTCATAACAATGTATGGTATTGTAAAATGTTATTATGCAATCTCAATTTTTGTAATTTCAAAAGGTATTATATAAATAATTATGCTTTTTGTGATATTGTAGGTGTGCATCGGTATATAGATACATGTATTTATAGAGATTGATATATATTCATTTATAAAATTGGTAGAAAAAATTAATTTCTAATTGTATATATATATCATAAATTAATTAATCCACTGATTTTTTTAATTATTATCTATGTAAAGGATTATTATTTAATTATACTTTTTCCCAAAAATGGTAATTTTGTATTTAAAAAATGAAAGATCTAGTCTAATAGTATTTTAGAGTCTATTAAAAAGACTATTTGGATAGATATTCCTAATTTATTTATCATAATGTGACGCATTTTGAAATTATTGATATAAATAAAAAAGGATTGTTTAATAATTTATATAATTGGGTTATATTGTGTGATTTCATGTGTTTATATATATGATAAAGAATATGGGTAAATAGTACAATTCATTATTTTTATTGTAGATTAAAAATCATAATGTTTAAATTTTCTACAACCCAATTTGGTGGGTATTTGTCTTTATTATGAAATGTGATATGTGTATATCATAATAATATAAAAAAGATAAAATGACACTACCTTGTTTATAAATTGAGAATGTAAAATTAATTATTCATGAATGTATTGAATCATAATGTATCATTCTATAAAACTGGTCAATTTTAATTTAAAAATCATATTTTTTTGTGAGTACTGTAGGATACAAATTGCTTAATGGAACACTAATATACAATTGAAATATTATTTTTTAAATATAAGGATTATAACTAATATATTGGATTGGTTCTTATAACAAAGAATAAAAAAACAATAAAAAATATGTTGATAATATTTTCTTAATATAAATTAACCATTATTGAATAAAAAATAAGAACATAATTTTAAAAAAAAGATCAGATTTGATTAAAAGAGGATTATTAATGAAGTATTATTTTTTATATGATTATTTTTAAGAAAATTAATTAAATAAATCTCTATTGAGGATATGTTTTAATCATATTTTACTTCATAAAATTTATATTTTAAATTAGAATACTTATAATTATGGTGGTTAAAAAGGAAATATTAAATAATGATTTATATATATAAGAAATATCATTCACAAAAATATTTTTTAATCCTATTTCATTGAATATATTATGAATAAATATAGTCATTAAAAAAATTAAAGTTATAATATAATATAATTGAAATTAATATTTCCAAATATTCTTATTTTAAATTTTTCTTTTCATTGGATAATATTTATTTTCATGGTGAATATAGATAATTACATGTTTTTAAAACCCATTCATTTCTTTTTTCCTTTAATCAATTTATTTTTTTTATGACCTTGAATGTCATATATGATTAATTTTGATAAAAAAATCTATTTAAGAATGTAGGAATCATCATTATACATGAATTTAAGAAAAAAAGTAAATGTATTCATATAATATGTATATTTCAAAAATAAAATTATCATTTCATATTTCAATGATTTATAAAAATAAATAAACATATATTCATCAAATTGAATATTGAAATTTTGATTTAATATTCAGAATCCTAATATTTATATTATATAATATATTAAAATTTATTTGTAGTTATAAACAATATTAATCATATTAAAACATATCACAATATTAAAGTGTAAAATCTATTTAAATTTATTTGATGACTAAGACATGGTCATAATATTAATTGAGGAAATTAATTAAATTTATTAGATTTGATTAATTCGTCAAATTACATATTATATATAAAAATATATTATTTTTACCACATTCATTTGATTACACCATTTATATTATTTTATATTGAGACTAATAACAAATTGTTATCCCTGTCATTTTATGGTATCATGATATGGATATATAAAAAGGATATTGGAAAAGATCATTGTTTTATATTTTTAAAATAACTACATATAATAATTATTTTATTATAATTTATATTTTTAATATGCTTATAATGAACTACAATGTTTGAACAATACTGATGACGTGTTTTTTCATGTAGTAAAAAAATCACATAAATTATATTTAACAAATTATGTGTCTTATGTGTTAATGATTTATAGTCCAGTTAATTTTATTGGTAAAAATTACTTATTGTTATTGAGAAAGTATTCAAGTTATTATTTCATATTATTTAGGATGATAATAATTAATTTTTTTAGTAGTCAGGAAAATGAAATTAATGTTATCAACTGTTTATGGATTATATAGAGATCATAAAATAATAATAATTATCTATTATATTTATTGCAATGAAATTTTTATCAATTCATTAATGGTTCATCTATGTTCAATTTGAAAATTTTAAAATAAATTCATTAACATTTATGATGGTAAATAGTAAAAAATATTCTATAATTCACTGACCAAAATTGGACCCACATAAATATTTTTAAAAAATAACTAGGGGTTAGTATTATTTTAAAATAAAGGAAAATTCATCACTAAACATAAATACCAACATTGTATGTTTCCGTTTCTTTCAACATACAAATAAAATATGGCATAAGGTATAAGTCTAAGTATATTTTCAAAAGGATATATATTCTAATAAACAATATTTTTTGGTTGATTTCTTATTTCACATTTTTTGAATATTCTAAAAATATAATATCAAGGTATTATAAATTACATTAATATAATTAACTTTAGTTCAATTTTTCAAAAATACCCTATTTTTTTACTATGTCCAATAGAATATAATTACATCAATTTTGAATACTTCGTGAATACAACCATCATGAAGAGGTATGTTTCATTTTTCACCACTAAATAGCATGTACGGTTGTCATGATGATTTTAATTATATTATATTTATTATAAAAAAATATATATTAATATATTATATTAATTATTTTTTCCACTTTTTTCTTTTAAAAATAACAAATTCTATAATTCAAACATTTTGATAACCACATGTGAGAAGAGATGTGATTCATTTTCATTTATTTAATTCAATCTATATGGATTAACTGTCTATAATGAGAATTAATTAAAAATCAACAATATATTTGTGAATCCAAAAATTATATAAAATATTATATAAGTTTTTTTCAAAATAATAGATAAATGAAAACATTTTACAATCATGTATAAAGGCTATTGCCTCCATGTAATTATGATATTATTTTTTCATTACCATAATTGTTTAGAAATTTATATTGTTTATTTAGTATATTAATAGGATATGGGGAAAATATTTATTATTATAAATAAATTATAATCATAAAATATTTGTCCATGGTTAACAAATCAAATATATTTTCATAGTTTGTTAAAAAATCACCCACAATCATTAATCATAAAATTTGTTAATTTTAAAAATAAAGGTCACAACTTAATGATTAAAGAAATGTTAATTTTAATAGGATAGATAATTTTTCTCATTAATGAATAAAATTATTATAATTTTATTAATTAGTTGTTACATTCATTATTAAATTACTTCAGACTCGTAGTATAGTATTAATGATTAAAATATTACTTCACATGTTTATAATGTATTTCCACCATCTCTGAGAAAAATTTATTATTCCATGAATTTTTATATTTGAGATTGAATTTTTTATATATGTAGTTAAAAAATCATAAAATTTCTAAAAAATATAAGGATACCTCAATGAACACAATACACCTCACAAATAGTAGGAAATTAAAAGGACCTAATAGTTTGGTGTCTTTGAGAGTAGTTACATAATAATATTTTGTTACAACACTTTTGGTCATGTCTCCATTGTAATTATTCATTACACACTCTACAATAAATATCATATGATAAGATTACCTAAATATTATTATTAATGTTTAAAATTTGGGTGAGATCGAATTCCATGTATAAAAATCAAATAAACTTATCATAACAAATATATTATAATCATGGGGGTTAAATGTGTATGGTTAATGTATATGATAAAATTTACTGGTATTATATGTGAAATTAATCAAAATTTAAATATAATTATGTATATTGAAATAAGAAAATTGAATAATTAATTTTCCATGAAAAAAATTAGAAATAACAACAATATTTGAAAAGATGTGAAGCCATTATCAATGAAAAAAATGATATATTTATAATATGGAATACTATAATAGTTGGAATATCAGTGAAATATATTATAATATAGAGAAAAATTTGGCAAAAAATTAAATGATGATTGAATATCATAGTGGATCAGGTATCACCACATAATTATTATAGTGGTGCAAACATCTCTATAAAATTCTCTTAGATTAATGAGTTTTCCAAACATGATTTCTATTATGAATAGTGAAGTCCTCACTCGATTACTATTGTATTATATTGTTATATATGACCATAACAATTTATATTTAGGTTTATATAGGACCCAAACCATCATATACAGTATATATGTGTTCTATATATTAATAAAATAAGTCATATTATCAAAATATTACCTATAAAAGAAATTTTATTTATAGAAATAAAAAATAGTGCTATTAAAAATGTTGATTTTAAACCAAAAAAACCATCATGCTAATGGAATAATTAAAAAAATCACATAAATTGTGCTTCATTATCAATAGCATCATTTTAAATGACTCATTTAAAACATCAATATATCTCACTAAAAGGATTTTTCTACGAGAAAATGTATTAATTTTCCCAATATAATGGTATATTTTTGGGTAAAATTTATAATCAATTATATTGAAGATAAACTACCAACTGATTATAATAATAATTTATAAACAATTCAATAAATATACTTTTCAATGAAAATTAAATAAAATAAATTTTTTGTATATGAAAATATTATCATTTAAGGTTATAGAAAATAGATTAATATATTTTCAAAACATGTTACTAAAAGCACAAAACATCAAAAGGATTATGAAAGAATAGTTATAAAATTATTAAAAGGTAATTAAAGGATCACTATATAAGGAATAAAATTAGTTTCCTCTATGGAATGATCATTATTGTGTAGTTGTAAAAATATTATTTTAGGGTAAATTCTAATAAAATAATGGGAATAATTTTTCTAACTGTTACATTTGGAATGAATTGATTAATCAATGAATACGAATTTTTGTGTACATAACATTACCTCAATATTATGGAAAAATCAATTTAAAATCCTCGTATATTAGGATATTTTTCAAGAAAAATCTATAATTTCACATACCTCCCCTATTAATTGACCATAGAAGGTAGGAGGATATTACATGGATGGAAGTGACACCCCCACGATGGAAAATGCTGGAAATACATTCCAAGGGCTTTGTTAATAGTTGGTGGACCATTTTCCATTTGAAAATAAATAAAAAAACCAAACATTTATTTACAAAAAACATTTACATCATCTATGATCTCATTGATATACAACTCAAAAATTTCATTTATATCAAAACCACTACAATGAGTACAACATTAAATGAATATAAAATTTCCATGTACAGAGAGAAAGCCTAAAAAACCCACAAAAAAATAAAAACTAGAAATTTGAAGCTATAAAATTCATTATTCTCAAAAAAATTCTCATGTTTCACTAAACACCACTGTAGACTTGTGATTATATACCTTTTCTCATGTACTGATAAACTACTTCTAGAAAAGAACCAATGTTCTAAAGACAAAGTGAGTAATGAATCATACATGTCTTCCCCAAATGACATCTCTACTCATGAAACTAGGATAAAACATATTATCCAATTTATATAAAATTGTTTACATGACACAGTTTCAAAATAGTTTATCTAATAATGTATTCATGTTCAATAATAAAACAGTTTGATCAAACCTTATCAAATTCATGGATAGAAATGAAACAACTCTCAAAAGCCACTCATAAAACCCGTTTATGCATAACCCATTTTGTTCCACATAACAATAAATCCTACCATAAATGATACATAGACTTCCCAATATATGATAGTAGTTTGTCATATGTTCACTATGTTTTCACATAGTGAACTAACTGGAATGTGGTACTTTAGACCCACATCTATCTCATCATTTTACATGGGGCACATCAAAATCTTTTCCATCCCAGATGATATGAACACACGCCACACAACTGTGTGATCCCATGTTTGACCAAAAAAATTCAATAAAAAAACATTTTTATGTATGAATAAATTTCCATATAACAAAATCATCAATTATTTTAAAATCATCATTATGAGAGGTTTTTTATGAAATCTCTTACCAACAGAAAAATTCAAATTTTTCAAAAAACATCAATCAAAATGTTTTATACCAGTCATTTCATAGTGGAATCATAATAAAAATCAAGGAAAAAAATATTTTTAAATCAATCCATCATATTCTAAAAATTTAAGTCAACAATGAAGCAACAAATATTGGGTTTGATGATGACAATGATGAATGGAAAAAAAACACTCATGAAATCAAGATAAATCCCAAAATTCTTACCTTAGATATCTTCACCTATCATATAAAAAATAAATATAACTTGTTTTGGAATCTAAAACCATATATATAATCAAAAAATGGGTATATATAAAAAACCAAGAGATATAGATATGTAGTGCTAAGAGAAAAAACCAACAGAAACCAAGAAATATAACAATACAAGAGTATCCATCATGAAATTGTCATGAGAATCCTACGGATCACTTATTGATTTATTGGAGAATTTTATATAGCCTTTGAGATAATATAATATCATATTAGTTGTATAATAGAAGATAACGAGGGAGCTAAATATAAAAATGCATGAGATCTAAAACATTATGATATCACATTTAGCATATGCATGGTTGGTTGCATAGTTAGTCAAATTATGAGTTGACTACATCCTAATGGATTATCATCACAATGATTTTATCACATGATTAGAAAAAAATGTTCCGGCCATGTAAAATATCACCATCCCATACCACATAGTTTTTCTGAATATTCCACATGGTTTCAAAAACCATTATGCCACTCATGCGCCTTCCCTTTATAGATTATCTCTTTATTCACGACTTCCTTTAGGTTTTACATAGTTTTCCCAAGTCGTTCACCAACCATGAACGTGTTTAAAATCCTCAAAAAAACTAAACAGTCCCTATAAAAATTTCCAAATTTTACCAACATAGTATACATACCAAATAATCATAAAATAAGTATAACATTCTTGAAACCGATGGTTCCAAATTCCCCCAAAAAATTTGTCATTCTATCATCAAAAGGTAGAAAACCATCATTACAATGATATATATAAGGAAATTTCTATTTCATTTCCTTCCCCTGATCCTGTGTCTCCTCCTGAATCATACCACGTTATCATAAAACTATTAATTCAATAAGTTTCTTTATGACTTTTTAGTTATATTATGTTCTGAAAATCACTACCACATTTTCTTATATTAAATTCACATTACATATGAAAATTTTTCTTATGGAAAATTCTCTTTCAATAATTTTTTGACATTGAATTTGGTTTTAATTGTTTTACATAATGTATTTTTAACATAACTAAGCAATATTTTTCTAATGATGTGAAAATTGGATCCATATCCATCTCCGAACCTTGAAGTTCATTTGACTCCAAATTCTATAGAATTGAGATTCTGATTTCTCTGAAATTCAGAATCAAATTTATCATGATTCCAAAACCCAATTTTATCTAAAAATAGATCTCGTTTTATCGTTATATTAGACTCCAATTTGTTCTCAAATCACAGACTGATTTCTTGTGAAATTATACTCTCATTTCTTCTGAAATCAGAATCTAATGTCTTTTGAAATCGGACTACTATTTCATCTAAAATTATAATTTCATTTATTCTATAATACGACTTTGATTAATCAGAAATTACATTCCAATTTATTCTAAAATTAGACACATCTTTTTTCTTAAATTAGTCATTGAATTTATTATAATTCAGAACCGATTTCCTCCAAAATTAGAATAAGATTCCCCATTATTTATGAATCGTATTGTCAATATTTTTAGACATTGATAGTCACTTTCATTAGAATCCTATTAAATTTGTTTCATTATATAAAAAAGATTTCTTAATATAATGTCACATTTTATTAGATCCTAAATGTGATAATGTTTCTTATGTATAGTAATATTTCTCATATTCTTTTATATAAAATGATGGTCTGAAATTTGTTTTAACTAAAAAATTACATATGATACATAGTCATGGGTAATTCCAAAATTCATGAAAAAATATGTCCATTGAAGGAGAATTAGACCATTTTATATTTCTCCTATAAATACCAAACAATTTGAACAATATTAGTGCTTGAGTTTAAGGAGATGAACTCTATAATGAAGTGATACTCTATGAGAACTTTGCTCGATATGCCTTGTGTGAACGATGTGAACAACTAGTTCATGTTGAAAAAATCTTGTTCATCCTGCATAGTGAAAATACAATTTCTATTGTTCAATTGAGGTATTCCTAGGATAGGACACAGAGGTGATGATTACCTACATAATCCATGACTTTTGGGGGTATAAATATTGATTTTGATATTCGTATCAAGGTATTACCATGTTGTGTGAAAGAGTTCTTTTCATGAATGAATAGGTCAATGGAAATATATCCAAGGCTGTTGGACACCCTTCTCTTTGGGTTAAAATATTCAATTATACATGTATTATATATTTAAATACTTGTTCTTGTATTCTATAGCATTTAGTTGTAGAAATAATGTGTTACTTTCATACACATTCTTATACTTTTACAAACTCTAATTTATTAGATTCTATATTATTTAAGGTAGAATCATAACTTATGTAAACTAGTTTAAGTTACTTTATTAGATCCATGTTATCTGGTGATAATAAATTTATTTTCTCTTTTCAGAACTAATGAAGGATGTTGAATTCATATTTTTTTATTTTTTTTAAAAATATATTTCCAATGGGATAAAAAAAATGTTTTTAAACATAAATTTTACACCCCCTTTGTAATTGAGAAATGTACATATTAATTTCGATAATAAAAATGGAATTAGTGGATGTCAATGAAATACAAATAATTTAACAAATGCTTTCATGATCAACATTTATTACTTAGTTTTACATGTTCATGATCTTCATTGTAAACTTTTTTCTTATAATTTTTCTTCACAAATCCTTTTTTGTTGAATGTCAATTTCATTAAAATTGGAAGGCATTGACGTTAGATCAATAAGAAACATAAACCCTACCAGAACCCCATTTTTTTGAAATGACTACGAATACTGAAGAGAGAGTATAATGACTTTTATTTTTAATAACAGGGTGGATTACATTATCATGTATACTAGAGACTACCAGAATCTTAAAATGGCAATCAGATAATTCACTAATCAAGAATTAAAAGAGTATCCGCATAAATTCCCAATAAAAATACATTATTATGTTCTATGATAAGAAATATATATATATCCATATTTCATCATGTGATGTTGCAAATATCATCTATTATAAATTAGATGTAACGCATTTTGGAACATGCAAGGTTAATTGAACATAAAGAGGTAAGAGTATTACTGAATACCTTGGTTTTTTGTTTCCTTATTGAGAACTAATATCCAAACATCCCCAAAAATATATGACAATTTAAAACAACATTCATTCTATGCGTGAGAAAGGATTTTATGATGTGATTCTATTGGATTATATAATAGATATTATTCCCATTAAGTGGAAATATTAATGAAGTTTTATTGATGAGAATAAGAATGTTTCAAACATTACTCATGATGATTTATTGAGGACTCAACTAATCCATAAAACTAAAATGAAGATATTTTAAGAGATCAGTAGAAAATATAATGGTAATATCATTGTTTCCTTTTCTACTACATTAAATCATATGAAATTGATGACTCTAAAAAGAGTTACTATATAAAATGCTATGAAATATACTATTATATCAGACTCATGTGATATGTATCATTTTGGGAATGAACATTCCAATATTACATGAAAAATGAGCATGATTATGGGAATGAATGAATACTAATACAAATACAAGAACAAATTCAAATGGATAAGAAGGATTCATAAGAGAATTTTTATTAATGTAAGAGGGAAAGCCATATGAAACCAAACATCCCAATTCTAAAATGGAAATAAAGAAAAGACACTCATTTATTTTTCAAAAAGAAGATGTACTAAAATTAAATATCTAAGAACATACTGAATGAAAATGAAACCTAGAGTGCCAACAATGGTGATTATTTGGATAAATCCTAAGATATTGAATATTATTTACTAAGGAATATTGGTCATATACCCAAAATTCCTTCTGAGAATCAATTTATCATAGATATGTTACACACTGCTAAATCTATAACCAATATATATTTTTGTTAAATTTCCCAGATTAAAAGTATTATAAATCATTAGTTTTGGAATTTTCTCCAAAAGAAGATAATACTTTACCTTCTTTTGATAAGGAATCTACATTTTCAATGTTACATGGGAATTAAAATAGAATGATCAATAAGGAACATGATAATGAAAATTTATGAATCTCTATTTTAACAAAAGAAGTATCAAATCTATAAATAGCACTTGATCATAAATTCATGATTTTGAAATTGATTCTAAGAACCATAAGGAAGTAAATTCTAAAGAGGATAAAAATTATATGAATCATGAAAATGTTATTTCCAGGGAATCTGGATGGAAATAATTTTATTATAAGTATTCACAACTTCATCATTTAAGGAATAGTTTTAGTATTGTTTATTCTCATAAAATACCAGTATCTAGTCACAACTATTTTGACCCTAATTTTCTCCTTTTTAACAAATTGTAATGGTAGTTGACATTGGGATAAGAGTTATTCTTTAAAAATAATACAATTCTTATTTTTTTTAAAATCGTACATTTCTAAACAAATGTGGATACCAACGATTTCACTTTTTAACAATTATAGATTGATAAATTTTTGGACACCAAAAGTATAATTATTTACTTTTCAAGAAAAAATTTAATTCCACAAAAAAAATACATGGTGCGTGGATAGTTCATGTTTCCAGTACATCACTAGTAAAAAAAATTTGAAAAGATATTTAATATTAATGGGGGAAACATCACCTTTTCATGCAATGGAATAGGAAAAATTATTGTTATAGGTATCATTATTCATTTGAGAAAAAGAAAAATTTTCAAATGTTATATTTAATAAGTTTCTTAATAACAACCTTATAATCATAAGAAAATAATGTGATAAAAGTTTCCTTTTAAATTTCAGTAATTATTAATTCTTTGTACACAATTCAAAGGATTAGTTCATTCTCTATCCCTTAGGCATATGAATGATTATACACATAATAATGGAGTCCTTAGGAACCAAGACATTCCCTTCCTATTTGAAATAGAAGATAAATAATTATTATGGACTAAAATATTAGGACACTATATCTTAGGAACATTTATAAAAATTCAATGAGAATACTTGATAAGTATCTACCAGATCATAGATTTGATTGTTCAAATGTATGTGATCCTTATCAATATGGAATGCAACATCAGGAAATATTTATATCAATTAGTGATGTCTCATATTCTGATTCAATACATCTAATGAATAATGATCTTTTCGGTCCAACATAAATAGAATGTATGGGAGGAAAATACTATGTCATTTTTTGTAGATTATTAAAATAGATTTACATGTGTATTTTTTCTAACAATGAAATCAGAAGCCTTTTCATATTTTAATTATTTTATAAAAAATAAAAAAATTAGAAAACACATCCATTGTTAACTACTCATTGTGATCATGGGGGAGAATTTGAATATTATGTTTTTAAAAAATTATAATAATAAAGTAATTACTTAGAACTTCTCACCTCCATGAACTCCTCAATATAATGGTTATGTTGAATGAATAATCTATATTTGTTAAGAGATAACAAATACCATTTTGAGTGAATAATATTTTATTAATGATTTCTGTGTTGAAGCTATTAGTACTTCTTTTTATACTATAAATTCTGTTTTAATCAGGCATTTTTTTTAATAAAACACCACATGGGTTATGTTCTTGTCCAAAACCAAAATTTCATTACTTAGATGTATTTGGATGAAATGTATTTATCTTTTCCAATAATAAAAACATACATTAATTCAAACCCAAATTAAATGAATGAATTTTCTTAGGTTATTTAACTATATCTAAGGCTTATAGAGTTTTTAACAAAAACTCATGTAATAATGATGAAACTATACATTTTATATTTGATTAAATTAATCCATTTATTTTTTAATAATTTCATCCTACATCCTCATATGTGTTTTCAAAAATATTTTATCAACATTTGATTTAATATTAATCTAGTCAAGAAAATACTCAATAAAATGATTCTAAATAATTTAACATTAAATATTTTTTTTCTTTTAATTGTTGACCTTGATTTACACAACCCAAATCAATTATTTTTTAATAATCATCATAGTGATAATAAAATTAGTGATGTAAATTAAAGAGTAAAGAATATATGTTACCGATGGAATAATGCATAGATCTTGAATTTCATTACCAATCATAAGCTAGATGTACTAATGATGATTTTGGTGATCATGATTGGATCAATGTTATAGAAGATAAAGTAAATGAATTCCAAAGGAAAAAAGTTTGTACCATGGTTAAAAGACCTAAAGAAAAATCAATAATTGGTGTAATGTGGGTATTCAAAAGTAAATATAATGTAAATGGAATAATATTAATTAGTAAATCTAGATACATTCTTAATAGTTATACTTATCAAGAAGGAATAGTCTGTGAGTAAACATATGCTCTAGTAGCTAGACTAGGATCTATTAAAATTATGGTAGCCTTTTCATCATTTTTTAGTTAAAATAATTTTCAAATGGATTTGATGTGTTCTTTCCATAATGGATATGTTAAAGATGAAGTTTTTATTGGATAACCTCCTAGTTTTGAAGACAAAAAACATCTTAAACATTTCCACAAACATACCAAAACATTAAATGCACTTAAACAGGCCCCTCAATCCTGTTATGACAATCTTATATGATTTCTATTACAAAATTGTTATGTTAATGGAACTACTGATCCAACTATTTTTATTAAGAATGAAAAAGAAATGTTTTTATTATTCTTATTTCTATTTATGACATTATTCTTGGATAAACAAAATAATACTTAAATAATTCATTTTCTAAAATCATGAAATCTAATATTGAAATGAGAATGATGGGTGAGTTAATATTTTATCTTTGGTTCCAAATATCTCAAGAACAAGAAAAAAATATTATATGTCAACATAAGTATATTAATTATAATATTATCATGTATGGTTAAGACAACACTAAAATTATAAGTACCCTAATTGGTATCTCCAACACTCTTGATCTTGATGATGAAAGGAAACATGTACATCAATCGTCTTTTATAGGTACGATATGAATTATTTTATAGATGATAGCTAGTAATCCTGAAACAATGTTTTCGGTATTCATATGGGTGAGATATCAATATAATCTAAAAGAATCCCATTTAAAAGTAGTGAAAATATTTTTTTTCTATTTAATGGGAACCATGGATTAAAAAATATTTTATTCATCTGCAAATGATTTTGTTTTCAAAATATTTTTATTTTTTGACATTGGTGGATGTATAACGGATCATAAAGAACATTTGATACTTTTCATTTAATAAGATATTTATTAGATTCATTGAAATCCTAGAAACTATAATTAGTATCACATTCCACTACTGAAGCTAAATATGTAGCAGCTGGATGTTTTGGTTCCCCAGGGATTTGGATGCAACATACTCTCAAATTATATACTGAGTTTTAGAAAAACACAGATAATGTGTTATAATATTATTGATATTTCCATAATAAAAAATAATTCACATATATATCATGAAAATCACATAGATATTACAAAACACTTTCTCAGGGTTCAGACGAATAAAAAGGATATCATACTTCAATTAATCATAACACAAGATAAACATTATGATAAACTTCCAAAACAATTACCATCCAATATATTTGAAAAATTAATCAAATATTAATAATTATAAACATACGTTAATTATACATATTAACCTTTTTTTAAAAACATCTCTTTATAATAAGATACTTCTTTTCATAGGGGGAGAACATATGTTTATTCTTTTATATTTCATATTCTAAAATATTTCATCTAGAACAAAAAATATTCAGAATCAAAAATTTATTCATTTTATAAAAACACATTTCAGAACATTTTTTTCTAGGATGAACATTATCAATAATAAATTATTTTTTTCAGAAATAAAAATTGTATGTTTTCATGCCTATATCATGGTAATTGCATTTTTGTTGTTGGTATTTTCAATATAGTTTTAATAAAACCATATAAGATTCATTTTTCTTAAATCTAATTTTTTGTTCTTAGAACCTCAAAATATCAAAACCTATAAATCCTTATTTGTCATTAATATAATCCATAAAATCCGATCAAGAAATTATCATCCATTGGACTAATCATGGATTATGAACCATTACTATGAAACCTATATAAAGGGACCCCATATTCACATCCCATATTTTTTCCTCAATGTTCTATCACCGAAGTCGAGCCAATATTTAAATATGTTATTAAATATTCCCCTTTTCCTAAAACATTGAATGTAATTTGAGATCTCATTATAGTCTTATATGGCCTCATATAAAGAACAAAAACATTGGCTAATCTTCTAGGAAACGTGAGTGGACAAAAATTTCTTAGTTAAGTATAACTCTTTTATTTCAAAGATTATCAAGCTCAATGGATGAGAAATCATCTTCATAGAAAATGAAAAGAATGAGGATCTAGTGTATGCTAATCAAGTATTTGAATCTTATGATACCATTCAGTTGTATGAACATGGCTTAAATCACATGTTCTTTATTATGAGTTTTGTAAAAACATACTCCCTATCATACATAAAGGTAGTAAGTAACTCAGATATTGCATATGTCGTGGAAGAAATTTTTTTCCCACCCAGTTTTCCAGATATGGATGGTTCTTTTGAGAAAATTAAGGCTATTTATTTCCTCGGTCTAATATAGGGAATATTCATAAAATATCACATCTTTCAACATGAAATAATTTTCATGCAATTTGGGTATATGGTTTTTTTCAAATGAAGGGAGATAAGATGTTTTTGAAAATATGAAAAATCCTTATGATGAATGCCATAGTTAATGTATTAATGATAAACCTCATCATGTAAATTCTTTTGACCATAATAAACCTCAAGAATGGAACCATAAAATCTCATATCATCATATACAATGATATTTTTTCAAGATCATTGTATTGAGACTAGAAACCTTCAAAATTTTGTCCAATTAAAAGGAAAAAACCTTCAAGATAATTGAATAATGTGATGATACATTGAGAAGGATGGAAATCTGTTTTAGTATGATGTAAACATATCTTTATTTATATTCTTGATAAGGATGTCCAAGATACTAATAAGACATGAGAAGTTTGAGAAATCACTAAGCCAACACCTAATAAAAAAATCTAATCAACTGGAACCACATGAACAAGAATAAGCCACTGAACCAATATATGCTCCCCCATGCCCAAGAAACAAAATGAAATTTTTATTCAGGATTTAGGAAATTAGATAAATATAAATAAGAAAAAGAAGGAAGGTTGTGTTATTTTGGATTTATTATGATGAGGATAAATCATTAAAAATCTAAACTGCTGAAGTTCATGAGTTTCATGACAAAGGGAAGAAGAAGAATAAGAAATTATTTGATTCTAAAATTATTCAGAATCTGTATAGAGGTACTAAGAATGCTTTTGAACATGTTAAGGTACCGAAATCATTCATAAATGATCATGTGCTAACTGAGTATTTCATACTAGAAATGATAAATAAGGGTATTTAAATTCTAGAACCAATAGAAGAAAATGAAAAAGGTCAGATAGACGAAGAAGAAAAAGAAGAGGAATAAAGAGATGATGTGATAATAATGAATATAAAATATAAAGGTAAGGAGAATCCATCGGTATTGATGTCTAAAATAAAATCCCAAGAAAACTCCACCAAAGAAAATTCTATAATGAAAATCTATTTATAAAGATAACTTTTTCAAATATGAGGTCAATAAAGATCCTTTAGATGATGAATGTAGTAATGATAATTTCACTGAACATGTAGATTACAGGGTTGATGTTTTTGAAAAAGGCTGTGATATAGTATTTTTTTAATGATGATGATATAATAATCCACATTCCTATGTGAGAGAATGACGCTCTATATATTAAAAAGAAAATAACTAAGGATTCAAAATGAAAGGAATTTATTTTCGACAAAACTACGAAATATGGTGTTGCATTAGTAAAGATGGATATCATTGATAAATATAAAGAGAAATAAAATGAGAAAAATGTAGTTTCCCCACCAAAAAATCTATTTCAGTATCTTCATCTTTGTTAGGTCATGAATTTATTGGTTCATTCCTTAATGAGCATGAGAACTCCATCCCTTTCATTCCCATCATTCATTCGAGATGTTATCTTGTTCAATAAATAGTTAAAAAAACTCAACAACAGATCTAATGATAGAAAATTTCAACAAACATGAAGTATAGTTTATGACTATTCCACAAAGGTATGATGCTCATAAAATATATTGAAATGAAATAAAAAATTTGTTGATAACAACCACATATTAAAATAATATATATGTTGATTTTACTAACACAGACAATGATTCCTTTGAAAAATCCATTGATAATAACATGAATTTCTCTTAATGTTTTACAAAGAAACTAAAAACATAAAAAGATAGCATGTAGTAAGAAGACAAATATATGAATGGGATACTGAATTATGTTGATATTAATTTGAAGAAGGAGAGGGAAATCAATAATGATATATCTGAAAAACACAAAGACCAAGAATATTCTATTGATTAACAAGGATAAATAGTTATATCCCTGGGTGAAATAAAAAAATATCTATAAAAGAAAAAAAATTAATCATGATGATTACATAAAGAAGTGTGCGGAAGATCACAACGAATTGATGAAGCTAAATTAACCTATAAAAAAGTTAATTTTGAAGGACAAATAGAAATATGAATAATTTTCATTTCAAATATGACCTTAATTTTTAATTTACATTGTCAAAAAAAATTTATCTTTATAAAAAATGACATATTTTTATTAATTACCATTATTTGATTGCTAACCATTCTCGTAAAATTTATTTCTTTCCTTCCATTACTTTTTTAAAATCAAAAAGTATGAGAAATAGATATTCCAAATAAATATTATGTTAAAGGATGAAAAGTAATATGTATGGGAATATTATATAAATAATAACTCATAAGTAAGGTAGAGTTAATTCTTTAATAATGAAAAGAATACATCCATTAGGATATCAGAAACCAAAGGGGTATTAACATTCATTAATCATGAGTCATAATCAAAAAAGGACATAATTATTTATTTTTATGTATAGAAATGAAAACCATGAACCTTAGATTCATTAGTGGAACATTTTTTGTGCTTTTAAAAAAGGGTGATATTATTGAATCAATATGTTTCCTTATAAATTTTCCATTCCATTATATTTTAAAAATTAAAAACACATTTTTTTAAAGAAAATTCTATTTCTGAAAGAAACATTTTCCTGAAGGATTTTTTTTTTCTAAAAATGTTTTAGTACTTTACCTATAATATTCATTATCTTACCTAATATTTTTCTAACATAACCTAACCATAATTTTCTTAAGTCAACAAATATGATCCATGTGTAACTCATAACCTTGGAGTTCTATTGACTTTAATTTATATAGAATTTATATCTGATTTCTAAAAAATTTAGTATCTGATTTTTCATGAAAACATACTCTATTATATTATGAAATCAGAGTATCATTTCTCCTATAATTAGACTCTGATTTCTTATAAAATCAGTCTCCAATTTATCGTAATACAATAATATTGTTTCTTTAGAATTAAAATGCCCATTTTTCTTGAATTCTATCTCCAATTTCTTCTAATTTCAAACTCTGATATCTTCTGAAATCAAGTTCTAAATTCCTCGGTAATTCATACACTAATTTGCACAGAAATTTTAATTTGATTATCTATTAATTCATAATCAAAATTTCTATATTTTTAGTCACCAATGTTCACTATGATAAGAATCCAATTAAATTATCTTCTTAATGTTAAATATTATCCTTAATATAAAGTTCCATCTTATCATATCCAAAATGTCAATATGTTTCATAAGAATAGTAATTTTTTTTCATAGTTTAGTATATTAATTGATATTGTTCAATCTATTTTAATTTAATCATTTCCTAAGTGCCACTTGAATAGGTCCATCCAAAATTTACTAAAAAATATTATCATTTGAAGAGAAGTACAACATAGGAGATTTTTCTACAAATACCCATCTATTTGAACAAAATTAATTCAAGAGTTTTAGATGTTGAACTCTTGAATGAAGTGATACTCGCCAAGATCATAGTTCGATCTTCCTTATGAAAATGATGTTTAAAACTCATTCAAGATTATTAAATATTTCTCAACCTACCTAGGTTTAATCTGATAGATGATGTTCAATGGAGGGCTGGTGAGGGTGGGAATACAGATGTGTATACTACTTTATTAATTAAAAAATGCATATATACCAAGATAGATTTCGATCGTCATATCAATGTTTTAACCTAGTGTGTGTATAAAAGGAATTCATGAATATATAAATCAATGGACCTTTATCCAAAGTTTTCAGATGCCCATCTATTTGGGTTACATGATTTAATTACTCTTTTATGACTTATTTAACTACATGTTCATATATTCCTATGCATTTAGTATAAGGATCCGACCATAAAAAATACATAATATGAATAAAGTTAATAATTGAAATTGAGGATATTTTCATGTTTAGAGGTTTATAGAATTAATACATAACTATTACAACTCAAAAGATTACAAAGTAGAAACATCTTGCCCAGTATCCATTTTTTTCATAAAATAAAAAATATCGAAAAAATGAGTCATGTATAGTTCCATGTTTAAGACAGCATGACTATTCCATGATCCCATAGTTGACCCTAATCCACATTATGTCATGTAAAAAACATTTAAAAAACTTTGGATGAGAATAAAAAGCTCTGTTACGGACACACAATGAAGAAAAAATGGTATTTTTTTAAAACAACAAGTACCCCATGAATACTTTAACAAAAGTAATAAATTTCTCCTTTATGAAGTTGTAAATACTCTTCATACAATAAAAGATCAATACATACCATTTTGTAACAAAATTATTACCATAAAAACCATATAAATAACTCATAACATATAAAGGTAACTTGGGACATAAACATACAAAAAATGGAATAACCATACGATCGACTTCTACACATATCACTAAATAGAATATCCATACACTTAACTTCCATACCCAATTAATTGGAGGTTATAATGTAACCATCCATCCTGGTATTCACGGAACCACCCCTCATTTTTTTATCAGGTAACCACCCGTCAAATGTCCACGTACCATTATAAAATCATAAAACATAAATCAAATATAAAGGAAAGGCAACATTCCCACATTTCAATAAAAATATATCACATAAATATATTCACATAAAAAACCATTTAGAAAACCATTTTCAATACAAAAAAAAATAAAAATGTAATCGGTATTTATTTTCTTTTTAAAAACATTACGGCTTGTTGAGGAAGCCAAAGATCAAATAATTCTCACGGCTGCGGAAAATGTCATTGTCACCGATTAGGTTAAAAGAAATATTTCATTTTTGTCATTTAGTAAAATTATATGTAGAAATTGATTCCATTTGAAAAGTCAAGGGTGTTTATAAATCATATAATTGAATGTCGTGTATTAAAACAAAATATTCCTCAATGAAAAGAGATTGAGACGAATTCCCTTACCTCATGTCCAACTTGACTCGATCGTTCTCTAATCTCCTGAATAGTGAACTAAAGTTAATTTATACTTGTTTAAGAACCTTTTTTCAATTTTATTTTTCATTTTATATGACTTATTACCATGTTATAAACATTATATAATCATTTATGTTAATAAGGTTAGTTTTGTCAATATTTGGTACATGAGTCAAAAATGAACACCTTATATTTACATGTTGTCCATGTGGTCAAAGGTTCATTATATCTAGAATGATATTCATGATTTGGATATCATATATATCATATATATCCATCATATAAATGTATTTATAATAGTTCATAACATTTAGAGGTATGAAATAAAATGCACCGCTTGTGGAGACGGTAATTCGTACATACGCATGAACGCTACTTACATTTCTATTTCATATTTATTGGAATTAAAACATAATGATACATAGTACTATAATAATTCCAGTATTGTATCATATATAGTATCATTAAATATATCCTTTATATGTTCCACATATGGTATGAACGAGTCATATCACTTTGAGGGGGCGGTAGTCTGCACTTCCTCAAATGAAATTATGTCGTTTACATATAATGGAAACCATAAAGGTATTCTATAAATAGAAATTACATATTAATAAAGAAAAAATAAAAATAAAATATATCATATAAAAATACAGTGCCATCATAATGTCCTCTATGTGAGGCGGTTAGAGATATTTGTACAATCATCATTTCGTGAGGCGTTAGTTTTCCATCCACAGAATCATTATGTTCTTCATCCATTAGATGAAGGTGTGTGTAAGTGTAGTTCGAATTGTTCTTATCAAAAATTCCTAGAATATTTAGGATACTGGTTTTGTTACAAAATAAAGGAATAAAATGTGTTTAGAGGTTGGAGAAGTTAAATAAATGATAACAATTTAAGAGAAACCATTACCTTTAATTAGGCTAACACCCTTTGTTTTGAGGAAAAGTACTTCTTGAATTGCCTTATGTGTAAAGTAAGGATTGTAGGAGTATGAGAGGTATGTAGGGAGATTAATTAGGAAGAGTCTTCATGAGCGAAAATGGTTGAGATTTCTGAGGAATTGGTTAGAAATGGTCTCCTTTTATATGGGGGAGGGGTTTTTTAGGAAAGTGTGAAAATATTATTTTATTATATAATGATATCCGGTTTCTAAAAGACCAATAATTTTTACATTAGAATATTATATGACTCATATTCGAAATAAAATCATCTAATCAGAATTGGACATGTTTTGGATAATATTTTAATCATTATAATCTTATTTTTTTAAACATTTATTTATTAGGAAAATACTATATTATTATTGTGTCATAAATAATATAATTACCGTTATGTCTAAAAATTATAAAAAAATTCAATGATTTAGGAAATGATTTTTTCTTTCCAATGAATATTTATAGTCAAAAATATAATTTTTATATTAATATATAAAAATAAATTTACTAAAAGATTTTTGTCTATGTGAATTTTTCCTTTAATTTAAATTTCATTATATAAAGTGTCATTATCAACTATAAGTGGCTCCATGAGGTACCCAAATCGACCCAAAGATTTCCATGGTCGGATATGTATCAACCAATATGATTAGTACTTGTATAATGGTAATTTTATATTATATTATATAGTATTTTACCCTTGTTTAACTGATTTATCCTTAAACCAGGGTAAATAAAATATTTTCTGAACTATATATTTAAAATGTATAAAAATAAAAGAAAGCTATTTACAATATTTTGACAACATGATTACAAATATGGAATCCATTTTTTCAAAATCAAAACATAGAAATGGAAGAAATTAATTTAAACTAAATTCCCGATGTCAGAACAAAAAACGTGTTTCTAAGAAATAATAACTATCAAAAGGTTAACACTTGTTTATGTCCAACATCAAAGTGAAATTAATTCCAATGACCAAGATTAGATAAAATGGTAAAAATATATTTTAATTTCACATTAAAACCAATTAAAATATAATCTAACCATATACATTAATTATAATAAAAGACAATTTTGAATTAAAATACAGTATTTTTAATTGTTCATTAAAAATGTACTTTATTAGAAAAATACCAAAATATTTCCCAAAGTAAAATTTAATTCCCCAATTCTAAAGAAGGATATTATTTGGTCAAATATAATTTATTAATTTGACCAAAACTATATCTAATGAGGGTTTATAATTAATAGGTGGTAAATTGATCTTTTAATGTAGATTATGCTTAAAATGAGATTCATTCACAATTTAAGCCTCTAAATTTTATTGGATAAATGTGAATACATTTAACAAACTTGTGTAAAAATATTGTAGTTAGTTTTGTTCATTCCCACCAAAAAAACGGCTAGGAGTTAACTACCATTTAAAATAATATTATATTATTAGTGTGCAACATTATATTTCAAATAAACTCGTTGTCGTGTATCGGGTACGCTATCAAACATAGCAACACCTTTAAAGTAAAATTAATATTTAATTCACAAATATTAATAAATATGAAATATGTCTTATTATTTATTTACTTGGGATGTTACATCCTTCCTCCCTTTTGGGAATTTCATCCTCGAAATTTGACTTATCAAAATAAGTGGGGGTATTTATCCCTCATAACATTTTTGGATTCCCACGTTTCTTATTCAACCATATGGTTTTTCCAAAAAACCATTACCTGGTGAATTAAATTATTCCACAATAGTTTCTCTCTATTGTCAAGAATCTGAACTGGTTGTTCCTCATAAGAGAGATTCTATTTCAACTGAACTACCTCTTGGCTCAAAACCTGGGATGGATCTGGCATATACATTCTCAACATCGAAACATGAAAAATATTATGTACCCGGGGTAAACCTGGAGGTAAATCCACATTGAATTAAATTGATCCAACATTCTATAGAATTTCATATAGTCCAATAAACCTCAAACTCAACTTTCCCTTCATATCAAAACACATCACACTTTTCCATGGATAAACATTGAGAAAGACATGATCACCTACCTTAAAAGAAAGATCCTTCCTCTAGTTATCTGTATATCTTTTCTGTCTGCTCTAAGCTATCCTCATGTACTTTTGAATCAGCTGAACATTATCTACCATCTCTTCTACCAATTATGGTCCCATCATATTTCTTTCACCTACTTCATCCCAAAAAGATGTATTTCGACAATGATTTCCATATAATGCTTCAAATAGAGCCTTTTTTATACAGAAATGGACACTGTTATTATATGAAAATTAATCCAAAGAAAGATATTAGTCCCAAAATCCCTGGTAATCCATTGAACAAGAATGTAACATATCTTCCAATGTCTGAATTGTTCATTCTAACTGTCCATTTGATTGAGGATAAAATATTGTACTAAAATTTAATTCAGTACCTAAGGACATCTGAAGTACTTTACAAAATTTAGAAATATACATGGGATCACGATCGGATTCAATGAAGAGGGGAACTCTATGAAACCTGACAATCTCTTTAACATACAACTAAGCAAGTTGATCTAGAGACAATGAATCTCGAATAGGATGGAAATGTGAATATTTAGTCAATTGATCAATAATAACCCAGGTTGCATTATTACTTCAAGATGTATTTGGTAATCCCACAACGAAGTCCATGGATATATTTTCCCATTTCTACTCTGGCACCGGTAAAGGATAAAGTATTCCTTTTGGTAACTCCTACTCTCATTTAACCTACTGACAAGTCAAACACATCATAATAAAATCAGCAATATATTTTTTCATTCCATCCCACCAGTAATACTCCCGAAGATATCTGTACATCTTAGTACTACCAGGACGAACTAAAAACAGGGATTTATGATCTTCATATAACAACTCATTCTTCAAAATTGAATCACAATGTACAAATAATCTCTTTACAAACCACAAAACACAGTCATTATCAATGTTAAATTCAGAAAACTTGTCCTTCTGAACCATCTCTACCTTTTATTGTAACTCACTCTCTTATTTCTACGCTTGCATTATTCTGTCTGATAGAGATGCTCTCACTGAATCCTGATACAAAACAGAATAATTTCATGCACCAAAAACTTCTATGCCAACGTTTATCAAATCAAAAACCAAAGGATCGTGTTCCAAACATATCATGGTTTATGAATCATTACTTTTTTGACTCAAATCATCTGCCAATTTATTTTCTTTTCCTAGATGGTAATGGATCATGAAATCATAATCCTTGATTAATTACAGCGATCTCCTCTATCTCATGTTCAATTATTTCTGAGTGAATATATACTTTAAATTTTTGGGGTCAGTATATATTTCACATTTTTCTCCATACAAATGATTCCTCCATAATTTTAAAGAAAAAACAACAGTAGATAATTCCAAATCATGTGTAGGGTAAATTAACCCATGCGGTTTCAAGTGAAGTGGAGCATATGAAATTACCTGATCATTCTGAATTAGGACACAACCATGTCCTTTCAACGAAGCATCACTATAGCTAACAAACTCACCATTTCTAGATGGCAGTCCCAAAACTAGAGCATTCACTAGTATCCTTTTCAATTCTAGAAAACAATCGTCACATTCTGTTTTCCAAATAATCATAACACCTTTTCAAGCTAATGTAGTCATTGTACTAGATAACCATGGAAAATTGTCAACAATCCTCTGGTAATAGACTTCCAAACCACGAAAACTAGGAATCTCGGTTATATTTTTGGCTCTTGGCCATTCTTCAAAATTTTTGTTTTAGTAGGATCAGAAGTTATACCATTTTTTTAAACAATGTGAACATTGAAAGAAATTTTTTGCAACCAAAACTCACACTTAATGAACTTCCCAAATAATATCTTATCTTTTATGGTTTGAAAGAAGACCCTTAAATGACATTCATGTTCTTCTTTACTTTTGGAATAAACCAAAATATCATCAATGAACACAACCAAAAAATTATCCAATAACACATGGAAAATTATATTCATAGGATCCATGAATACAGCAGGTGAATTAGTTAAACCAAAATCCATAACTAAAAATTCATAATGGTCATATATAGTACGAAACGATGTCTTATGAATGTCTTATTATTTTACTTTCAACTTATGTTAACCGGAACTGAAGTCAATATTTGAAAAATAATGACCTCCCTAGAGCTCATAAAAAAATCATCGATATGTGGAAAATGATACTTGTTCTTAACAGTAATGTTATTTAATGATCAATAATCAATGAAAAGTCTCATTGAACCATATTTTTTAACAAAAAATATGGGAGCCAAATAAATTTATGTTATAGTTAGAATGAAACATTTATCTAATAACTCTTTCAATTGCATCATTAACTCTAAAAGTTCAATTTGAGCAATTCGATAAGGTGGTTTTGAAATTGGATAAGCATCATGAACTATGTCAACAAAAAATTCAACATCCCGATCAGGTATTATACCAGGAAACTCATTAGAAAAAACATCAAGATACACATTTACCACTTACACACCATTAATTTGAACAGTCCCTTTGTTTCCAACAATATTTGCAAGGTAACATTCATTTCCATATTTAACATGTTTTTCAACATCCTGATATGTTATCAAAAGAAAGGGTTCATTATTGTACAGAAACAAATATTTTTTTTTAAAATAAACATATTTACCCTTGTAGTAAATCATAGAACGATAAATAGAAAGCCAATCCATGAACAAAATTTCCTCAATCTCTAATAGAGGAAAAAAATAAAGTTTTCAGGTAGTTTCTTTCTACACACAAAGACAAGAAGGTTTATAATATTTCTTTTCGTAAAAACATTTCCTCTAGGAGTTTTTACCATAAGTTCAGTAATAATATCATGAGATAGAATTACAAAATTACTTGAAAACTTATCAGAAATGAATGAGTATGTAGACCATGAATCAAAAAACACATTGGAATAATCTGAACAAATTAAAGTGTAACTAATTCTACTTCATTCGATGTCCATACATCTGCTGAAGTAGTTGCACATGATTTCAAAAACCTTTTCTTCTTGTTGTCTGGATGTTTTCCCTCAGTTGACTTCTTCTATAGACTCTATTTTGCATAATGACCCATTTCATTAAACATAAAACATCTTACCGATGGCTTTTCATTTCCTGCTTGGTCATCTTCCTTACAGTTACGAGCAATATGACCAGACTTACCACAATGGAAGAACTTTACAGAATCTGATAAACATTCATGGGATTATTTTTACCACACTTCTCACAAGATGGATATTTATTTTTCTTACCTCCAGGATTCTTTGATAAATTATTCCCCATTAATTTCCAACTGGACCTCTTAATTTGTTTTTTGTCAAAGAACATCAGATCATCTGTAAACTCCATTTCCACCTTCTCCACAGATCAAACAAAATTTTCATAACATTTGAACTCACGAGAGGATAACACTTTTCGATATCCTGGATTCAGTCCTGAGTAAAATATATTTATCTTACTATCTAGATCTTAGATGAAAATTGGTGTATACCATTCCAGTCGAGTGAACTTTGCTTCAAAAGTAGCAACTAAGTCATTCTCCTGCCCCAATTCTTGGAATTATTTTTCCATCCTAAGACGAACCACCTAAGGAAATTATTTCCCAAGAAACATACCTTTGAATTAAACACAATCAAGAGAATCAATATCATTACTATCCTTGATATTTTTCACAATCGACCACTACTGATCTGCTTCACGTTAAAAATGATAAACAACAAGACTAACCTTTTGATGTTCTGAACACCCCATGAAATAAAAAATCTTCTCCAGTGCTTCAATACACCCTTCTACTAGCACTAGATCAGATGATCCTTTGAATGATGGGGGTGTTGCCTCATGAAATTCTCCACTACTGAAATGTTACTCTGTGGTTGATCTGGCTTATCTCATGCATAGATACCACCACAATTTATAGCCCAAGTCAACTGTGCCATAAATGCATCAAACTGTTCAGTTCTGATTCCACCCATCTCAGGTTGCTGATGTGGACGGTTTTCATCCTCCTAATGTCATCTCAACATAGCTTCCCTGCTTCCACTGCGGAGAACCATTCCAAACACATAAATATATTAGGCGAAGCCACATGATTTTATGAAATTGCACTATCATTTCAATCTTAACATAAATTAAATTATGAACATTAATTTAACAATATTCTAACTCATAAAGTTGTCTAAACTGACCTCTAATACCATCTATAAGGAACCGGCCTTAAAACATACATAATATTGAATTCAATTAATATTTCAAATTGAAGTTCTTTTTAGGCATATATTTTTATAGAATTTGGATATAACTATTATATCTCAAAAGATTACAAAGTAGACACTTCTACCATGTATCCATTTTTTTCATTATATAAAAACTCTTAAAAAATGAGTCATATCTACTTCCATGTATAAGACTGCATGAAATTTCATTGATCCAATTCTTGACTATAATCCACATTATGTTATGTGAAAAACATTTCAAAAACTTGGGATGAACATAAAAATCTCTAAAAGGGGTATAGAATGAAGTAAAACAGTTAGTTTTTCAAAAAAAACAAGTAAACCATGAATAATTTAACACATGTAATAATAAACAACCTTTATAAAGTAGTAAATACTCTACACTAAATAAAATGTTACTACATACCCTTTTGTAACAAAAAATATTACCATAAAACCCATATAAAGAACACATAACATATAAAGGTAACGTGGGACATAAACATACATAAATGGAATAACCATACAGTCGATTTAAACACATAACACTAAATGGAATAGCCATATTATCTACTTCCATACCAAATGCATTGGAGTTTATAACATATCCACCCATCATAGTATTCTTGGCCCAAACAGTTATTTGATTGATCATGTAACCACCCGTCAAATGTCTAAGTACCATTATAAAATAATAATATATAAATCAAATATAAATGAAAGAAAAAATTTCCACATTTCAATCACAATATATAACATAAATATATTTACATAAAAAATCCATTATCAAAACCATCATCAATAACAAAATACATAAAATAGTATATGGTATTTATTTTCATTTAAAAACATTACGTCTTGTTGAGGAAGCCAATGATCAAATATTACTTGCGGCGATGGAAAATATAATTGTCACTGCTTATGTTAAAAGAAACATTCATTTTTTTCATTTATAAAATTGATTCCTAGAAAAGGATTCCCTTTGAAATGTCATGGCTATTTATACAACATATAAAAGAAAGTCATGTATTAAAACAAAATAAGCCTCAATGAATGGAGATTGAGACGAAGTCCCTTACCTCGTGTCTAACATGACTGCATAGTTCTTTAATCTCATGAATAATAAATTAAAGATAATTTCTACTTGGTTATGAAACTTTTTCATGTTTACTATTCATTCCATATCACTTTTTACCATGTTATAAACATTATGTAATCATTTAAGTTAATAATGATTGTTTTTCCTATATTTGGTACTTAAGTCAAAAAATGAACGCTTATATTTACAAGTTGTCCATGTGGTCCAAGGTTCATTATATCCAGAATGATATTCATGATTTGTATATCATATATATCATATATATCCAGAATATACATGTATTTATAATAGTACATAACATTTAGAGGTAAGAAATGAAATGCACCGTTCATGGAGACTGTAAGCCGTACGTACGCATGAACGCTACTTCCATTTCAAATTCATATTTAATGGAAGTAAAAAATAATTATACATAGTATTGTTATAATTCCATTATTTTATAATATATAGTATCATTAAATCTATCCTTTATACATACCACATATGGTATGAACAAGTTATATCACTTTGAGGGGCCGGTAGTCTGAATTTATTCAATTGAAATTATCATGATTACCCATAATGGAAACCATAAAGGTATGATTTAAATGGAAATTATAGAAGAATAAAGAAAAAATAAAAATAATATATATCATATATAAATATATTTCCATAATAATGGCCACCATTGTAGGTGGTTGGAGATATTTGAACAATCATCGTTTTGAGAGGTTTTAGTTTTCCATCCATAGAAGCATTATGTTCTTCATCCATTTGATGGAGGTGTGTGTAAGTGTAGTTAAAATACTTCTTATAAAAACATCCTAGTATATTTAGGATACTAGTTCTGTTAAAAAATAAAAGAATAAGAAGTGTTTAGGGGTTGGAGATGTAAAATAAAAGAAAAAAATTTAAGAGAAAGCATTACCTTTAATTTGGGTGACCCCCTTTGTATTGAACCAAAAGGATTCATTACATGCCCTATGCCAAAGGTAAGGCTTCTAGGAGGAGGATAGTGATGTAAAAAGATTAATTGGGCAGAGTTTGGACAATCCAAAATCCTTGAGAGGTGTGAGGAACTGGGTAGAAATGTTCTCTTTTTATAAGGGGAAGGAGGGGCTCTTTAGGAAAGTGTGATAATATTATTTTATTTTATAATGATATTCTGTTTCTAAAGGTCCATGAATCGTTAAAGTAGAAGATAAGATGACTCATATTCTAAATTAAATCATAAAATTAGAATTGGACATGTTTTGGATAATATTTTAATAAATATAATTTTATTTATTTAAATCATTTTTTAATGATGTAAATACTACATCATTATTGTGTCATAAATAATTTAATTAATGTGATTTCTAAAAATTATAAAAAGATACCATGATGTAGGAAGCATTTTTATCTTTCCAATTAATATTTATAGTCGAAAATATAATTTATATAACACCATATAAAATTTAATTTACTAAAATATTTTTGTTTATGTCAATTTTGCCTTTACATTAAATTAATTTATCTAAATTGTCATTATCATTCATAAGTGGCTCCATGGGGTCCCAAAATAGACCCAAAGATTCCCATGGTTGGATATGTATCATCTAATAGGATTAGTACACGTTTAAGGATAATTTTATATTATTATTATATTATGTATTACCATTATTTACATGATTTACACATTAACCACGGTAAATAAAAATATTTATTGAAGTAAATATTAAAAATTTCTTAAAATAAAAGTTACATATTTACATAATTTGGACCTCTTGATTACAAATATGGAATCCATTTTTACAATTACAAACACAAAAAAGGCAGAAATTAATTCAAAATTAATTCCTGCTATCAAAATAAAAAGCGTGTTTTTAAGAAATAATAACTATCCAAAGATTAACAGTTGTTTATGTCCATTTTCAAAGTGAAATTAATTGTGAAGACCAAAATTGAACTAAATGGTAAAAATATTTTTTAATTAAAATTTAAAACCAATTAAAAATATAATATAACCATATACTTAAATTAGATTAAAAGGCAATTTTGAATTAAAATATAGTATTTTTCACTATTTATGAAAAATGAACTTTATCAGAAAAATACCAAAAAATTACCAAAAGAAAAATTTGAGGTCTTTATTTTAAAGAATGATTGTATTTGGTCAAATAAAATGTATTAAAGTAACCTAAACTATATTTTAAGAGGGTTATCCATTAATAGGATGTAAATCGACCTTTTAATTTAAATTATGCTTTAAATTAGATTCATTCACAATTTATGCCTTTATCATTTATTGGATAATTGTAAATACATTTAAAAAACATGTATAATCATATTGCAGTAATTTTTGTTCATTCCCACCATTTCAATGGCTTGGAGTTGACTTCAATTTAACATAATATTATATTAATAGTGTGCAACGTATGATTTCAAAGAAAATCATTGTTGCGTATCAGGTACGCTATTGACCATAGAAACCCCATTAAAGTAAAATTGAAATTTAATTGAAAAATATAAATTAATATGAATTATGTATTAATCTTTATTTACCTGATATGTTACATCTAGTTACAAAAATAATGTGTAACATTCTTACTCTTTCGTATTCTTGTAAAAACTATAATATATTAAATTATATACGTATTACCTTATAATATTCACTTAAGAAAACCTGTTTGAGATTATCTATCGAATCCACATTATCGGATCCTAAACAAGATAGTTTCACTAACAGGAACTAAATAAGGTTTTTAAATTCAACATGTCCATAATTATTTAACATAAATTTTATTATAGTTAAGAACTTATATTTTTAAACATACAATTCACCACCACCATTTTTAATTGAAAAATATACATATTCATTTCGATCCTGTAAAAAACACACAATTGAACGATGAATCTCCAACACAATAATTTATGTATCTAATCTTCAATCAAAACTGTAATGTTCACCAATGAAGAATGCAAATGTATTCCATTGTGATTATATCAAATCACATGGAAAAGATCAATCCGATACTTTTTCAACCGAGATCATAGAAATAAATTATGCACTATTGGGAACTGTGGTGGAAAGGAAAAAATATTTTCTACCAATATAATCTTTTCATGAATCTCAATATGGACTATGTATTGGGGAGATAACATGTCATGCTTCCCAAAATTATGTTGTCTAAATCTTAGAGAGATCCTCAGGAACATATATACACTACCCAAGAAGGAAAACTGACATGGTTATTGATCGACATAAGATTTGTAACCACTATGATCAATCTCCATATATTTATGATAATCTAAATAATCTCCGTAGTTTCATGGACATAGATCAGCTCAACTAGTAATGTCTTACAAGTTTCCACCCAAATAGTGGATAATAAAAAATAATCCGAAACAATGATTCAAAAATATCCATTTTTTTTAAGTCCTACATACAGTTGATATATGAGTACTCAGAAAATGGTACTTACTTTCACAGAGCCACTAAATTCAATTACAGAATACCACAACTTGACTTCCAAAATTTGTATCATACACACAGATTTACCATCATTTTGAGGATAATACACCATCCTCATTGGAAACTAAGACACATGGTTTTTCTATTGTGATTAATATAAATATTACGTAACCCTCAAATCTTGGCCTAACAATGTTTAAATAGGTATTCCAATCCTCTTTACCACATCATAGTTATTTAACAGTGTCAATTCCTCCACCATATGATATTCACACTATGGGATGAAATGAGATGAATTTTTTATCAGACCAACTATCACCCATATAGAATCTTGATTCTGAAAAACTATTGGGAGACCTATTACAATAATCCAGGGATATCTACCACCCTTTCTAATATGGGATTTTTAATTAATGCAATATAGTTTCTCATCATGGATTCCCATGAATAACCAATTGAAATGTTATGAATTTAGAAATAAACACACAGACATTTTTTTAAAATCATTTCTACTATAATGTTGATTTAATGTCATATATATCATCCATATTATTTTATGAACAACCCATCTCTAATTGTTGTTGGAATGTCTATGTTGTTCCTTAAAATCAATATGTATGACCACATAAGTTCTAAAAACAAACATTGAATAATCATCATTCTTCTATCCCCAAATAGTCTCCAATAATTATGTTTTAACCTAATTACCATACCATCCACATCATATGTATGTCACTCTTTTAACAACTTTGTTAAATTTTGGATAAATTAAACTATAATGACATTTAAAATGTCTCCATCATATTCACAATCCCAAATCATGTCATGAAATACTAAAATCAAATCCAACTCATCTAAATATTATTTTTCCAACCAAGAATATGACATTATTTATAAGGAATTTTCCACTAAATTTCCCTTTATTGGTGTATACATCATGTCTATATTAAAATTTGGAGACACATCATCCGTTTTTTTATAAAATTCAAATATCATTATGAGAGAATGTGTTTTGAAATTTTATGATTCATGATCACAATTAATTTCTCACAATAGAGAAAATGATTCCAGGTATATGATTCATGGAATATAGAAGATAAATCTTTTCATGTCTTGGGTAGTTTTCCTCATGATCCCTAAACTACCTGGATTCAAAACAAAAAAATTGATATCCCTCGAGGAGAAAACATCACATCCTAGATCCAGATACATCATAATACACAATTTATAGTTGTGATGATTTTAGAATAATTAATATTAGAGCTAATTTAACAATAATAATTCTCTCTTTAAAAGACTACTAAAATTCCTCATTCCATTTTAATGGTAAATAATTATTTTTCAATGATATCATAGGTGAATCCAGTTGTAAAATATCATGAACAAATCATCGACAATAACACGTAATCCCATGAAAACATTGTATCTTGAAGAAATTTTTCAGCGTTTTACATGATATAACATCCTTTATCTTTTCTGGATCAAAAGAAACACATTTAATTAAACTTACATGGCCAATGGATCAAAACACTAGTATTCAAAAAGTAATATTTTATTTTTTTCTATATAATTAATGATCCCTAAATCTTGTAAACACTATCTCTATCTATTTTTTGTATATATAATTTGTCCATAAATATAATAATATGTCATCCACAAATGACACCACAAAATAATATACATATTTTAGAAAAATTTAGATACTAAATTCTATGAAGTCAACTGGTTCATTGATATGAAAAATATTTATTATAAAATATTGAGAATGGGATAATTACTCTTAAAAAATACCTTCAGCATATTATATTTCATAATTTGTAATTGGTTATACCTTGATCTCAAGTAAACCATATAGAGAGATTAACCATCCCTCAATGGATAGAATAGATCATTTTTGCATTTATGTGGATAACGTTTTTTATGATAACTTGGTAAATCTTATGATAATCCAAGCATTGTTGATGTGTTCATTCCAAATTTTTGACCAAAAAGATTTGTGACTCCCATATAGATTCAATCTTCCAAATTAATCATTTTCCTTCCATGTATATAAAAAGCCCATTAAATTCCAATACTTCATTTGGTACGATCCAAAAATAGGGATGGAAAATTTTATTAGTACCTAAAAGGAGATCAATCATAAACTGAACTTCTCTCATGGGTAGAAACCATGAGATGTTTTAAGGATTAATTTATATAAATTTATTATACAATACTATAAAACTACCATTTTCAATCTATTTGATCGATGAAAAATGAAAAATTTCCAACTGGTATGAGATTCCGAAAACTACCAGTTCCAACAGTCCCATTTCACCTTCCATTACATTTTATTCACATCAAAAGAGACACATGATTCCTTCTTTAGTAGTAAAACTAACCTTTAATATATAATAATAATTGTGATCCTTGATCCCGGTAAAACAATTTCCCACATGATTATATCATAAATAATCATATTGTGAATACTGAAAACAATTATTCTATGTTTTATTCTTGTTTTGGTACACGTTTTACACACCAAAGCTTCAGAATCACTTTTCCTAAGAGGATTTTTAGGTTATAAGACATAATGAATCATCTAAAAATAAAAAATCATAATATAAACACCATGAGAGGAAATTAAGAAATGGGTTTCACCTCTATCAAATAACCATTTTATAATGGTAGAAATCAAAAGAATCATACCTTACACTATAGATGGTATTGACTAGTCATCCATAACAACATAGTGACTAGAATATAATTTCCTTTTGGATTGACATTGCACTTTATTTCCATGTTGAATTTGAAATGCCTCAGGAGTCCTGGAATAAGATGAAATAATAATTTTTTGGCTCAGTTTTTACATCAAATATTTATACCCATTGTGAAAATAATAGTATATTACCCTTTCACATCTGTTTTATGAAAACTAATGTGAAAAAATTGAGTATCTTCCACTCTTTCACACGGGTTCTATAATAAATCTGACGTGAAAGGTCATTTTTGTAAATCAATTATGTTATATTTGACATGAATGTGCTTTGAATTTCAATTTTCACAGTAGTTATAATATAACCCACATTGAAAATCATTTAAATATTTATCCGTCACTTGAGGGTTTTATTTTGTGGTCATCCATTATCATAATTGTGCCCCTGTTTCTCTCTTATTGAATCCCTATAATTATAGTTTGATTGACCTGGTTGTCCAAATCTCACATTATGATCTATATCAATCCATACGGTTCCATTATACTCATGTTCTGAATCAAAAATAGTTTTTATGTAAGCCTAAATATTATTCATTTTTTTGTTTTTTGAAATTATTTGGCTATGAAACTATAATATATTATTTTTCAATCAAGTGTTCTTAATTATCATATTTCCATCATCAGACATTCATGTTTTTTAGGTTTATCATTTCATGTTCAAAAAGGTGTTATTTTCGGTCATTCTCAAATTACTGATAGTTTATTTTCTTTTTTGGATTTTTTGCAATTATTCAAATTTTACTACTATAGACTAGGAAATGTTAATAACCCTCTGTATGAAATTTAAATTAAGTAATAAAAATGGCATTTTCATTGATGATGGTTTAGATATATTGATTGTCCAAAAATATACGGGTTTTTTGAATAAATATTAAATGGCATTTATATTTTTGGATAGTGAACTATATATTTCCTAGAATTTCATTATTTTAATCATAATGTCTAATAAATGATTAAATACCTTCAACACGGGTGCACTGTGTATTATTTATTTTAGGCTGTTCTATTTAAAAACTAATTAGAACAAAAATATTGCATTTTTGATATCATGGAATAGTTACTATATTTTTAAACATTTATTTATTCAATCAATCATGATAATGAATTTTAATTAAATCAAGGTGACAAATTAGTATCCTTGTTTGGTTTTAAAATATTTTGATTTATGATGGATTCAATGTTTCAGTATAATAATGTGTCCCCTATATTGTTGATAGTGGAATATAAATTGTATTTTAAATTATAATTCACAAATTAATTGATTTATTAAATTATAAGAAATTAGGAAAATAAAAAATCAAACAAGATAACTATTATTTATGTATGCAGCGTGTTGGAATAGGTTAATGTTGAATTCTCTATGCACACCTCACTTGATGGGGACTTTATATTCTTCTTCTGATTTTATAATGTGTTAATCATTTCCTAATTTTATTTAAATGATAATTTTTATACTATGACTCAATTTATTATTACATTATATAGTTAATTACAATATTGAATAATTTTTTATTTTTATAAATAATCAACTATGAATTAGATGTAGTCATTATATATATATAAACATATATTCTTGGATATTTTTTATGGATATCTTTGAATATATTTTTTATTAATTTCATAACTTCAAATTAATTTATTTTATTATAGATATTTTATGAAGGAAACTATTTTATAATTACTTCTGCATTAATTAATTTTGTCAAAAAAATATTCCTGTTTTCATCATATTATTTTGTTAATGATTTTCTATATTTTTTATTTGATATATAATCTCAATATTTTATAAAATACTACCTTTTTATATTTATTTTTTATATTTTTTATATATAATTAATGGATTTTAGATATACATACCTCAAATAGGTTTAGAATATAATGAAGGTGTTGATGAACTTTAGGAATTTTAGAAATGAAATATTCCATACAACAACATGTATTTCTATCCATGCTTGAAATTTTTAAATTTGATGAATTTAAGAAACGAGATATCAAAGTGTTTAGTTTTTCATGTAATAATTTGAGTTATGTTCAAGGGATTTGGATTACTGAAACAAAAAATAATTCTTGTTCTATTATTATGATATCATTAAAAGATGATAAATATAATAATCATGATTAAATATTTCCTAATACTAAAGTATATGAAATTTAGAAATAAACACCAATTGAGAATTTAAATAGTGATGTAAAAAAATTTATCTAGGTTGAATGGAATATAGGGTTTTATCGATGGCGTTAATACTTGTAAACAAGAAGGAAAAACAAATATTGAGTGACAAAAGCTTTACAAATATGAAATAAATTTTTTATTACATTATTTAGAAAAATATGATCTTCAATATTCAAATTAAAAGAAAAAGAAAATATTATTCTTGATGGTATTGAGATACAATGAAATAAATGTATTAAATTATGATTGTGTGCTTTGTGGGAACAAATAGGAATTTATATCATGGTGTTCTGAATATGAGACATCATAGTATAACTAGAATGATAATCACTAGATAATTTAGATGTTTCAGAGACCGTTACCAAATAATTTTTGAATCATCTAGTAATTAATGTTTAGAAATGTTTATTTTCAAATTAAAATGATGAAAAAAGTTAATATGGAATGATATTGTTTGGATATGTGATGGAAAAATACATCATCCAATTGATTTTTTGGAGTGGATGAACATTTATTACCAGTTTCCTATATTTGGAAATGAATTTTGAAATCTCAAACATGGACTTTTCATATATTGAATTAATGTAATTGAATGTCTTAATATACTACATCGTTCATGGAATATTTTATTTGTCATTTATAACATAACTGTAGAATTTTTTATTAAGTGAAAATATGTCATATTTAATTTATTGATATTAAGACCTAAAAATATCAGAAATATATTTGTGTTTCATTTTCACAATTAATTGATTATTTGAAATTATTATAGTAGGAAAGTATAAGGTATTATGATTATTATTAAATGGAATATTTTCAAATGAATTCAATGATTACTTTCACTACAAATTACTTCCTATCATATGTAAATTTTTCTTGATATAGTGTTATGGGGCATAATGATTGTCCAATTTGTGAACAACTGACTTCATGTTGTCAAATGAAACCTGGTAAAAACACTGTCTACAAGGGTCATAGAATTTTTTTCACTATGTAACATTCATATATAATATTTTAAAATGATTTTTATGAATCACAAGTATTTTATATTTCTCCCAAAACCTTATCCACTAAAGAATAATTTTTGAGGGTTAAAACCGTGATGTGAAATTAAAAAAGTTACGTATATCTATAAATTATAGAAATATTTGGAAGAAGCATTCAATATTTTAGGAGCTACCGTATTTGAGAATTCATGAAGAGAAAAATAACATTGATTTCTCAATTCGAATAAGTTTGGAGTTGGCTCTAACCCATGTTAGAATAAAAACATTCGTACATATCGTCTTGTCAAACATCATCATATATGGAGATAAATCCATTTTTTCAATATGTTCATGATATCAATGTGGCACATTGTAATTCATTAAATATATAAAATTTTGTTTCTTTATTGGATTTGAAGTATAAATGATTGAAATATCATGACTGTCATATCATGATTCAACAGATCCTACCAGTTGCATTATGTGTAATATTTCAATCTAATGTCAGAATAACTAAAATGAAGGTGTATTATTTTCTAATTCATATTTTAATAAGGTTATTGATTTTCATTTATTAAATATTTTATGGAATGAAGTGTATTTTTATACTATATAAAATGGAAATATATTTTCCGTTAAATTTTTTATATCATGGTGATATTAATTGTTCATTTGGTGTGAGAAATAATGATATTAGGACCTGTATATCTATATTAGATGTTACCTTTTAAGAGGTATATGAAGATATTGACGAGGAATGTTAAGAAGACAAATCAACCTGAAGCATCAATTAGTGAGAAGTATATTTCATAGGAGGTTATAAAGTTATGTACAAATTTTTTTTCAAATGTGGAGCTCATCGAATTGCCTTCATCATTCCATGAATGTTTTTATTTACTAGGATATATGATTGATGGCTTGAAATAGAAATTGTTGATTTTTAAAATGATAAAATGTGTATAGTTATAATCCTAATAGTGCTGACCATGGATTTGAAACCCATGATCCCAAAAATTATGATAAATTAAAATAAAAATTATAAGGGATAGGTAAGGTTAAAAGTGATAACATATCCCACCAACAAAATTAAATATAACACAATCAACTATTTTCCAGCCACCTCATCCATGAAATCCACCTCCACCTCTTAGATTCCTACCCCTTTTCCATTGTTTTTGTTTCCAACGTACAACCTTGATAATCAACCTTCACTTTTTAATATGCCATATTAGAATTGGGATCAACAACTTTATCGAAAACTTTATCCATACCATCTCCTTGAATATCATCATCTTGATCCCCTCCACCATGAATATTTTAATGCAGTTCTCTATGGGAGCCTCTAGGATCAACCAGCTTGGAACCAGACCTAGTAGCTAATAGAGGAGATAATGGTTTTCTACCTATTTATCCCTACTATCCATTTATAATGCATCAATGTCTAGTGAATTTATAGAATCCAGCATAGTGATGGAATTGATTTCATAATAATAGAACAAGTTTTTAATAGAACCTAAATAAAATCAATTTGTATAGAAGACACATTATGAGGATATAAAAACTTCTAAACCCAATAAATACAAGGAAAATAATTTGAAATAGTTGTTTTAGACAGAATAATATACTTATTAGGGGATAAAAACATGTTGGTCAGGGTATAATACAAGGCCCCCTTATCATCGGGTATCTGAGAATCCACAGAAACATCTTCTAAAAGATGTTGTATAGATGATACAACCCACAACTATGTAGGGTTTAAGCATGCAACAACCTACATCACATTGGAAAATTCACCCCAGGATGTTGATACAATAATAGATTCATTATTTGAGACATTCCCAACATTATATGGACAAGATTCATGTTCATGAGGTATCTCATTCTCAAGAGACAAGGAATCCAAAATAGGGCAAATAGAATGATTCCCAACAATAATAGGAGGTCACATTTTTATAGGAATTGGGTCCAACAAACCATTAGACAAGTATTTATCCACCAAAAATAGTTTAAGATCATCAAACATAACATCATTACTATCAACATAACCACATTTCGAAGTTCACTTCACCAAATTTAAATGAATAGTCGAAAATGGGTGATGTGCAATAACTGCATCCCCACCTATGACTTCTACACATGGAGTGTGATCAAGTTTATTCCCAACCACCACTTATGAAAAATAATGTTCTTTTACATTAATTTATCCATCAATATGATTTGCAACCATAACTACCTTATATAAAGAATCTCCCTTCACGTGTACATAATCATTCTTATGGGGGTTACCAACCACCTTAATCTTACACATCTCTGCAAGATGTCCATTTCTGTTTCAATTAAAAATGCACAATCCTCTAGAATATTTAGACCTAATATATATATAAATTGGGATGATAATTATGAAATTAATATTTTTCTCATATTTAGTAGCCATCTTAAATTTGAATTCATCGGCAATCAAATAAATAGTTTCCACAAGAGTTATATACAAATCTTACTCAGCAAGAAAGCATGCAAAATTAAAATACCTAACTGATACAGTTTCATTTACTGGATTAATTAGGATTCCAATGGAAAATAGTAATATTCAACATGTCGTTTTGGTGTTAGAAGACATGATTTAAGCCTTTGACAGTTATCCATGACTACACATCAGTTTCCTTGACTTGAATAGGGTAAAACTAGGGATCCGAGTTTTGAAAAATCAAAACACTAGGCTTTATATATCCAAAACCAAAACTCCAATATTTCATTTTATGTACATTCAATCAAAAGTTATTATTGAAATAATTCCAACGAGGGAGATAATAGTCCAATTGTTGAATTCCCAGATCAAGTGGAGATGATTCCTTATATGTTAAAACGTCAACATATTTGAATGAACAGTTAGGTGAGAAATATTAGGAAGCATACTGGTATCCATCCAGTTTTCAAAAAAAATAGTGTTCTATTAATATACCATAAGGGTACCATTCCTCAAAATCTTGTGAGTAATGTAATCACCCTCATAAGCATCGCTGAGGAAAGGATCAACAATATTAGATGATGAAGCATCATCTGTTAAATTCAATTTCTACCAGACATATCTTTTTAATGGGATTTGATTATCCATTGAATTAGTGACTAAAGCTACAATAGGTGGTGATCTAGATCCACCATTACCCTTCTTTGATGAGCCAATGAACACCTCTATAGGATTAAGGAATAAAGTCATCGTGAGGAATAACCCTATGAATCATATAGATAGTGTGAGAAACTCTTGAACCTATGTGGAATCTCCAAATAAGGTACAGTTATACATCATGTATAAGGACCCATCCGTAAACATCACATAATATTTAATTAAATGAATAATTCACATTTAATATCTTTTCAGGTTTAAAGATATAGTGAATTAGGCCATAACATTTACATATCAACTTTAAAATTACATGTAGACATTACTACTCAGTATCCATTTTTTTACTATAATATTGAAAAAAATATGTCTAATTCCATTTTTTAGACAACTTGAGTTTTCCTTGATCACATACTTTATTAGAAAACATGACTTTTCCTTGATCACAGCCTTGAACCTATTCGTCTTTATGTCCTCCGGAAAACATTTCAAAAACATGGGATGAGCATAAAAAGCACAGTGAGGGTTCTAAAATAAAGAAAGGAAACATTAACCCACCAATAACTACAAATATATAATACCAATACTTTTCAATCATAACATACCTTATGAAATCGTATGATTTATGAATAACACACTGAAATCATAAACCATAAAGGTAACTTATGGAATTTATAACATACTTACATTGTAGATATCATAGCTACATAGGGAGTCACATTTGGAATACCCATCACAGTATATATACTAAATCTCTTAGGAGAATCATTAAAATTTACCTCTATAGCGTTACCTAATGCATTGGAGAGCTATCTCTGTCTCACCCACCCTAGGTTTATCACAGAACTGCTTGTCTACATAAACAATGCCCAAGAACCATAACATATTCATAACACATAAAACAAATATAAAAGAATTATAACATTTCCAAATTTTAATCACCATATATCTTTAAAATATATTGACATAACATATCCATTATCAAAACAATTTTCAATACCAAAATATGTTAAAAGGGATTATGGTATTTATATTCCTTTTAAAAACATTATGGCTTGTTATGGAAGCCAAAGATCAGATAATAATCCCGGTGGGAGAAAAGGTCATTGTCACCGCTTACATTAAAAAGATACATACTGGTTTCTATTTAGTAAAACGCATCATAAGAAAATATTCCCATTGAATGACATGAAAATTCAAAGGTATTTATTCACCATGTAAAATAATGTTGAGAATAAAACAATATATTCCACAATGAAAGAATATTGAGATGAAGTCCCTTACAAATAAAGTATCCATTGATTAAAGATAAAACAATTACATAATTATGTTTGAAAAATATAAATACACCCAATATTAGGGGATCTTAATTGTAAAAAAATCATATTTTATTCACACATATTCATAGCATGACGTAATAAAGAAGTAGATGTCTAACCCAAAAATTGAAATTGGGTTAAGAATTTTTCTTACAGAAATTCGATAGACTAACGACGCCACATTACAATTAAGAAAATAAGTTGAAGAGAGAGAATAAGATATCTCATCCCTTGGACATAAAATTTAAATCAATAGGATATATAATAACATATCCCAACATAATAATATGTAAATTAAAAGACATAACAAAAATAATTATTTTATAAAGTGGAGGTTAAATGTTCCCTTATTGACTTGGTAACTTACAAAACATACACCCCATGAAAGAAATATCACACAATTAATATGTAAATACCCGTAAATTAAACTATAATACACAAATAATAAAGTCATGGGTAGTACATCCACCACAAAAAATGAAATAGTTTTTTATATAGCAGGATTCTCATGGGAATAAAAATTAAGATGAAAAACCCTTACCATGATGTAATCAATCAAGTTGTATGAGCTAAATTTAATAACCACCAAATGAATCACAGAATACAATGAATATAAATATAATCATGATAATATATATCAAATGTCAGTACACAATACACCATATTCAATAAATAAGTGGTGAACATTGGAAATATCACAGAATTAAAAGTGAGATAAGAAATCCTTTACATCGTGTCCAACTTGAATTATATGTTCCTTGTTTTTCCTGAAAAATAAACATAAGTTAATTCCAAATTTCATCAGAACCTTATTAATATTGATTATTAATTTTATATCACTTATTACCTTGAAATAATAGTTAGTTAATGATTTTAGTTCGTATTGGACATTTGGTCACTGTTCAGAATTTAAGTTAAAAATTGAACTTATTATAATTACAATTTGTACTTGTGGTCAAAACTATATTATCTCAAGAATTATATTAATGATTAATATATCATACATATAATATATATAATATATAAATATATATATATATTTATAATAGTACATATCATTCAGAGATAACAAATGAAATGCCATGTTCATGAAGACGGTTAGTCGTACGTATGCATGAACACCACTTTCATTTCTATTCAATATTTATTGAAATGAAAACACAATGATACATAGGTATATTATAATTAAATTATTATATCATATAAAATATCATTAAAATCTATCCATTATACATCCCACATAAGGAATTAACATGTCACATTACTTTAAGTGGGCGATAGTCTGCACTTCCGAAAATGAAATTATTGTGTCTACCCATTATGGAAACCATAAAAGTATGAAAAAATGAGAAATTAAGAAGCATAAATAAATCAGAATAATAATATATATCATATATAAATACAATTCCATCATAATGGGCACCATTAGAATTAGTAGGAGTTAATTTGAACAATCATCGTTTCGTGAGGCGCTAGTTTTCCATCCAACGAAACATTAAGTTCTTTACCCATCCGAGGGAGGCGTGTGTAAGTGTAGTTTGAATATTTCTCATAATAACATAAAATTATATTTTAGATCCATGTTATGTTATAAAATAAAGGAATAAAAATAGATTAGGTGGTTGGAGAAGTTAAATAAACCAAAAGAACATAAGAGAAGATGTTCCCTTTAAATTGGGTAACTCATTTTGGTTTGAAACAAAACAGTTTTTTTAAAGTGATTTCTGCATAACGTAAGGCTTCTAGAATAAAGAGAGTGATATTGAGAGCTTATTGAAGAAATGTTTGTACTATCCAACGACTTTAGAATTCTGTGTAATTAGTTAGTAGTTAATGCTTTTTATATGGAAGAGGAGGGGAACGTTAGGAAACATTGAAACAATTATTATATTATAAACTCATCGTCAGTTTCAAAAGGACAAAAAACCGTTAAAGCTGAATTTAAGATGAATCATTGTCAAAATATAATCATCCAATAATAATTGGATAGGTTTTATATTTTTTTAATATTTAAAATCTTAATTATATAAATAATTAATTAATGAGGTAAATATTTCATCAATATTGTGTCACAAATTATTTAATTTATATGATGTCCAAAAGTTATAATAAAAATACCATGATGTATGAAATCTTTTCAGATTTTCAAATGAATATTTATAGTTTAAAAGATTAATTATATAACCCCACGTAAATTTTGATTCACTAAAAGATATTTGATTAGGTCGTTTTTACATTACTTTAAATTAATTAATATAAAGTGTTATTATTACTCCCATGTGGCTCCATGGGGTCCCAAATTCGGACCAAGGATTCCCATAGTCTGATATGTATCAGAAAATTGGATTAGGACACATTTTAGGTTAATTTAATATTATTATAATGTTATATTTTACCTTTATTTACTATATTTACATTTTAATCATGGTAATTAAAATATTTACTAAAGTAAATATTTAAAATGTCTAAAAATAAAAGTTACCTATTTATATAATTTAAACCTACTGATTCCGAATATGGAATCCATTTTTCTAAATTCTAAACAAAAAATTGGCTGAAATTAATATAAATTTTATTCCCGCTATCAAAAAATAGTCTTTCTAAAAAAATAACTATCAAAACATTGACACTTTTTTATGTACAATTTTAAAATGAAATTACTTCCAATGACAAAATTAGATTAAATGGTAAAAATATATTTTAATTACACATTAAAACCAATTAAAAAGGTAATATAACCATATAAATAAATTAGATAAAAAGGAAGACTTGAATTAAAAATGAGTATTTTCATTATTCATAAAAATTTGAATTTTATCAGAAAAATAACATAATTTTATCCGAAGTAAATTTTGATGTCCTGATTTTAAATAAATTTTTTTTCAAATAGAACATATAAGAGTGTAAAAAAATATATTTAATGATGGTTCCCCATTAAAAGGAGGAAAATCGACATTTTAAATAAAATTATGCCGAAAGTTAGATTAATTCATATTTTAAGCCTCTAACATTAATTGGATAATTATAAAAACATTTAAAAAACATATATAATAATATTTTAGTTAGATCTATTCATTCCCTCCTATAAAATGGCTTGGTGTTATCCACCATTTTAAATAAAAATATTATATTTTTTGTTTGAAACGTAAGATTTGAAAGAAACCCATTTTTACGTATCAGATATGCCATCGAAATATCATCCCCTTTAAATTAAAATTAATATATAATTCACAAATATTAATAAATATTAAATGTTTATTATTCCCCATTAATCTAGTATGTAACATTCTTCCCACATTTTGGGAATTGTGTCCCTACAATTTTAAAACTGGGCATGGAAACTTCATTAAAAGTCCCACATCAGAAAAGAGTCAGTAAAACTATCACAATAAAAGAAAGAAAGAGAAGTAAATAGGTTGCCCGAGATAACCCATACTATGATTCCATATAGGAAAACATGGATATGGAAGATAGAAAAAACTATCATGTTCTGATATAGTGTTATAAAAACATGATTAGAGGAATGTTTACCATTAGAAAATGAAAATCTTATGATGTGTTAAATGGTATTTGATTACTTAGTAGGAAATGTAAACCATCAATGATTTTTTTATGTTCCTTTTCATAATATTAAGGAATTAATTTAATATATAGAATAAGAACCTAAAGAAATAAACTTACCTTCAAGTAGAGTTTCAATCTTCAATATGTTTCTTGAAAAAACTAATCATCTGTCTAAGTAATGAGCATTCAAAAAGACTTGGACACATCAAAAGCACAAGAATTATCTTCTAGAGAATCACATAATTCACAAAAGAAAAACTTTATATTTCCAATGACATTAGACATCAACTAAAACCAAAATGGTTAACGATAGATTAGATAATTCCCAAAATGGAAAATCTTTTTTAAGATGAAAAACTACTCTTAATCTCCAAAATTTGGTCAAACAAAACCCAATGTTCAACAAAGATCATTCAAGAAAAAATTGTCCACAAAATTCTTCAAAGGTAATCCAAAACTAAGATTGTAACCCAAATATCATAAATAGTTTATTACATAGTCTTCCAAGATACAACTTAACATTTATCTCTATATAATACTAGTCACTCATAATGTCTCATATTGAAAAGTAATTACTCTAGTCATATATTTTCCATGCTAAGTTAATCATTTTCATAAATAAATCAATTCATCATATGTCCCCAGTAAAAACATAGATTCTTATAAACTAAAATTTGAACCATTATTATATAATTGAAATCACATAGTATTCTATTTTCCTTAGGCATATAGTATTTTTCTCAAAAGAGAGAACGTCTTCCACAACAACTTTTATCACTTAACCGCAAAATAATTTTTCTATACAATGTATATCCATTTGATAAAATATAATTTCCCAAAATAAACTTATTATTTTCCTTAAAATCATTTTACAAAAATAATAAGTCATACTAACTAGGTAATTTACACAGTCTAGTGGTAGGAGATAAATCCAAATCTCCATTTGGTTGTGGGTTTGATTCCCACAGCATTGTCTAACGTGACGGGTTGTCACACGTTCTGCATTTTTTCCATTTTATAAAACTCAAAAATAACCCAAAAATGTTTTATCCTCAATGGATTCCATATAACTCTCATTTTCATCAAAAATATTTATTATTTCAACATCTTAATTCATGATGTCTTGCATATATTTTCATTTTTTTAATTTCACCACCATATGATAAAACAAAATGATCCCCAAAATAACGAACATCAAACCATGATCATGGTGTCCACTTGGTTTCATTTTTCTCTTGCTCAGGTAGGTAGATGGTCTATGCATTGAAACCATGATTTATAGATCATATAAAATAATTTTCTTCCTTCATCCAAATAAACCGTGTACAACTTGGGTAATATAGGTGTTCAAAGAAAAATAGTTTTGGGAAATAATCATGAATGACATATAATTTCAAAACATCTTCTAAAACATAATTTTTATATATTAGTCAGACCGAATTTGAGTGGAATCATTCAATTAACAGTTTTATTAAAAAACCATAAGTATGTACTGAGAAACTATATTGTAAAAGAAAATATAAATATGTTTCGCAAGGGACATCTAATTCAACACCCTTTTCAAAATCATAATATGCTTCAAAATCATGTGATAAGGTAAAATATTTGTAAATGACTTGGTATTATTTCCCTCTCTTGAAAATATGAGAATATTTTGAAAATTGGATTTATCTAGATACAACCCATGATCCAAAATGATAAAGAGGAATAGTGGAGGTGTTTAATATCTCAAAAAACTGCTTGCATGTGGGTTGTATGATAGAAGAAATTTCACAATCATCATAACATGACTTTGAAATAATTATTGCAATAAAGTCATCAAGAAGAGATAATCATGTCTTTTGAGATCCCCCTCCTTCCATATATAACTAAATTTCAATGATCAAAAAAATGTTATAAAAGAAGGATTAAACTAAAATAATAGACCTATGGACTAACCATGGGTTTAACGAAAACTCATTATCCGTAAATTTGTCTAAAACGACCTCTGATACAAATTATAAGGACCCAGCCTTATACATTACATAATCTTGAATTAAATGAATAATTCACCTTGAGGATCTTTTCAGGGTTAGAGGTTTAGTGAAATAGGCCATAAATATTAAATATCAACTTGATAATTACATGTAGACACTACTACTCAGTATCCATTTTTTTAATAAAAAATTTTAAAATCAAACATGTCTAGTTCCATGTGTTTAGACAACATGAATTTTCCTAGATCCCATCATTGACCCTGTTCACCATTAAATCATGTAGAAAACATTTCTAAAACATGTGATGAGGATAAAAATATTATTATGAGTTATAAAATAATGAAAAGAAATGTTAACCCATCAATAAATAAAAATCAATGATTCCAATACCTTTCAGTCATAAAATATCTTAAAAATCATAATATTTATGAATAACACCCATAAATCATAAATCATAAAGGTAACTTATGGCATTCATGACATACATACATTGTAGCTATCACAGCTACGTAGGGAGTCACATTTGGAATACCCATAACAGAATATTCCAAAAATATCATAGGAGAAACATTAATGTTTACCTCTGTCATGTTACGCAATTCATTGTAGAGCTATTTCAGACACACTCTCCCTAGGTTTGTCATAGAAACACCCATATGCATAAACACTTCCCAAGAATGATAACATATTCATAACACATAAAACAAAAATAATGGTAAGATAACATTTCTACATTTTAATCACAATATAAAATTTAAATATATTTACATAGAAAATCCATTATCAAAACCATTTTCAATACCAAAATACTTAAAAATATTAAATGGTTTTTATTTTTCTTTTAAAAACATTACGACATGTTAAGAAACCAATTATGAAATAATACTCATGGCAGGAAAAAAAGGTTATTGTCATTGCTTTTGTTAAAAATAAACATTATTTTTTTCATTTAGTAGAAATTCTCATAGAAAAATATTTCTATTGAATGAAATGTAAATTCAAAGATATTTTTCTCCATATAAAATAATTTATAGAATAAAACAAAATATGCTTCCATGAAAGGAGATTGAGACGAAGTCTCTTAAAAAAACAATATTTTTAGATTAAGGATAAATCAATTAATTAATTTTGTGTAAAAAAATATAAATACACAAAATATAAGTGGATATAAAGTGTAAAACAGTCAGAGTTTATTCACACATATTCATATGATAACATAATAAATAAGTAGAAGTTTAACACAAAAATTGAAATTGGGTTAATATGTTTTCTTATAGAAATTCAACATCCTAACATCATCACTTTACTCTTCGGAAAATTAATTGATGAGATATAAATGGATATCACATCACTTGGAAATAAAATTTACATCAATAATGATATAGAAGAAAATATCCCAACATAATAACATGTAAATTAATAGACATAACAAAAACATGTCTTTTAAAAAGAGGAGGGTGAAAGGTTCCCTTAACGATTTGGTAACTTACCAAAACATACATCCCGTGAAAAAAAGATCACACAATTATTTTATAAATATCCATTAATTAAATTAAATTACCCAAAGAATAAAATCATGGGCAGTAAAACTACCATCGAAAAGGAAATAGTGTCTAATATAGCATGAATCTCATTAGAATAAAAAGTGAGATAAAAACCCCTTATTATGTTGTAATCAATCGAGTCATATCAGAAAAAATTATAAACCACCAATTAAATCAAATAATATCATTAATATAAATATAATCATGATAATATATATCAAATGGTAGTACTCAATACTCCAAAAGCAATAAATATATGGTGAACAATGGAATTCTCTGGAATAAAAAGTGAGATAAGAAATCCCATACATCGTGTAAAAATTGACACGTATTTTTTCTCTTCTTCTAGAATAATATACATATGTAAATTTTAACTTTCTTAAAATCCTTATTAATGTTTATTATTACGTTTATATCACTTATTACATTACAATAATATTTAGTTAATTATTTGAGTTTATATCAGACATTTTGTCGATGTTCGGAATTTGAGTTATAAAATGAACTTGTTATAACTACAATTTGTCCATGTGGTCAAAACACCATTATCTCAAAAATGAAATGAATGATTTTGATATCATATATATCATATATATCCAATTTATATATATTTATATTTATAATAGTACATAAAATTTGAAGATAAAAAATGAAATCCACCGTTCATGAAGACGGTAAGTCGTACGTATGTATGAACACTACATTCATTTCTATTTAATATTTAATGAAATTTAAACATAATTATATATAGGTATATTATAATTCTAGTATAATATAATATATAATATCATTCACTCCATCCTTTATACAACCCACATAAGGCATTAATGAGTGACATCACTTTGAGGGTGTTGTAGTCTGCAGTTCCTAATATGAAATTATCGCTTCTACCCATTAGGGAAACCATAATGGTATGCTATTAATGAAAAATATATAATTATAAAGAAATAATAATCACAATATATATCATATATAAATACAGATCCATAATTGTGACCACCATGAGAAATGGTATGAGTTAATTGAATAATCATCATTTCGTGAGGCGCTAGTTTTCCATCGACCAAACCATTATGTTCATTACCATTTAGATGGAGATGTGAGTGAGTGTAGTTTGAATACATCTCATAAAAACATCCTAGTAAATTTAGGATACTGCTGATGTTATAAAATAAAGAATAAAAATACATTAGGGTGTTATAGAAGTAAAATAAATCAAAAGAACTTAAGAGAAGATGTTACCGTTAAATCGGGTAACTCCCATTGGATTGAACCATACGGGTTTTATGAAGTGCTTTCTGCCTATGGTAAGGCTTCTAAGATGAAAATAGTGTTATCAGTATCTTATTGTAGAAGATTTTTTATGATCTAAAGGCTTGATAAGTGAGTGCAATGAGTTAAAAGTGATGTCATTTTATAAAGGAGAGTAGAGGGTCTTTAGGAATATTTGAAGGAATTATTTTATTATAAACTCATCTTCAGTTTGAAAAGGGAAAAATATCATTACAGACTATGTTTAGACGACACTTGGTTGAAATAAATTCATCCAATAGGAATTGGAATTTTTTTGGATAATTTTTTAATATTTATAATCTTATTTATTTTAATCATTTATTAATGAGGTAAATATTGAATCATTATTGTGTCACAAATAATTTTATTTCTATGATGTCAAAAAATTATAAAACAAATACCATGATGTAAGAAATCATTTTAGATTACCAATTAATATTTACAGTAAAAAATATAACTTATATATCCCCATGAAAAAATTGATTCACAAAAAGATATTTGTTTATGTCATTTTTGTCATTACATTAAATTAAATAATATAACGTGTCATCATTACTCCCATGTTGCTCCATGGAGTCCCAAAATCGACCCAAGGATTCCCATGGTTAGATATATATCATCCAATTATATTAGAATACTTGTTAGGGTAATTTAATATTATTATAATATTATATTTTACCCTTATTTACTATATTAAATTTTAATCATGGTAATTAAAATATTTACTAAAGTTAATATTTAAAATTTATTAAAATAAAAGTTACCTATTTAAAAAATTTAGACATACTGATTACAAATAAGGAATCCATTTTTCTAAATTTAAAACACAGTAGTGGAGTAAATTAATTTCAAATTAACTCCCACTTTCAAAACAAATAGCGTGTTTTTAACAAATTATAACTATCAAAACATCGACACATATTTATGTCCAATTTAAAAAAGAAATTACATATAGTGACAAAAAGTAGATTAAATGGTAAAAATTTATTCTAATTACTCTTTAAAACCAATTAAAAATATTATCTAACCATATATAAAAATTACATTAAAAAGAATATTTGAATTAAAACACAGTATTTTCACTATTCATTAAAAAATGAATTTTATCTGGAAAATACTAAAATTTTATCCAAAGTTAATTTTCTTGTCCCGATTCTAAAAATTAATATTATTTCTTCAAATATGATAGATAATAGTGAAAAAATAGATATAAATAGTGTTCACCCTTAAAGGGTGGTAAATCGATCTTTTAAAAAAATATGCCTAAAATTAGATTAATTCACAATTTAAGCCTCAAACATTTATTGGATAATTGTAAAAACATTTAAAAAACATATATAATCATATTTTAGTTAGTTATATTCATTCCCACCAATAAAATGTCTATGGTTTAACTTCCATTTGAAATAATAATATTATATTTTTAGTGTGCAATATAAGATTTCAATGAAACCCGTTGTTGCATATCAGGTACGACACCAAACATAGCGTCCCCTTGAAAGTAAAATTAATATACAATTCACAAATATTAATAAATATGAAAAGTGTCATTTTCCATATTTATCTGGTATGTTACACCATGGAAATCATAGATGATTCACAACCATATAAAACTATTAATATTAATATATTGAAACAATTTTATATAAATAATAATGATATGTGGGTTATGAATGAGAATAAAAAAATTTCCATTATTTAAAGAGGCCATGAAAATAGATTCATTAGAAACAATGAGTTGGTTATTTTCAGGACTTTGTTTATATTTGATAATATTGTATGAGTAGACATCAATTTCTATACTTTTCATATTAATGATCATTACAACATAAGAGTGGTTCAGAATAGTTGTGTGTTAGGGTTCGCAGAATAAATGCATTTTTCACGACCTGAAGGAAAAAATCTAATATCCCCATCAACTTCATATTGTGAAGTCATTGATAGAATTTGGTTGGTTGATTACATTAAATTTAAAGATCCATTGTTTATGTCTCAATTGTTTATCAGTAATGATAGTGTACAATATGATGAATTTTGAATGACACTTGTGAATCTGAATAATTTGGAATAGATAACAGGTGATTTCATCCTAGTAACACACAAAAAACATTTTACATTACTGAACAATCTGATTTGATGTGGGATATTGTATTATAAGGAAAAAATATAATTTTTGTGATGATAAACTGTACGAAGAATCTGATTTATGTGAGATCACAACATCCATGGAATGATTAAAAATTCTATTAATGAAAATATAAAAGACATGGTTTGTGCCGTAAAAAACTATTGTGAGGAATGAATTTGGGAAAACTATCTTTAGCACATTCCTAATATTATGGGTAATATATTATTAATTATGGCATAATTTATTATATTTCATAGGTAATATATTTTATATTTATTTTATTTATTACAAAATGTTTTATAACTAGTATGATAAATTCTTAGTTTATATTAGTTTAGATTTTCTAATTTTACATGTTTATTAATATGTAAGAAAACTATTAAATAATTTTTTTAAAATCATTTATTTAAAATTTATATTTTATTTAAAAACAATCTATATTGTATAAGAGTCTATTATAAAATAAATATTTAAAAAAAAAATTTATCAGGTTGGTGAATTTTTACTATATCAGTTAATGACATTAATATTTTGTAGTTATTTATTCATTTATGTTATTACATATCTAATTAATATTCATAGTATTTTTATTTTTCACATTTGTACGTAATTATTGAATTGTATTGTTTTTCTACTCATTGATGTTTTTTTAATATACAAGACATTGAAAGATCAATCCTCTGATCCATGAAATATTTCTTGCAGATGATCATATGCATAAATTTGTATAAAAATTGGTAAATTCTATTATTAATGATCCTCCTCATCATTCAATACCCCAGGCATGTTCTTTCATTGGAGAAAACATGTTCGATGGTTGGTAAATGTGTCACCAAAACATTACCAAAATTGTCATTTTACTATACCTAGGAATGGGGGATACCATTGTACATTAATGATAATGTTGTTCAAATATTTCCAAATTCCACACAATTTCAAATTATATGATTAGTACATGCTAAAAGTAAGGTAATTTTATTAATTATTTTTGAAGTGTTTTCAAATAGAAATTATCACTATTATAGTAGACCATTTTGGTATGCTTTTATTTTATTATTTTACATATCATGAAATTTTTATATTAATATATGTTCTTTCTTTCATATCAGATGTCATATTATATAGCTAACGATAGAGGAGTTAGGAGTAAATGTTAATAATTTTAGACTAGGAGATGAGGGGATTTTAAATCTTCCCTAATAAAATAGTTCTTTTTTGGGAATAGATAACATTCAAATCCAAGTGATATATATCAATTTATTAACGTTAATACATGGAAAATATTTTATCAGATTAGATGATCAGTATAGTTTTCATTATGTTCAATGTTACCTTTTTAGATTAGTTATTATATCAATGGCCTTGTTAATGATTTCATTATTCATAATTATTAAATGAATGTAATCATGGAGATATCATCATGAGATTCTATATAAAAAATTTATACCCACATATATTATCTCGGAGAGGATATATGTTATTGGAAGAACACATGCTAGATGAAAAAAAATCTAAAACATATAGTATAATCATTAGGGTCTATATAGGATGCCTCTCCTACACCCCCTTGGCTCGACATGAAAACTGTAAGAGGGATCGAATGAAAAAAATGATCAATATATTTCAGAAGTGTCTATAGATATAGATTTTATGAATGTAAGGTGTTTATTTATTTATTTAAGTTGAATCAACTATTTATATATTTTGATTAATTATATATTTTTAAATATTCAACATAGTAATCTAATTAGTAGAGGAGTGCATAAGGGGTATTTATTTCAATAGGTAGTCATTATATTTTAATGCCACGTTTGGAAATCTTGAACACTTGAATCTTGTATGAGGATACCCAACTAGTTTTATCATATGAAATGTTACCCAGATTCAAAATTTTATTAAAAATATAATTTATGAAAAAAAATATAATCATTACAAGACAAATTTCAGAACATTAATGCGACAATGGAGGACATGTTTAGAGCGTCGATACAAGAGAAGTTTAGATACATGCAAGGATAAATTTGTCTTATTGATATGACTCATCCACATCCGCAGCATGATCTCACTCTTCCCCATTATCCTACTAACAAATCTTTGTTTTCAAACCCCTCTACTTATTATCCTTTCAAAACCCCCTACCTCTATATATTCCATGTTTTTGAGAGTTTTATGTTGATGATCCACATCATATTGTTTCATATGGGATGATATATTATATCATAAATACCGTTCATCATCGCTATATTGATATAATGCATAATAGGGTTACTGAATACACTATTATAAATAGTTCAACAGAAATACAATTTCATACATATGAAGTGATTATTGTTGGACGAATTATCGATCATTCATTATTTTACCCATCTATATTACTTTGATATATTCTGATAAAGTTATGTATATATGTTATATTTTATTTCATTTAGTCAATACATTTGTGTTATAATCTCAATGTTTATATAATTCATGTATTTTATACCATAATACATTAAATGTAATGAAATATTGTATATAAAATAAAATTTTGAGACATCCATGAATTCTAATACAGATTATATAGGTCCTAATCAATTGTCCACATAGTAAAACTTTTCGTTATGAGTAAATGATAGTCCATTTGATGCATCAATATATGGACATGAATTGACTGTGAGTAATATGAAAAATTAAATAATAGAGTTTGTAGCTAGAAATCAATTGGGCATAAAGACGATGCATGTATTTTCCTTGTATGTAAGTTAAAAAAAATTCTTCAATCAATTAATTTATTAAAAATTAACAATTATGACTACACTATATGATGTATCTATATAAAATGATTACATTGAATGAAATGAAACATATATATGGATTTATGGACAAACGATTTCTTTCTCCTATTTATTTGTTAATGATTTTGGTAGAAATAATTGGTTCTTTAACTGAAATTATTCAGAAAAATGTCATTATTTGGTAGTGGATGTTTCCATATCTTGAAATGTATGAAATATATTGTCTCCAAATTTGTTATATTACACTTATCAAATTAATAATCATATAAAATTTTCTTTTAAAGCAATGGTCATTTGATGTTGGATGTTTTTTTCGTGAGAGTTGGCATTTTATTGGCAATTCTATATCCGTAGCGATGTGAGAGATAATTTAATGAATTTATTGAACACGAGTGTTTACTTATTTTAATAATTATTCTAATTACATTCTAAAAATTATTTTAAATTCAGAATATTCCCAATTTGGGAAATGAATTAAATTAAGGAGATGACAAATAATAAGCATGACATGATCAAATCGCTATATGATAAGGTAAATGTTGGTAAAAAATTACTAAATTGTTGAAATATTAATATTATGTTTTTTAAATTAAAATATCTCTGAAATTTTTTAATAAACAACAAGTTGTACATAATTAATATTTTATGTTTTAAGATTCATGTACATAATAAATTAATCAGGACAGTTAGAGAGTATCATAAGGTATAATTTCATAATAAATATTTCTACAAAATTAAAAAAATTTACTATGAATACATGATTAAATATTTTATTATTGTTATTTTAGATTTTTCTGAAAAATGGTCATATAATCCAATGGGGTTGAGACCATTATAAATTAAATAGGTAAATCATTATATATGTTTGATTTGTTTGTATTTTTTTGAAAGTTCAATTCAATGTGTCTATTTTTGTTTTTTTTTTGTTATGCCATTTCGGCATACACATTTTCTATTTTCATTCCAAATTTGTAGTGGAAGATGAATTATTCTAATCATTAGGAAAAAAAATATTTAACATGAGTTATTTTAAATAACCAATAAGATAAAAGGTGAATATTTTTTTCTTGTCGGTTACTAGATATCTAAACTCAAAAAAAACTACACACTCGTTTTCACATTGGATATCCATGATCTAATGTGAAAAATAATTTATCACATTGGTTATTTAAAACCCATATGCGATTAATGGTGTGTAACATGTTTTTAATGTTATTTACATAAAAAATTGACATGAAAACCCATTTTTCAATATTATTTATAATATTTATTTAAATTTAATGATATTAAAATTATATTTACCACATCGCCTCTAATAACGTCCCTTTAAAATAGACATGAAAATCATAAATAACAGAAGTTAAAACGCATTTATGAACTACTGTGGTGTTCCAACAATCACCCAGGAAAGCTCTTTTATATTTATGTCAGGTATTCTTGTTTCCCATCACAACAAAAAAATGCATTTCAAGTGACAAATGGGAGGTGTCTGGCCATCCTGACATTAGAGCACTGAGATTATATAACTCAAGAAGTCCCATATGATTGCATTTGTGGAATTACCTTGGTTGTTCCATACACTCTCAAATTATATGATCTATCAAACCACATTGGAATCAATTTTTTTTTCTATCGGTTCATGGAAATTATTTTACTGATATAGCCATATGATTTTTATTCATATTACCTCCTTTGAAATAGGTGTTCCTTTTCTAATTTTTTTTTTCAGAATTTTAGTCCCCAACACATCTTATGGTTATCAACATAAAACCTACCCTCATTACTCTTGAAATTTATCTTTTAAATTACTTTTTTATATTATCCATATATGTATAATCAGTAATAAAAAGAAAAACAATCTTCTACAAAATCACATCTCTCATCCCTAATTCAATGATGTCTTCCTTTATGGATGAAGTAACAACAATATCATTTGGAATGAAAAGAAAATTCATGAATTTAGGCACATACTTAGGGTAGAATGATTTTCCCTTTTCAAACTGAATATTTCAATAATTGATTGATATATAAAGGAACGAAGATAGGTTCTTTTGTTAAAATACACCAAAAAATCCTCTCATACAAGGTCATGGTCTAAAACTATCTGAATAGCTAAATCCAAACACTCTTATGAATTAAATTATAGAATATAAGTCATTATCATATCATTAAACAAGTATAGTGTTCCAATTAAATCAATGATATGATTCATCCTAGTCTAAAACACATCATCCATTTTTATTTTAGAATCCCATTTCAATATTGGTGGATTTTGTTTTTAGAAATGTATTTAATGGTCTAATTTCCTTGTGACATCCATCATGTTCCCACTAATCATGGAATTCTATGATTGGGCAATACGTTTAACCTGGTGTTGGATCACTGATAGTTTCGGTTCAACCACATTCTAAATAGAATTTTTTGGTTGGTTTATATGACACCTAATGTATTTAATTTTCAAGAAACACATTAAATCCATATAATTCTTGAACTATATTAACTAAAGGATTGCCATTTCAAATTGAATTTTAAGACAATTTAATGGAAATAAATTTGAAAAAATATTGTCCCAGTACAACCATTTTATAAAAATTCAATTGTCATGTCAAAATAAAATCCCTTTTAAAATATCTATATTATTCTTCTTCAAAAAAATTGTTTTAAAAAAAATCAATGCATTTTTCAACAATCAACATGCTCCACCAAATTAGCACTCAAAATGAATTATAAACTACTTGTAAGATTTAATTTCTATAACTAATGTCAGGATTGAGGCGTTATTGGATCCCATTAAAATGAGATTTAAATTCTTATATGTGTCTGAGAGAACATACATTTCCACCTCTCTTGTATTATATATTTTTGAATAAAATAGTTTGTTATTTCAATGGTTTCTCAACATTTCAAATTACAACATTGTTAATCATTTATATGATCAAATCTAATGAATAAATGAGTGTGTTTTTTCAAATACAAGACTAAAAATTCATACAACGACAATTTATATCCTATACTACTACAACTTCTCCCAAATAGATGTTCAAGTTGACCAAGAAAATACCACCTATCAAAAATAAATTTTTGCACAATAATAAATAGATATCACATTTAACAAATATGTTTTTGGGACAAAAAACATATAAGTCATGAAACACCATTCCCCTACTATTTTTCTTATGGAGGAGGGAGGAAATTAATTTTCCTTAAGCAACATCCACATGAAGACAACTGATAGAAAAAAAATTCCATTGACTTCATTAAATGTTGAGTGATTATTTAACCATTGAAAATAAATCAATAAAGAAAACATTTCATAACTGGAATACACACAACATTATTCATGATATTATTGATATCCAAGTCAAAAAAGTAATTTACAACATAAAAAATATAAATATTTACTCATTAGAAGACTAATAAACTATGGAGTAAGAAACCAAAATCTAAAAAATCAACATATATCAATTAAATCTATAACTCCAATATTATAACATGCTCCATGATTGAAAAATATCCAATTTTAACCTATGAAATTCATGGTAAGTGTGATATATTACCTTTTATTACGTGATGATAAAAAACATATGTGAAACCTCAAAATTTTAAATGTATGTTTTAGTAATAGAATATAGTCGGTTTTCCCAAAATGACATTCATACTCTTGCCACTAAAATATAACATGTTATGGAAATTACATAAAATACATTATGTAAATAAATTTTTAAATAGTTTATATGAAGATTTTTCATGTTTAATAATAAACCATTTTCTTCATTGAATATCAAATTTCAAGGAATGAAACCCTACAATTCTTTAATACCATAAATAAAACCCATTATGCATAAATAATTATATTCCACATATCCACACATTCACCCATGTATAAAACTAGACAACTCCATTCTCATAAGTGTTGAGTAATACATTAAATAGACAATCAATTAGTGAACCACTTTGAATGTTGTAATTCATACAAATATCAATACCAACATTATGATGGTGTTAATGATGTCCTAACACATAATACTTCATATTATCAAATTCCACACAACCATTCCATGCAATGTGTTACAAAACAATTTCAGTTAATTTGTATTAAAACCATTTTTACATATAAAAAATCAATATATTAGTTTAGAATCATCTTTTGTAAATCATTTTTCTAAAACTGCATTCCAACAAAACAGAAAATTTCTATAAACTGACACTCAAAAAGACTTTTCCAAATCATTTATCATTGTACAAACAATCAATTTTTAGAGAAACCTAGAATTTGAAAAACAAATACATCATATTATAAATAGAGGAGTCGATAGTGAAGTCACCTAACTTGACTTTTATGATGAAATTGAAGAACTGCAGAAAACCTACTAATAAACCGGATGAATCTCCAAAACCGACTTTATATATCATATATTTTTCTAAAAAAAATATAAATACATATAACATTAAAAACATTATATCCACTCACGAAAATATAAATCTATGATACCAAAAATGATATAAAATTATATAGAGTAAAAATATCCAAGAACAACCATGAATATTCACTTACCATGAGAATCTGGAATCGAATTCCCAATATAATCCTTTGAATCCCCTATGGATTTATGGGAGAAACACAATTAGATTTTAGTATGACATATTCATGTGTTCATTATGAATAGGATATAAAACCGAGGGATATAATGACCAAGAAATGTGAGAACCAAAATTATGGGATCTTATGTTTAACCCCATTCATGACTAGTCACATATATTGAAAAACATTGTACTGACAATGTTCCTACATATACCACATGGAAGAACAATGAAAATATGTCATTAATGGTTACAAAATCATGCATCAAATACGATACGTCCCACATTCCAATATTTGATGGTTTATTATAAGATTAATCTTGGTTTGGATAGATAGTGCAACTCCAGTGCACCTTCCTTTCTTCTATTGCATCATTTTACTTTGATTCCTATATGGGTTTTATGGTTTTCCCAATCAGAGTACCCACCTTGAAAATATTGAAAATATAAAAAAATTCCATAAGTTCTACAAAATTTCCCAAATTCCACCCTTACACGTTAAAAAGATAAAAATAATAATTTTGGGGTTAATTACATGACACTGGGGGTATAACAATAATCGATGTGGAGTTATTAACACCAAACAAAAAAGTGACTCATGTAAACATAGTAGGTTGTTTATATTCGTTATTTTACTTTTCCTACAATCTTAAATTATCATAATAATTTTGATAGATACCTTATTATGAATAATTTTTAATTTATTTAATATAAATTTTATATTTTATTATAAAATTATTTATATTTAATAAAAAAATTTAGTACTTTTCAGGAATTTGAAATCATTGTTGTATTTTTTTGAAATTATAATGTGGTGATGATTATAATATTATTATATTTTAAATAATTAATATATATTTAATTACAAGATAAATACAATATTATATTATAGTAATCAATATAAACATAGATATAAAATCAGTTAATGTTATGAAAAAAGAAATACCCATAATGGTTTTGTGTAATTAGTGAAGAAAAACAAAAATATAAACACTATACATTATGAATATTTATATATATATAAATCAACTTATAGTCATTACATACATATTATTATCTTAATACATTGGATAAATGGATACCATACGATTTAGGGGAGATAAATATAAAAATAATGAAATTGATATCCAAAATTTATCAATGGGTTTATCATAAATATATGATTTTACATTTTATGTGGTGAAATATGTAATTAAATAGAACATGTTAATATACATTTTTCCACAATTAATTATAGAGGCACATGTATTCACAAATTAATAAACATATTCAATTGTAAATTTGACATGAATCATAATCCAAGTGTAAAAAATCAAATGTATGGTATTTTTACATAACATTATGGTGTAAAATAAATAATATAAATCATATTTAAATGAATCTATTGGAGATATTCATAGTATACTATTATTTTGATAACTACTAAAATACCTACTTGTGTTTGGGATAATTATCCCATGTATTATAGGGTAATGGATGGAACTACCCAAGTACCCATATAGGATGAGTTAAATCCTCCCATGAAACATTTTGATTTTGAAAAAATATTTCACCATCAACTATGATTATGATAAATTATCTTGTTCCCATTAGAAACGAATAAATACAATAATGCATATTCTCTCTTGTGATAAATTCGATAGTGTATAAACAGGCTTGGGATAAATCTTCCCTTGGACACTTTGGTTTTTGATAAATCATCCATTTTACCCTCTTAAAATAATGAGAGATAACACTAGAAAAATGAGTTATAGGGAAACACAGAAACCCATCCATTATGATGAAAACATATGCGGGGAAAATAAAATAAAATCCTTCATCACATCTTTAATAACCCCATGTGTATAGAATGAGTTTCAAAATAATTATAAATGAAATCACTATAAAATAACATGATCATGAAAAAAAATATCCCAAATGAATTATTTATTAAGATATAATATTGATTATAATTAACGATTACTTCATTATTGATTAATCATTTATAGATATAAGAGAATTAAAATTTATTAATTTTCAATATTATGTTTTAGATAATATCATCTAAAAGAATTGTTTCGAACACAACATCCATATGAAATGTTTTGTAATATAAAGTGAAAGAATCATATGAAATTACTTTAATGTAAATTTAAAACGTTAGTAATGTTAATGAAACAAATTATGTAATTATGTGTGATATTGAGTGATGACATATTTGTTAATCGAATGGAAATTATTTTTGAATATTTTTAAATACCATTATTTAGACCCACAGTATAAATTGAATATTAAAATACTTATTTTCGTTTTACTAGAAGAAAATAAAAAAATATTTTGTGATCAAAAAAATATTAGGTTTTTAAAGGGTATGTAAAATATAGTTTATATGTAAAATTATGTTCATTCCGGAATAATAAATTAAATATGATTCTAATTTTTCATTAAAAATATTATAATGAAATAATGGAATCATTAAAGAGGATGAAATTATTGTGAAACAATATTTGCATGAAATAGAAGATATAAATTCAAAATAAAATGTTCATATGTTATAATTGTTTAGTAATGAAAGATAATAGTTAAATTGGAGTAATTATGACCCATTAAAAAAGATATGAATTTGCTTATACCAATACTTACTATATAAATATTGAATCCATAAACCATGATAAGTATAATATTAAATATATCATCTAATATTAGAAAATATGAGAGTATCATGATACAAAATTACAGTGATATGTTATCGAAATAATCGAACACTTTACATGGTTTATCATATAAATAGCAGTCAGTGGATTTGTATTTGAATCAATGAATATAGTATGAATAGTTTAATATTTTATCATAACACAAATAAAGAGATATATTATATGTGAACCAAATATATCAAGTGTGAAATATAATTAATGTTATAATATATCTAATTTTAATTATTTTCACCTTTTGAAATATATTTAGTTCATAATTCTAAACATGACTCAAAGGGAGAAATTTGATATGAGAATCCCTTATATTGAGTTTCTACGTACTCAAACATTATGTAACTCTATATGTAATAAACATAACTAAATTTAGTGAGTAACTAAGGTCCTTTGAATATTTATAACAATTTATAAATTTATTTATAATTCTTAATTATAATGAAATTACTTAGTTATATCAATTTTCAATAACGAATGATAGAATTATTATATTCTTATCTCCATCAAATAGCTCGGCAAATGAGTCAATAAGTATAATATGATTAAAATTAATCCTTCCCTATATATTCATGACATTATAATAATTGTATTATATATATATATATATTTTTATTTCTATGAAGGACCATAATATATTCAGAGAAAATGAGAAAGATTATTAACAAGTTTCGACACACATAACAGACAAAACGTAGTATATTAATAAATATTTATAATAATATTAATAAAATTGGAAAATATTAATTAATAGATATTGAGTAATTATTATATTATATTATCAGTATATGATGTTGCATTATCATTAATGACATAATTATTATAACATTGTTCTTATATGACGTACATCTATCCATAATGATAATGTTTTATAATGTTTTGATGAGTTGGTAAATGTATTTTTATAAGGTTAGTATGATATAGTCATAATATTAGAAATTCATGATTATCATATATCCTCAATAAACATATTTAATGATCCCTACAAAATAACAGGTGATGAAAAAAATATGGTTGCTCAGATTTGTGGTGGTATACATATATGAACTATTAATAATCGCATATCTGAATGATTGGATGCAATAAATGTAAAGAAAAAATTTATGTTTCAATGTTTGAAAAATGTTTTTAATATCAAATTTATTCATGAAATTATAAATTGTTACCTTCCATGAGAGGAGGGGTTCGAAAAAGAGTATCTTTTCTCTTTAACGATCAAGTAGTCACACATATGAATGGAAAAAAATTTATTTTTTTGAGGATGATGTGATTTGTAATTATAAAAGTTTGATAGATAATAAATAATTAGAATAATGTATATATATTATAGTTAAATAATTATATTTATCATTATATAATAAAAATGAATTATACAATTAACAAGTAAAGCTAAGTGGATGATAAAACTCATATTAGGAACATGATTTTTTTTATTTTGAATTATTCATCAAAATATATTCCTTGAGTGAACTAGTTTTATATCCCTAAATATATATATTGATTTATTAAAAAACATGATATATTTCTTATCGTAGAACTTTGATCCTGATGAATGTAATGATATATTATAGAAATATTAATATTCAATTGTGAACGTTATAAAATTATATTTTAATTTTTAATAATTATAAAAAATAATAAATAAAATATTAATATAATTTTAATTCTAATATTTTTTTTATTAATAATTTGAAAATAAGAACTAAATTTTTAGTGAGAAATTTTTATGATTCAAATATGCATTTTCGTAAAATATGTGTTTTATAGAGGTTCCTGCATTGAAATTATAATTAATTATTGAATTTATTAACATATTAATCTTGAGAAATTATCATATTATTTTAAAAAATATATCAAAATTATTATATTTTCCATTTCGGGATTTTTATGAAATGAGTAATTTTTCAGTGAATAATGAAAAAGACAATTTTTTCAATACTCAACATTATTTCCAATAAATATAGAAATTTATATTTCATAATTTCATTAATATATGGTCCAATATTTTAAGATAAGCCTTTTAGTTTATATATATATAATAAAAATCATTTTAATCATTAAGATTACTAATTTTCATATTTGTAAATTGTCCTTATAAGTTGCTTATCCTAAAAAAAATTTCACTAAGTTTTTCGAATTTACATTAATATTGACTTTTCATATATAGGAAATTTATTAGATTTAATTAAATAAATTTTTTTAAATTTATCTTTATTTTATCTGAGGATGAATATTTTATAATTTCTTAATTTTTTTTTCAATGAAAAAAATAATGAATTTTATTGATCATATCGTTTTAAATTAAAAACTTTATAGGTTTGAATTTTTTTTATTCGATTTTAAAATACAAATTTGATGATTAATATTTTTAGAAATCCTTTCGTGGTAATTTCAATAAATACAATGTTTTAATTTATTATATAAAATTTCAATAATTAGTATAACATTTTTGTGTAAAGTAGTATTTCATCAAATTTATATGAATAATTTTTATATAATTTTATCCAATTTTCTAAAACTAATTTGATAAATTTGATTAAATTTATTGAATAATAATTATGAATATTCGTTTATATGTCGAAATAAACTTTATATCATAAAATTATTTTGAAGATGTGATAATTTGTTACATCAGATAATATTAAAATGGGTTTACTAGTGAAAAAACCCATATATATCTTGCAAATTTTTATTTTTAAATGTTTAAATCCTTTTTTATGAAGGAATTTAAGACTTTATTAATAGAATAATCTAATATGTAAAAATTTGGAAGAATTGGAATCAATTATTTATTTATTATGTTTTTTTTATTTATGAAATTCCTTATGTGTTTTCTACCCTCCATATGAAAGGACACCCATATATTCTGTTCATTTAAATAATTTGTGAATTATAAATTAAATTTTTTGTTTTATTCCCAAATAAAATATTCTATATATAATATTTTTATCTTTTTCTTAAAATATCAATCCATGTGTCCTTATGAATCAATTTAATGGAAAGATAGTGATGATGAAATAATAATCCCACCACACCTTTTAAATTTTTTTCTTCTTCCACCTCCTATAAAGATATATTATTAATTATAAACATATAAATTTATTATTATAAGAATACTAAAATTTAATGTAAATTATGAAACAACTAATATCCACCAAATGTTCCATAAAATGGTAAGTGAAATTATAGAAAGTTAATACAGGATGATTATAGCATCAATATAGAAATAAAAGTCATTTTCATTAAAAATATTTCATGCTTGATTATTATGATAATTTAAATTAGTATATATTAAACATATTAAATAAAAATTCATTATTTATTTTAATAACATATTTACTTCTTACATTACATTAAATTAGAAAATGAAAACATCGCTCATTTGTCCATTCATACTACCTCATTCATAAAGTGTTGTGATTATTTTTTCATTTTTTCATTTAATGGATGATTCTATATTAATATAAAATTAAAATATTTTATTGAAATTAAATTATAATAATTTTATATAATATCACTATTACTTACCATTTTTTACTTCTATATTTTAAATAGAGAATACAATGTTCATGTTTATGTATGGACTACTATCTCCAATAATGGTTTATGTCATTTTTATATATATCACAATTTTGGAATATTATAAATGTATATATAATTAATACATATTATATATATATTTATAATTATCAAAATTTCATAAATTATGGAATAATGATCAATGTAAACGGACCAGAACTAACAAAATGAAATTATAGAGATAAATAAATCAATTAACACTGAAAAAAAATTAATTTTAATAATTAATATTTAATAAATGTATTTCAAAAATATTTATGTGTGACTTAATTGATAATATAAATAAATAAATTAGTGTGTTATAAATTTATTATGTATTTAAAATTAATATAATGCATGTGATACTTTTATTTGATGAAGTTCCAACTCGAGGAAAGGTGTTCTTGACCATCTTTTATTTATATGAAGAACATTCCAATACACCATGTGATCTTATCATGCATTATATATAATATCCCTAAATGTAATTCATTTGGTATTGTTGATAATTATTTATTTATACATATAAATTTATCTCTCCAATGAAGATTTTTTTTTATATTAATAATGTGGCAATGGATTACTCTTGTGAAATGACTTCTTTGAGACATATGTTATATTAAAGATCATTACACATTTATGAGGTGTATATACTACCCTATGGCATGTAACATCATGAATATCATTATGTTGTTTATAGTTGTTATTTAATATTTTTAATAATTCAGTGGGATTATCAATGAATAAATTACAAAATCAATAATGGGAATATATTACATCCCCATTTTTATCATAATTAATTCTTAAAATTACATGAATTGTTTCATTATTTGTTATTTATGAACTCATGAGAGAAAATTAATATACCTTTGAATAGCCATTTTTTATTATCTCTTCTGTTGAACATTAATTTTTTCAATATCTATTTTTTAAAAATATTCATTCAATAATATTCAAAAAGATAATCTATAATTTATTAAAATCATTTTTACAAAGAATTTATTTCTTAATATATTTTTAGAAATGAATAATTTTTTTCTTTTTTTAGTGAGGTTTTGTTGACTTTATATAGAAAATTTTAATGGAGTCATTTTTTAATGTACAATAAATTAATAGAATTTTGTTGCATCGTGGCCACTTAATGATTATAATTATCAATTTCCTGTTTCTCGGTTTATTTTTTGAATAAAAAATTCATTCATATTTTTGAATTTTATTATATTAAACATGTAATATAAATTTAATATTTATATTAACATCATGATATTTAATTTTGATATTTTTTTATATGAAAAAAACATTATAGGATTGGTATAATTTACTAGAATTATGATCCCATTATTTAATCAACATTGGTTCATGGGATGTCATTATATGTTAATTATTTATGTATAATGAAATGAAACCCATTTCATTCACATTATATAATTATGTTTTTATGGTTCCATTATAATCCCCACTTATTTTACATGGGTGATTATATAATGGGATTATGAAATGATTAGAAAACTAAATTTCATTCCACCTGTTATTATATGGGGATATTTTAGGGTTATATGGGAAAAATATTAATGACATTATTTATGTCAAATGTGTTAATGAAAAAATATTTTACTTAAATTAATTTGTTAATGATGGATAAATCATAAAATAAGGACTAGAATAGGGAGAGATCATGGTTTCGTAATGGGAAGTATATATAATGATATACTTGATTGTGAATCATGAATATTGTTATTGTGTAATGGGGTGGGAACCTAGTCCACTATGATATTTTTGGATATGATCCTTGCCTAAAGAAATTATTTTATATGATTGTATGAATTTGACAATCTTATTTCTTATACTGGCGTTATGATCTAAGGGATGTTGTTACTTTATTCCTTTAATAGTCTAATATTATGATGTAACATTCATTGTTCCATGACTCGATATTAGGATCTTTGATATATTGATAATTTTTTTAAAATATTATTATCTTGTTATCATACCATTTTTAAAATTTATTTTTTATGTTATAATTAATATCTCCATTATTTACATTTTCTAATAGGTTAATCTCATCCTTCCTTATATTTCTTTTACATTAATTATAAATAAAGTATTAATGTATTATATAACTGTAAATTATTTTAAATATGAACTAAAGAGTGGGATATAATGTTGAATATTTATTTATTAGTTGAATAAGTATCACTATATCTGAAAGTTCTAGACTAATATGATTTTGGATATGATCTTATTGTTATTTATTGAATATTAAATTAATGAGATTTAATATTTATTTATGAAAATTCTTGGTCTCTTAAATAATGTATACCAATAAATTATAATTTTCAAATTTATTATAGTATGAGTAATGTGGAAGATTATTCAAAAGATATTATAAGGGTAAAATAGTATTGAATTAGAGAAGTATATTTTTATGGGAATGTGATTTTTTTTAATTTAATCATAAAATTTTCCATAATTTAATTTCATGTTATATTTTTTAATTTCACCAATACTAAAAAAATTCAGGTTGATCCATTTTGGGAAAAGATTATAGTCACTCACCCATTTAAAAGACAAGACAATGTTCTTATATTTGTTATTTGATATTTTTTCTTTTATCACAATTTACATTTACAATGGTGATTAGTTACTCTTCTTTTAATCAATATTACAATCCAAAATTGAAATAAACAATTTTACACGACATATTCCATCTAATTAAAAAAAACTCACTTTTGGGAAAATTTTTTCCAAATTCTTGAATTGTAAATTTTACCACTAACATAGTTAATCATTTAAGAACAATTATTAGTAAAATAATTTTTAACATACTATAACATTACAAATATCATAATATTATAATATTTATTAGTATAAATTTAATATATTGAAATATTATAAATAAAATATATTTGACTTGGATTTAACGGAATAAAAATTCTTATTATCTCAATGGAAAACATGGATAATATGAAAATAAAAAATAGTTTCATTAAAGTAACATTTTAATTTTATCATAATTTTTTTTAGAAGTTGTTTTATTATATTGAAATATAATTTTAAAATTTATATATTTCACCTCAATTTGATATATCATCACTGAACTATTTTTTAATCTTTTAGGTTATAATTTTAGAGTAATAAAACTTATAAATATGGTAAAAATACATTTTCTGACTAAAAATTAATTTACCTAGAAAATGATTATAATTTCACACAAACTAAATATATATACATTTATATAAACAATATTGTTAATTTTAATAAATTAAAATTATAAAATTCAGATAATTTTTACAATATAATGGAATAAAGAAAATTAAAATAATTTTAAGAAACTTGTATTTAACTATAATATAAAGGTATTATAATTTAACATCTATATATATTTATTATGTTGATGATATTTAATTTGAATGTATACCCAATTAATATCTTAATATTTCATATTTTAATTTTTATAGTGGAATTTATTACTCAGAAATAATTATTATATATTTTATTACATTTATCATGGTACTGTAGTTCAATTATATTTATAATTATTAAATTTTTATATGATACTAATTTTAATCAAAAAACCACATATAATCTATGTATAAGATATATGGGTATGATAACTGGTTGTGAACATTATTGGTTGTTATTTGCAAATCTTGGTTTTATTTAAATTCTATACAAGATCATAAAATTTCATCAAAAAATTTATCTCAGGTTGTTTCTATAATATTTCCCTTTGGGAATGATATAGGTAATCCACATTTCATTATAAATCATTAGAAGGATTAGAAATAAAATCTATCTGTTAATGTATCATATTTCACAAATCTATATTATATATTTTATTGTATTTATTTCATATATGGTTTTTTATTTTTATACCTTCAAATTTAATTTCTATACTTACAAAAATAATATTAAAATTGCTAAATTTTAATATATTATATTTTAATTTTTTTTGGTATTTTATAAATTATGACAAATGATTTGATTAATTATTTAATGGAATCTCTATATAAAATTATGTATTTCTTACATTACACTCAATGTAAAAATATTTTATTCCTTATACAAGTCTTACTGATTACTTATGAAGATAAATGGGGTTAATGTCAATAAAAATTTAAATTTAAATCACATATCAAACATATAATAATTAGATATTTCACGAAAAAAATATTTTCCGATAAAACAATTATTGAATAATATTCCTATGAATGTAAATTTCAAAACTATATATTATAAATAATATTCTAATCCAAAAATTATATAAATCTCTAATATATAAGTCCGTAAAAATTCAATTTTCATTAATAAAAAAATTATATCATGAATCATAATAAGAGAATGAGCATAGTCAAGAAATTCATAAAATATATTTTATATAAATAAATAAAAAATACTCTGTTGTCATTAAAATAATATTATTAATCTATAAATCAATAGGTCAAAAATAATATCTTATATTCTTCTTCAAAAATCACACAAAAAATTATTTCATCAAAATATTGAACAAATTTTACAAAAGTGTTATTCACAACCATCCTTATTTCTTAAAAATGATGTATCTAAAAATATGAGAGTGAATTTATATAACTATTAAATAAAAAATATATATTAAATGATTCCATTCTAAGAACAAAAAAATATTGAAGAACAATTGTAAGATGATTCCTATAATACTCAATTACATTAATAATGAACCAAAGTATCATGTAATATATAAAATATAAAATTGAATCTTTATTGGATGTCTCTTAATATATTTTAATTAGTAACTTATGTAATATTTTTAAACAAAAATTATTTTAGTATCCGATAAAATATTCACCTACCTACTCTCCCTTCTAAGTCTGTAAGACATATGAGTTTCTAGATACATTTATTATTCATTTTTTTAATAAAGTCATATTAAACCCAAAAATGAAATTAAAAAGTTTATTAAAAACATGAATATTAAAACTGAAATATTATAATTACATATCTAAGTAAACTATATTTGACATATTATTGTTTCGGGTAATGTTGTTACTATCTTCATTATACAATTTATTTTTCATGATATCATTTTTATTTTGTTGAAATTATGAAATTACATTAAAATATATCCATATTCATAATATATTATATTAAGCACTTCATGATACATTTTTTATTAGTTTGTATATATAGAGGATATAGGTAACTTAAGGAGTCAGGGGTTGATTTTTTTGGAATGTTAATAATATAGTATAGGGACATGGTTTGTTATTTATTATGGGAAGTCTATAGGAAAAATTGAAAATGTGTTTATATATCAAATATGAAAGATTCATGATTTTATCATTATAGTTATAAATATAATATTGTTCAATGTCATGGGATTTTTTGGTGCATCTCCCACTAGTCGTATCATGAATAAATATTTTTTTAAAAAATAATCTATCTTTCTCCATGTAATCATAGGGTCTAGATTTCATGGGGTGGTGGATAATCCTTAGCTAGTATATGGTTTATCTAACCTTTATCCATAATTTTCATTCTAAAAAATGAAATTTATCATTAATGCCTTGGTCCATAATATTAATAATCACCTCTTAAATAACTCTATAACCTATCCTAACATCTCTCTCACACTATATTTGATTTCCCCATCAATAGTTGATGAGTATATTTCAATCATGGTTTTTCTTTTTATTGTATGATTTCATTTACATATATTATTTCCTCTAAATATAAGACGTTATCATCATATGTCATAATATGGTTCCATTTAAACTAGATTAGGATGTTATTAGAAGATCAATATGTATTGATGTGGAATTGATAATGTATCTAATAAATTATTGTTTACCAGATTGATATATCAAAATAAAATCAATATTTTCCTATAAGAATATGTTATCTTAATTTAAGATGTATTTAGTTTTTTTTAATGGATCTATATGACATATCACTAAATAGTCATATATATTTATTTTGACAATTGAGGAAAATGGTATTTGATATCATAGAAAATGTTTAATTTAAATTTTGTTTCATGAATATGTGTTTAATAAGGGGTTTAATTACTAAAAGAATTTTTGTTCTTTTGTTGCATGAAATGTGTCAAGATGATTTTAATTTTAAAATTACTTTTTAAGCATGTGGGAGTAAAAAAATGACATTAGAAAATGATTTAAATTATTTCATGATTTATTAGAATATTTACTAAAAAATAGCACCCTCTGAATCATGGGTTTATGGGGTTTTTGAAATATGTAATCCATTTTAATGTTTGACAACTAGGGGCGTTCATGTGACTTATATAAAATATATTATGATTTTATAATTTCTGGATTCTTGGTTTTTAGAATATTCTCTTCCTTTACATTTTGAGGTATATATTCTCATGGTACCTATCACAACTTGTTCTTATAGTATAAAATGATAAAACTATATAATGTATTTTTACTAAAATACATATATTTTTTATATGTGTATTTATACTAGAACCCATGTTTTCCATACATGTCTATACTCATATTGTTGTTTCATTGAATATGGATTGATTAAAGAAAAACTATACGATTTCTTAGTGTTCGTGTATTTAATGAAAAATTGTTTGTAAAAATCGTATTTTTGTTCTAGAACTATCATTTTATTGGTGATAGATATTACATCGATTAGATATGGAATTGAATTGTGTTTCCTCAACCGAACCGCTATATTTCATAACATGGTAATATATATATATATATATATATATATATATTATTAGTGTATATATTAATGAACTTATGTTATTTTTTCTCGATAATATTTTGGATGTTGAATCCATCATAGTGGGATGGGTTGGGGTGATTATTGTCACCCAACAGAATTATTTTTCTATATCATTAATTATGATTTCATGTTTAGTATTTTTTTATCCATGTTTTTATACTGGAATATTACTTTTATATTTCATTATAAACTTTTTTGTTATATACATTTAGTTACTCATGATAATTTTTTTGTTCATATCATGTTCGTAATAATGCGTATGGTCATTAGGGGAGCAATGTTATATTGACCCAATTAATTTCAAATAATATTGGTAACAAAGATAATAATAAGGATAAAGTGTTATATCATTACATAGTATTGGTATAATTGTTATCATGTCAAATAGTTAGAAAAAATATTAATTCTTGTCAACAAGGCTGAAAGGGTTATTTTTATATCTGTTTTCTGTCCGAACATGAGTTAGAATTGGTGGTCATGCACTTTCATAAATCATTATCAGATATAATGAGTTTATTTAAATGAACTAGATTTTTTGTTATTTTATGTAATGACACGGAATTTCCGTGGAATGTTTTTTTAAAATGCTGGAGAATTTTATGAGGCCACAAAAATTGACGGCACATGATTCTGAGGGCCAGTGTGCCTAGAATAAATTTCTGATGTTTTTTTCGTGTACGTTCTGTAAACGTTCGAGTTTGATTTAATATATTCTGAACTAGTGCTCAGAATTTATATATGATGTCACTGTTGATCTTGCAGCACTGGTATTCACTTATAAAGACTTTCACTTCGATGAATGTGGGTTGAGTTTGAAAGATGGTTTTTGTGATTTCATGGAAAATAATAAAAATAACATGAGCTTCACTTTATTTGTATTTGAGCCGCCATGTGGGTGTTTGGTGGTTAAAACATCTTCATGGAAGTTGGAGGTGGGACCCCCACACCTTAACCTCCCATGGGTGGTTATGATGGTGGAGCCCACCCAAACCTAACCTCCAGAGAGGGGTTACAATGTGGGGACCACATGGGGCTAAACCCCCTATTGATGGATGAGAGTGAAATCTCTCAGCACTCACTCATTAATGATGGAGAGAATCTTGACCTCCCCTTTAATTAATTGGAGCCAACTACCCTAGTTAATTTGTGCCAACACTCATGAATTTATTAGGGGAGCCATGTTAATAATTCACCAATTGGTTTTTTGTGTCAGCTACTAAATAATAGATGAAATCAATCTATTATTGTTTTTCCTTGAAATTCTCATTTTGTGGAGCTCGATTAAAGAAGTGTTCTGGTGAATAGTTCTTCCAATAATAAACTCTCCACCGATGAAGAATGTTCCACTGACGAAGAACGCCGACCTTCTTCGACTTCCTCCATCGGATCCTACCGACGTGGGGCGTCTTCAGCTAACATACCCTATGCATCATCGTCAACAACCTAACATATCTTGAGATTGGGAGTGCGTGGAAGACATGACAAGCAGAAAACTCCTTCTTCTACTTCCCGTGAAATCAACGTCGACGACCGAAAATCAATGGTAGGGGTTATTTTGTGTAACATTCCTTTCCTTTTTCTCTTATTCAGATAGGAAAGGAATCATGTTGTGGTTATAGAACATTAGTTGTTCATATTTTTTACTCCTTGATGAGCCATATGTTACCATCCTAAACGCATAGGCTATGGGACAAACAAACATGGACTGACCACTATCTCATTCTTCTTTGTGTTGTTTCTTAGCATGTAGACGAAGTTTTGTCGAAGGCGATGAAGGCACCAGCAAAGGCTATGCTTCCTGGGGCCTCCGTGAACCACGCCTCCCCTGCAGCTTTCCCATTCCCCGACAGAGCCGGCTCTGCGGGCTGCACTACCACCGGCCTCCAGCATGCCCCATTCGATCCCTGCCAGCACGCGCTGACCTGATCCACGTCGGACCGTGTCATCCCGTAACGCACCAGCCCGCCCTCCCGGCCTCCCGACCGCCTGCCGGCTCGGCCACACCCTGCTTGACAGCCCGTCGGCTCGCCTACCACTATGCACGACTGCCTTCCAACTCGGACATGCCCTGCCCAACCACCCACCGGTCTGCCTAGTGCCCTACCCAACCACCTACCGGCCTGGCCATGTCCTGCCCAGACATCCGCCGGCCCGCCTAACACCCTGACCAACCACGTGCCCGCCTTGCCTCGCCATGACCGGCCGCCAGTCGTCCCACCTGTGCCCTGCCCGGCTGCATGCCCACCTAGTCGCCCCTTTCCAAGCCACCTCCCGGCCTCCTGACTTCCTGAACCGGCCCATGACCCCCCTTGCAGCGTCCTGGACAAACCTACAAGACTGTTCTCTCCGGGCTGAGCCACGTCGTGTCGCGCCCACACGAAGATCCAGGCCGAACCGCCCTCGCGGCCTACTGGGCTGGGCGCCACGAGCCGGGCCAAACCTAACAGGCGAGCCCTCCCAATGGGTCGGGCCAGACCCAACAGGTCTGACCGGGTCATTCCAGACTGGGTTGGGCTAAGTCGGTCTGACCAGGTCAGATCGGACCTGGGCCCACAACTGACCCTTTACTTTCTTTGGATATAGCTTTGGTACCAGAAGACCATTTGATGAATCGTCAGTGGAGCTAGTTTTCTAGGAGCGCGATAGTCACTTTGAGTATACCCCACTGTAGTCCGGGGTAAAGTTTAGACATGGTCAGGTTGGATCGTACACAAATCCAACCAGACCCCTGGGATTAGAAGGCTAATAAATCACAAACCGGGAATCCTATTGATGCACCTTCTATTGAATTGAGACTTCTATGACGTGGCAGAACATTGAGATACTTCTTTGTGGGACTTCGCGGCAGTTGTGACATCGAATAGTAGCTTATGGAGTGAATCTTCCAAAGACGAGCGAGCATTTTTATGGGAACCTAGTAGCTAGCTGAGACCTGACGACTGATAACCGTTGGACTTGTATTGACTCTACTGGCCCAGTGGGGAGCGCCTTGGTGATGCAGCAGACCCACGGTGGAGAGCACCTCTGTGTGACGTGACAGACCCATGGTACTCGACAGGTGGAGTACCTCAGCAGGATATGAGGGGGAGAACCTCTATGTGACGCGGCAGACCCATGGTTGGGAGCACTACTGTGTGACATGATAGACCCATGGTACTCAACATGAGAAGTACCTCAACAGTCCATGGTTAGTGGGAAGCACCTCTGTGGGACACAGCATGCCCACTGTACTTGATAAAGGAGGAGTTCTCCAGTAGCTGGGGGTTCAGATTGATACTATCCCTATAATATAATATTGGTTGAGCTGAGTCAGAAACATTTTTCTTTACCTCATGATTGATATGGATTACATGATAACATAGTTATATGTATGGGAATATACCTATGTGGGGTTATCTATTGATTTCATACTTTGTGGTTTATCCTTGTAAGATTTTATGAGACCTTGAGGGTCTCAGGGTCCCTACTGAGTATCGTTATACTCACCCCAACACGGGCTATGCCCGCACCTCGTTGTGTTGTTTGTAGACGATGGACAATGACAACTGAGGCTGAGTGTACCAGGACTGGATTGTACCTGGAGGTGGACCACGTGGCCTGACGGTACACGAAGGAGACGGACAGTCGTGGAGTGTTGTGGGGGCTTTCTATACCTACCCTTCAGGTAGGATTTCTTGGTGGATGATCCAAGAGTTTTTTTCTTTTTCATATACTTGTACATTCAGTTTCCTTGTACTTTATAGATGGTCTTGTATTTATGGCCCCTTTTACTTTTCATTACTCATTGGCACATAGTTTTACATAGTTTTTCCGTCCATCTTTTACGCTGTCTGTGTGTGTTTTCAGTTTATAAATGAAATTCCTTTCCAGTTTTGGAGATTTATGTCTTTTGTGCTAGTCACTATCCCCTGACCTATGGAAGGTGTCCTTGGGGTAGTCACAACACGGGCCCCGGGGGACAAGTCGTGAAAAATTAGTATCAGAGGAATCGTTTCTACTACAGAACATAGGACTCTAATATTTATTTTTTGTGATGTAATAGTGTTAAGGGTAGTATGTTTGGTTTTCAGTTCAGGAAGTCATGTGTTGGTGCAGTGGACAACGTATCCATACACTAAGACCCTGACATCAGACTTCTGACTCAGTACATGAAAACACTGATTGTGTGTGTGTTTTCAAAAGTTTACTTTAAGTCATCTCAACCAGGTCAGCTCAAAAGTTATAATATTTTAATCCTGTCAAATATGTTTCTTTCAGGATTCATCCCCATAAACGACCAACTAGAACCCTGAGATTTGTACGCACAGATATACCGCCAAGCGACGTGGCCTCGGTGTATTCCCCTTTTCTAGCAGAGGCACCTGTGGTAGCACACCCTGTTGGGCCACTGATGCCACCAGCCCAAGTAGAAGACGATGTATACCGCTTGATCACATTTCCTAAGTTCCAACTCTAGATGCCGCCCAGGTTCAGGGGAGAGACGGAGCCACAGGTGGCTGGGGATTGGATAAGGCTATGGTGAGAGTCTTCAGACTGGTAGAGACACAAGCTGAATTCATGGTGATTATCACTTCCATCCTTCTATAGAAAACATTTGGAAAATGGTGGAGCCTGATGCTCCATGTTCACGATGAGATGACACTTCTCTGTGCAGACTTCGGGAGCCCATTTCGGTCACAGTTTGTTTCAGTGACTCTTCGCATGGTGCACATACATGAGTTGCCTCATCTAAAGCAGGGCAGCATGACTGTAACTCAGTACTCAGCGAGGATCACTGACCTCTCATGTTACTCCACTAATATGGTGCGCGACCCATTCGTCAGGGCCCGGACCTTCGAGCATGCGCTCAGGAGAGAGATCAGGGCATCATTGATCTCCCTCAGCATCCTGATGCAAACAAGGGTGTTGGAGAGATCCCTCTTAGAGGAGAGTTTCTTTGCTGAGAAATCTCCAGCAGCGAGACCCACCACTAGTCGACATACAGTGGATTCATCTACAGCTGGAAATATACTGATGTCGCAGAGGTCCAAGAGGACCAGACCCATGGGTGGACGACCGCATGAATTAGGATTGGTTGTACGGGGCACCCGGGGCAGAGACCCACATGCCAGGAGCAAGTAGTGTTACTCAGGTGGTGGGCATGGTCACATGGCTCGTGACTATCTGACCCGCTGTTCGGATGATTTGATGACGGTCAAAGGACCACCCCTGAAGAGAAAGAGATTTGATATAGGCTATCCGTAGGGAGACGGTGGATGTGCCAGAGGAGCTGCTCGAGCAATTGGTGGTGGGAGACATTTCTAGGTGATACCACCATCACCCCCTAGAGGTCCACCCCAACCGCATGGAGCTGGTGGATTGGCGAGAGCTCATCTCCAGGAAGCTGATGCTTATGATCATGGTGCTCCGGAGATGAATCGTGGTATGATCTGTGTCTACTCCACATTTGCAATGGTTCTTATAGACACAAGGGCTAGTCACTCTATCATTGCAATGTCCCTTGTTTAGAGCTCCGAGATTATGATGGATTAGTTGGCTCAATCCTTAAGGATAGAGACTCCTACGAGAGAAGACTCGATGATTATGCACTAGTGTTGGCAGTGTCATCCTACTTTACGAGTTGATAGATTTGGCTGAGATCTCCTAGTAGTGGCATAGAGGCCTTATGACGTCATGTTGGGTATGGACTAGTTATCTACAATCCATGCTCAGATCTACTGTACTAGGTAAAAAGTGGGTGTTTCCACAGAGATGGGACCAGGATTACCATCACCGGTGAGAAGGGAGCCTTTGCAGCATAGGAAAATCTTATTCGGTGGAGGTGGTAGCCAATAACAAATCAGTTGGCCTACCTTACCCTCAGAGCAATTAATGTGGAGAGTTCGAGCAATCATGTACCAGTGGACCAGTATGCAGATGTTTTCCCTAATGATGTTCCGGGATTACCTCCTCATAAAGAGGTGGAATTATACATTGACATGTACCCTGGGACGACACCAATATCTACACCATCGTATCAGATGGCTCATGTGGAGCTTCGCGAGTGACTTGTATAGATAGAGGACTTACAGGGGAAATGATTCATCTGGCCCAGTTTTTCTACATGGGTAGCCCTAATTCTGTTTTCCAAGAAGATGGATGGGGGATTGAGACTTTGTGTTTACTACCATCACCTGAATCCGGTGACCGTGAAGAACAAGTACCCAGTCTCGAGGATTAAAGACCCCTTTGATCAGTTGAAGGGAGCACAATGGTTCTCAAAGATAGACCCCATATCATGTTATCACCAGCTCAGATTTCAAGACAAGGATGTGAAGAAGACAACCTTCATATGTCAGTACGACCACTAAGAGTTATTTTTTATGCCCTTTGGCATAACCAACACCCTAGTAGTGTTCATGGGACTCATGAACAAGATCTTCCATCCTTATATCTATCTCATTTTGGTAGTCTTCATCGAAGAAATTCTGATCTAATCGACTACTGAGGAGGAGAATGTCTACCATTTGCAGTTAGTACTGGACACACTCTAAAAGCACCAGCTTTATGGTATGCTCTAGAAGTGCTAGTTTTGGATCCGAGAGGTTCAATTTTTGGTACATGTAATATTGGAGGCTGAAGTTATGGTGGATCCAGCGAAGATTGAGGAGGTGCATTCTTGGGAGACACCCAGAAGTGTGATAGAGGAATGAAGTTTCTTGGGTTTGGCTAGTTACTACCATAGGTTCATTCCGGATTTCACCAAAGTTGCAACACAACTATCATCCTTGAAGAAGAAGTGGAAACCCTTAGCATGGTTGGAGAGATTCCATCATAGCTTTCAAGAGCTGAGATAGAGGCTGACTAGTGCCCCCATCTTGAGGTTTCCAGAGGAAGGTGTAGGGTACATAGTCTACTGCAATGCATTAGGGACCAGATTCAGGAGTTTTTTGATGATGGAGTATGAAATGATCGTGTATGGTTCTTGGAAACTGAGACAACATGAAGACGACTACACTACCCATGACCTGGAGTATGCAGTAGTGGTCTTCTCTTTGATGATGTAGAGACACTGTCTAATGGGAGAACGTTTTAACATGTACTCTGATCACAAATGTCTCATGTATGTCTTCTCTCAGAAGGACATGAACCTAAGACATTAGTGATGGCTTGAGTTCCTCCAGGACTATGAAATGGAGATAGTATATACTCTTAGAATGGGTAACATTGTATCAGATTCTCTCAGTAGGAGATTTGGTATACAGCTACAAGGTGAGGCGAGATAGCAACTGAATGCCTTAAAAATATCCTTTGTTGATAGAGACGGAGTGAATTTTCTAATGTATATTACAGTCACACCCTCAATTCTATAGCATGTCAGGGAGGCATAGCGTGGAGACACTAACTGTGAAACACGATGTGCACGGTTATCCACAGGGTTGGCACCTGATAAATTTTTTAAAGTGGGGAGTATGTCATTATCTTCAGAGGACGTACTATGGTACCAGTGTCACTTCAGGAGGAAGTGTTGAGAGAGTTCCACAAATCCCCTTTAGCGGTACATCTAAGAGTGGTGAAGAGGTACCAGAACCTCTAATGACAGAACCGGTGGCAAGGTATTAAGAAATCAATTGCAGAGTTGGTATCTCAGTGCCTCACTTGTCAGTAGTTGAAGGCGGAGCCCCAGGTACCAGTAGGCTTGGTTTAACCTTTAGACGTCCCAGAGTGGAAGTGGGATTTAATATCTATGGACTTCATGATGTTCCTTACATGTACATGTAGAGGTAATGGCTCTATTTTGGTTATCGTCGACTGATTCACCAATTCGGTCCACTTACTACCGATCAAAGAGGAGGGTTCAATAGAGAGAATGGGACACGTTTATGTTCAAAATATTGTAGGACAACATGGAGTATCTTTTTATATTGTCCCTGATCGTGATCCACAGTTTACTTCCTGGATATAAAGGGGTAATAGGAGTCTTTTGGATGAAACATTGTCTAAGCACCACCTTCCATCATCAGACGGATGGTCAGACAGAGTAGACCATACAAACCCTCGAGGACATGCTACGTTCTTCTGTCCTCGACTTTGATCGCAACTAGGAGGATCACTTTCCTTTGGTGGAGTTTTCCTAAAACAATAGCTATCACTCCACCATAGGGATGGAACCTTTTTAGGAATTATATAGACAACCTTGTAGATCACATCTACGATGGACTGACCCAGGGGAGTCAGTACTAGTGGGACCAGAGATGGTACGAGCTACCACAAAAAAGGTGCAGATCATCCAGGAGCGGATGAAGACTGCACAGAGCAGACACAAGACACATGCTGATTGGATATGGAGACCTCTAGAGTTCCAGGATGGAGACCAAATATTTCTACAGGTCTCACCTTGACAAGGATTACATAACTATGCCATGTCAGTAAGTTATCTCCGAGATTCATCGAACCTTTCCAAGTCCTCAGCAGAGTAGGCGAGGTGGCTTACTTCCTGGCTCTTCCACCTCAGTTGGACTGGGTGAAAAACATCTTCCATGTATCTCAGCAGAGGAGATGTGTGCACAAACCTATTCACATCACCAACCATGGAGAATTGGACGTCAATGATGGGGAGACTATCATGGAAGTTCCATTGGAGATTGAGGATGAACAGGAGCGGGTCTTATGTGGACAGTCGATACCTCTGGTGCATGTCAGTTTGCAGCATGGGAACCTCCACAAGAGACCATTCGATCGGGAGGATCAGATGTGTGCTCAGTACCCCACATGTTCCCTTATTCTGAGTTATAGCTTACAAGGATGTAAAGCCCTGAGGTGGGATGTAATGACCCAAAGTTTTTCAATAGAACTTTCCCTCTTATAATCATGTCATAAAATCACATGAAAACACAACATAATGAACTATTATGTGACAAGTGACCTTTAAACACAAGTGATTCACTTCTGTGTTTGTAATATAGAAAATCTAACATACACGGTTGTGTTCAAGATGCTTTTTGCAGTCTAATACAACTATAATAATTTTTGGTGAATAGTAACCTACCCTTATAAATAGTAACATACCCTTATAGATAGTGATATATCATAATTAATAGTAACCATACATATGATAGTATTAAAATAATATTCAAGTGAAAGTATGCTGTAACTATATTTTAGAATAAGTAAATGAATGTTTTAAAACAGTTATTTAGTAATAAACCATTATTTTTAGTTAAATATTAACTTAATCAAATTTCAAAAAATATTTTTTAAAATAGGAGTTCTTTTTTGAATTATACTCATCGAAAAATGGGTGGGGTCAATTTTTTGGGATTTTTCTGAAATACTTTAATTTTTGATGAATAGTGAAATACAGTAATTTACAAAAATAAGCTAAATAAGCTAATTATAGAGTCATGTGTGATGTTCTGATTATCTCATCCCACATGGATCTAGATAACATGATTAAATTTATATTCATGGTCATTGAAGATTCTCTATTCTTTGTATTAGGGGAAATTAATAAACTAATGAATTTTATATTAAGGAAACCCCTCTCCCCTTCACTATAAAAACCACCATTCACATCCTCATTTCCTCACACCTCTCAAGCTCCAATACATCTCTAAACTCTACCCAAACATCTTCCCTATCCCCCCCACTTCCAAGAGCTTATAGTCTCATAAAAAGACCAAGCTTAGGCCCTTAAGGAGGATCACAATGGGAGAATTTAAGAGGTAATTTTTCTTCCTCTTCTCCTTTAATTTCATTTCATGTTCAAGTTCATTTTTGATCTCTCCCCACCTATCATCATATAAATTGTATTGTAACTCCAGTATTATACATCTAATAGAATTTTATGATGATAATGGGATATTATATAATCCAAAAGCCTTTATCTATTCCATTTATTTTATCAAATAGAACGTTATTCGTGAGGTGTTAATTTATCACCTTCAAGAACGACATGCTTTCTTCTTCCATTTCTACCTTTATAAATGGTCATAAAACCATTTTTATGGTTGAACCCAAATTTTGGATATGTATTATTTCCTATTTAATGTTAAATAAATAACATGTGGCCATATTACTATGTGATAAGTTAATACAAGTTTGTTGTGATCGAAAAACAGCCCAAATTAACCCAAAAAATAATAATTTAATTCTTATTTTATGATTCATCAACATGGATCTAATATAATTCATTATATGTTCATAAAAACCCATTTAATATCATTTATAACATTTAATATAATTTCTGAATGTTTACCCATGTTCTACTCGAACTTAAATTTATACAAGTGAACCACTCATGAAAACCATAAAAACAAACATTAATGAACAGTGTTTTTTAAAATATATAACTCATCCAAAGGAACATAAAATCACTTTATAAAACCCTAATGAACCATACTAATTTACAAAAGGATTTATATTTCTATTTAATTAATATAATTTCATTATACAAGACATTAAAAAGAAGAAAGAAAAAATATATAAGGCAAGGGGAAATTCTCAAAAACAACTTTCATCCTTCAGCTTCTCCCTCTTTCACTCCATTATTTTCTATATGGTTACTCCATAAAGATTATTTTTTCATCATTTTCCTTACTTTTCTTGAAAATATGTGTATGTCACTGGTATTTATGAAAAAAGAAATTTTTTCCAAAATAACTTTTCTTTCAACAACGCACCTTTTACTTCTTATTCAAGATTGAAGATTCATGTAATATGTATGTTATTCCCTCATTCTTTTTGGAAACCCATGTTTATGAATGTGTTCTTATGAGATGAATCTCATTCCTTTTCATGGGTTCATTATGTTAATTTATGTTATATGTTCATTGTGGCATGCATGATAAATGATAATGTTATGATGTGATGGGTGCACCCAGAATTATATAGTGCAATATGAATGTTTTAATGTGACGGGTGAACCCAAAATTATACAGTGCTCCATTTTATTGAGTAATGTGATGAATCTCATGAGTAAGTGTGAAATGATGTGTGAACAAGATTCTATCTTGGTTCACAAGTATGTGTTGTAGTTAACCACTAAGATGTGATGTTTCATTTTTATTCATTTCCACATTTCAAGTCTTATATTTATACTTCCTCTCTTTTCAGCATCTTTTTCCCATGTTATGATTATGCTCACCCCATTATATATTTTTCTTATCTATACTCTTACCGGGATTCTAGATCACCCCTTTTGATGTATATCCTCATGCGTCTACATGTAATATGGAGAGGACAAGTTCCAATAAGAATATAGAGAAGAGGAAATTAAATAAATGTTTATTCTTGATGTTGTAATAGTTATGTATGGTCCTAGTTTTCCAAAGACACAAAACCTTTGGATCATTTATGTGCAACACTACTATTTTTTTATATTTAAGATTATGTATTAGTAATGTATGAAAATGATGGGTCGCAATTGATGGTATCATAGGAAATGTTTAGTTAATTTGGGAATGAGGATTAGTGAACCCTAGAGAAAACCTCTAACATGAGACTAAGTACAAATTTGCACACAAGAAAATTTACATAGGGATACCATATGTTATGCTTCTATTATAAATTTTTCAAATCAATAAGTTATTTATTCTTGAGTTGTTTACTTATGTTTTGTTCTAAAATTTGCTATTTTATAAAATGGTGGGAACTAGGAGAATTCATCCCAACAACTTGTGAGAGGGCCAATTCAACGATTTCCCAAACGACATCGCCAATGATTTAAGAGGTGGAGTTCAAAACCTCATGGAGATGCTTACCGAATTATCTCAGCTTATGGACAATAACCATAATGATGGATAAAATCCTCCTTCACCAAAGAGGGATCAACTGGCTATCGAATGTTTCATGTGGCACCGACCACCAATGCATAGTGGATCTTCTGAACCACTAGTTACAGAATAGTGGGTCAACTCCAAGGAAAATATCATTTCTATTATTCATTGTTCTAAGATGGAGAAGGACAACATAGTCGTTTATCGCCTAGATGGAGATGCTGATAAATGGTGGGATTTGATTAATAACACCATGACAATAGAGTAAATTGAAGAGGTGGAATGGGGAGACATTAAGATAATGATTCCTAACAAGTATTTCCCATGAACTCTTCAAACGAAGATGGATAAAGAATTCATAGATCCCATGCAAAAAGAAGGATAATCTGTCAAAAAATATGAATTTTATTTCACAATGCTTGCAAGGTATGCTTTGGGTTTCTGTTATCATCAATTATAGTAAAATTGATAGATTCATTAGTGGATTAAAACCACAACTTTTGAAGGCTCTTGCAATTCGATACATTGGGAGTTATAAAAATATTTTTTGATGTGCTCTCAAAGTGGAGATGAAGTTTGCAGAATGGTCCCATGGCTATGGTGATAAGAAACGAACGATGGAGTATCATGACGGTGGATCTGATTATAAGGGTGGAAAGAAAACATAATGAACCACATGCCAAAAATGTGGAATGTTGCACCATGCGAATTTCCTTAAAGGGATGGTAATATGATTCAAGTGTGGTAAAGTAGGAAATCATGCTCAAGAGTGTCAAAAAGACATGATAATAAAGGAGACTATATTTGATGAAAGGATAAGACCACTCATGGTTCAATGCTACAAATCTAGGGAGCTAGGGACCTATGAAAACCAGTCCACTAAACCTCGTGTTCTCCAGCGTAATCAGCGCTGGAAGCCACCAAAGCCAAAGGAACAAGGGAAGGATTATTCCATCACTACTGTGGAAGTGGAGCAAGATAATGAAGTCGTACAAGATACACTTCCTATTCAATTTAGAATACAGAAATTATTATTTGATTCTGGTTCTACAAATTCCTTTATATCATGAAAGATTGCAAGATCTATAGAATCGAATCTTAGAAACCATGATGTAGAGATATCTATAAAAACTTTAAGTGGTGGAACAATTGCAACCCAAGTGTTTGACTCTTCTCCTATTTTTGTATGCGAGAAGTCTCTTCTAGAGAATCTCGTAATACTTTCATTGTTGGAATTTGCCGCTATAATGGGAATGGATTGGCTCTTGTTATATAGAGCACATATCAACTGTCAGGAAAAGTAAATATCTTTTCATATTCTGAACCATCCCATGATCCTATACAAATGCAAGGAAGATCACGAATCTCCATTGAAAAATAATTCAATGGTTTTGGTATTGATTCCCTATAAAGAAGAATACCTCACCCAAATGGTTGATTTAAAGGAAAGTTCCAAACATGTGGAAATGCCCATTGTGAAGGAATACTATGATGTATATCCCGAAGAGTTACCAGAAATTCCCCCTGATCATGAGGTAGAGTTCTCAATTGAACTCATACCCATAGTTACTACTATCTTGAAGTGTCCATATAGGATGGATCCTATCAAACTGGAGGAGTTACAGAAGTTGCTGCAAGAGCATCTGGATAAAGGGTTCATATTCCCTAGTGCATCAACATGGGGTGCACCATTTCTCTTTGTGAAGAAGAAGGATGGAACAATGCAGCTGTGTATCGATTATCAGGAACTCAAAAAGATCACCATAATGAACAAGTATCCACTTACAAGGATTGTTGACTTGATTTATCAGTTAAGAGGAGATCAATACATCTAAAAGGTGGATCTTCATTCGGGATATCATCATGTAGTGGTTACGAAGGACGATATTCAGAAGACTGCCTTCCGAACAAGGTATGGGCACTATGTGTTTTTGGTGATGCCCTTATGACTTACTAATTCCCCTGAAATGTTCATGGATTTGATGAATCGAGTATTTAGACATTACCTTGGAAAATTTGTGGTAGTGTTTATCGATGATATTCCTATATACTCCAAGAGCAAGGAGGAACATGAAGAACATTTAAGACCTGTGTTGGTGACATTGATAAAGGAGAAGTTGTTCGCCATGTTTAGGAAGTGTGACTATTGTATAAAGCATGTGACGTTCTTGGGGCATGTGATCACAAGTGAGGGAATTTCTGTGGAACCTTCAAAGACAAAGGTGATTGAGGAATGTCCCAAGCCCTCTAGTGTCTTAGAAATCCATTGTTTTCTAGGATTATCTGGGTACTACTGACATTTTGTGAGAAAAATTTAACTATTTTCATGACTGATAACTAAGTTAACCTGGAAAGGGGTAAAGTATGTCTGGATGAAAGAATGTGAGGGATGCATCAAGGAGCTATTGAGAAGGTAGATCATTGCACCTCTACTCACACTATCGAAAAGTGACGAAATTTTTGTGATATATAGTGATGCTTGAAATAAAGACCTGGACTGTGTACTCATGAAAAATGACAATGTGATAGCCTAGGACTCACAACAGTTGAAGATCCATGCGTAAAACTACCTGATGCATGATTTAGAGCTGACAGCCTTGACTTTTTCATTAAAAATATGGTGGCACTACCTCTATGGTGAAAATTGTTACATATACACCGACCACAATATTCTAATGTATATATTCATACAAAAGGATATGAACATGTGTCAAAGGATATGGTTAGAGCTAATCAAGGATTATGATTGCTCTATTCACTACCATCCTGGAAAGGCGAGCAAGGTAGTTGTTGCTCTATTCAGAAAAGAACCCACTACTCTATCCCTATTAAAGATTTATAAAGACCCTATCTTCATAGATATAAAAATGATGGATTTTGAAATCATAAAATTGGGGGATACATCCTACCTTTCCCAAATTATTGTGCAAATATCCATCTAGGAGAAGATAATGGAAGCACAAAGGGATGATGTGAAGATAAAAAAGTGGGTGAAAGCAGTAATGAAAGGGAAGTTGCACGAGTTCTATTTCGACGATGATGGTGTGATTCGATTTGGAATGTGGATTTATGTGCCTTCATCACCCAGGATAAATAATAAGCTATTGGATAAATCACATAGCTCAACATTCTCTATCCATCATGGGAGTACCAAGATGTACCATGATGTCCGAGAATTGTTTGGGTGGGGTAACATGATGAAAAAGATTGCAGAATATGTATCAAGGTGCTTGGTATGTCAGAAAGTTAAAGCTGAGAAACAATAGTCCAATGGTATGATGCAGCCATTGCCTATACCCATGAAGAATGGGGATAATGTTACTATGGAATTTTTCATGGGTCTCTCGAAGATGTCGAAGGGAAATAATGCGAAATGGGTTGTGGTTGACTGACTCACCAAGACATCCCATTTTATCGCTATTTAGGAATATCTCTCACTTAAATAACTTGTAATGATATATGTGAGTGAAGTGGTGAGACTACATGGTGTTTCAATCTCAATTGTCTCTGACCATGATCCAAGGTTCACATCTAAATTCTAGATGAGCCTTCAACATGCTTTGAGTACTAAATTAAATTTCAGCACAACCTATCACCCACAAACTGATGGCCAGTCTGAAAAAAAATTTCAGACGCATGAAGATATTCTAAGAGCCTGCTTTATAGAATTCAAAGGTTGATGGGATCAACATCTCACATTTGTTGATTTCTCATACAAAAATAGCTTCCACTCATGTATTTAGATGGATTCATATAAAGATCTATATGGAAAGCGATGTAGGACTCCAACCTGTTGGGATGAAGTTGGAGAAAGAAAGCTACTTGGACCCGATCTTGTTCCAGAGATGACAGAGAATGTTCAAGTCATCCAGAAACACATCAAAGCTGCTCAAAGTCAGCAAAAGAGCTATGCTGACAACCATAGAAGGGACTTGGAGTTCGATGTTGGAGATAAAGTCTTCCTTCGAATATTTCTATGGAAGAGATTCATGTGATTCCAGAAGAAAGGGAAGCTATTCCCATAGTATGTTGTCCCCTTAGAGATCCTTGACTATGTAGGAGTTTTGGCCTATTCACTTGCACTTCCACCGAATATGGATCATGTTCATGACGACTTTCACGTATCACTCTTGAGGAAGTAAATACTAGACCCCTCACATGTACTAAACTCCAAGGTGGTGCAGTTGGATGATGATCTCTCCAATGAGGAGTAGCCAGTAAATATTCTAGATCTGAGAGATAAGGTCTTACAAAATATGAAAACCCATCTTGTCAAAGTGTTTTCATGTAACCATAAGTTATAAGAAGCAACATGGGAACCATAAGAGGCAATGAAGGAGATGTACCCTCACCTGTTTGTGTAAGTTGAAATTTCGGGGGTGAAATTTCATAAGGGGGGAAGAATGTAACAACCCAATGTTTTTAAATTGAAATTCCATTCATATAATGATATTATAAAATCACATGAAAACACAACATAATGAAATACTATGTGATAAGTGACATTTAAACATAATTTTTTCACTACTGTGTTTGGAATTTTAAAAATCTTACATGCACGCTTGTGTTCATGATGTTTTTTTGAGTATAATAAAACAATAATAATTTTTGGTGAATAGAAACCTACACTTATGAATAGTAACATACCATTATGAATATTGATATACCATAATTAATAGTAAACTTGCCTTTGATAGTATAAAAGTAATATTCAAGTGAAAGTATGATGTACCTATTTTTAAGAATAAGTAGATGAACGTTTTAAAATTGTTTTTTAGTAATAAACCATGATTTTAATTAGATTATAAATTAATCATATTTATAAAAATATTTTAGAAAATTGGACTTCATTTTTGGGTTCAACATGTTGAAAAATGGTTGGGTTCAATTTTTGGGATTTTGCTGAAATACTTGAATTTTTGATAAATAGTGAAATACTGTAATTTACAGAAATAAGCTAAATAAAAAAATTATAGAGTCATGTGTGATGTTATTCTGATTTAAGTCCAAATTATTTGGGATTTCATGATTATATAACTATTCTTGGTCATTGAAGACTCACTATTCCTTGTATTAGGGTAAATTCATAAACTAATGAATTTTATATTAAGGAAACCCCTCTCCCAACCAATATAAATACCACCCTTCACACCCTCATTTCCTCACACCTATAAAGCTCCAAGAAATCTCTAAACTCTACCCAATCATCTTCTCTATTTACTTCCCCACTTCCAAGAGCTACGGGTCTCATCAAAAGACCAACATTAGGCCCTTAAAGAGGATCTTAAGGGAATGATTGAAGAGGTAATTTCTCTCCCTCTTCTCGTTTAATTTCCTTTCAAGTTCAAGTTCATTTAAGGATCTCTCCTCACCTATCATCATCTAAATGGTATTAAAAATCTAGTATTATAAATCTACTAGAATTGTATGATGATAATGAGATATTATATCATCTAACCCCATTCCCTATTCGTTTTATTGTATTAAAGACGACGTTGTCCGTGAGGTGTTAATTTATCACCTTCATGAATGACATGATTTCTTCTTCCATTTCTACCTTCAGATCTGGACATGAAACCAATTTCTTGGATGAACCCGAATTTTTTATATGTATTATTTCTTATTTAATGTTCTAGAAATAACCTACGGCCATATTAATAAGTGATAAGTTAAAACAAGATTGTTGTGATAAAAAAACCGCCCAAATTAACACCAACAATAATCATTTATTTCTTATCTAATGATTCGTCCACATGTATATAGTATAATTCAATATAAGATCATAAAAAATCCTATAATATCATTAATAACATGTAATATCAGTTCTGAATGTTTACCCATGTTCTACCTAAATACCAATTTATACAAATGAACCACTCAAAAAACCATAAAAACAAACATTCCCAAACAATGTTTTTTAAACTCTCTTACTCATCAAAAGGCACATAAAATTACATAATAAAACCATAATGAACCATATTAATGTCCACAATATTATTTTTTTCACATTAATAAATATAATGTCATTATACATGACATTAAAGAGAAGGAAGCAGACAAATACAATGTATGTGGAAATTCTCGAATCTAACTCTCATCCTTCAGGTTCTCCCTCTTTTTCTCCATTATTTTTGATATCGTTATTTCCTAAAGGTGATTTGTTCATAATTTCATTTACTTTTCTAGGATATTCTTGTTTTTCACTAGTATTTATGAAAAAAAAATTTCAAAAGAACTCTTCTTTCAAGAACACACTTTTACATATCATTCAAGATTGAATGTTCTTGTAACAGGTATGTTATTCCGTCATTCATTTAGGAACACAATTTTTATGAATGTGTTCTTATGTGATGGAACCCATTAAATTTCATGGGTTCATTATGTTCATTTATGTTATATGTTCATTGTGGTATGCATAATGAATGATATTGTTATGACGTGACGGGTGCGCCTGAAATTATATAGTGAAATATGAATGATTAAATGTGACGCGTGCGCCCGAAATTATACAACACTCCAATAAATTGTGTAATGTGATGAATCTCATGAGTAAATGTGAAATGATGTGTGAACAAGATGCTAGATTGTTTCACAAGTATGTGTGGTAATTAACCACTAAGCCATGATGATTCATTTTAATCCATTGCCACATTTCAAGTATTATATTTATGCTTCCTATCATGTTCATTATATTTTTCCCAATGTTATGATTATTCTCACCCCATGCTATATTTTTCTTATCAATCCTCTTACTGGGCTTCTAGATCACCTGTTTTGATGTATATCCTCAGGTGGCTACATGTACTAAGGAGAGGACAAGACCCAATAAAAGCTGTAGAAGAAGAAATTAAATAAATTCTTGTGCTTGATGTTGTAATTGTTATATATGGTCCTATCACTCCCAAGACAATAATCCATTGTACCCCCTATGTGTAATACAATTAGGTTTTTTATATTTAAAAGGATGTATTATAAATGTAAGAAAAGGTTGGGTCTTTATATGGGGAGAATGTAAAAACCCGGAATTTCTATTCAAATTATTTTTTAAATACACGGAAATTTTACAAGTCCACAAAAATTGAAGACCCATGATTCTGAGGCCCAGTTTCCCCAACATCAATATCTGTAGTTTTCTTCTAGTGCATTTAGTAAACGTATGGGAACGTTTTTATAAATTTTGAATCGGTGCTTGGAATTGAAATCTGAGGGCACCGTTGAACTCGTAGTGCTGGTATTCTCTTAAGAGGATGTTCACTTCGACGACAGTGGGTCGAGTTTAAAAGTTATTTTTTGGGTTTTCATGGAAAATAATAAAAATAATGTGAGATTCAATTTATTTTTATTTTAGGTGCCATGTGGGTTTTTGGTGGTTAAAACCTCCTCATGGAAGTTGTAGGTGGGACAAACACACCTTAACCTCCCATTAGAGGTTATGGTGATAGGGCCCCACCCAAACCTAACCTCCCGCGAGAGGTTACAACTTGGGGACCACAAGGTCTGAACCCCCTATTGATAGAGGAGAGTAGTACATCTCAATTTCCCTAATTATTGAGGGTGAGCCTCTTGACCTCCCCTTTAATTTAATCGGTTCCAACTCCCATAATTAATTTCTTCCAACACTCATGAATTAATTAGGGGAGCCATGTTTTTAAATTCCTAATTTGTTTTTTTGTCAGCAACTAAATAATAGAAAAACTCAGTGTATTATTATTTTTCTTGGTATTTTCCATTTGGTGGAGCTTAGGAAGAGAAGTGATTGGGGGAAATGTTCTTCCAATGAAGAACGCTCCACCGATGAAGAAAGATCCACCGACGAAGAACGCCGACCATCTTCGACTTCCTCCCTCAGATCCTAACAATTTGGGGAATCATCAACCAACCTACCCTCCTCATCGTCACCAACGAGACGACACAACTCAGGATTGGGAGTGCGTGGTGGGAACAATGAACGATAAATGCCTTCATCTTCTTCTCGTGACTTCAACGTCGACATCCAAAAATCAATGGTGGGGGGTTTATTATGTGTAAATTTCTATTTATTTTTTCCTTCATCGGATTGGAAATGAATAACTACATATTTGTAAAACATTTCTTATTCATCTTTCTTAATCTTTGATGAGTCAAGTGTTACCACCCTAAATGTGGATCATGTTAGACAAAACAACATGGCATGACCCCTCTGTTGTTCTTGTTTGTGTTGTTTCATGGCATGGTGACGATACGACATTGAAGGTGACGAAGGCACAAGAAAAGGATGCACGTACTATGGCCTCCGCAAACTGCACCACCCCTATAGCATTCTGATTCCACGACGCACTGGCTCTGTGGGCCAAACTGTCCCCGACCTCCCACGTGCCCTGCCCGAACCCCGCCGGCCTGCACTGCCCCAAGCCGTGCCGAACCGTGATGGCCCCTCCACCCAGCCCTTCTGAACGCCTGCCAGCCTGGCCACCCACCATTCCTATTGGTGCCCAGCCTAGCCGCCTGTCGGCCCGCCAGGCGCCCTACCAGGCCGCCCACGGCTCACCTGGCACCCTGTCCGGACGCCCCCGGTATGACCGCGCCCTACCTGGCAGCCCACCGGCCCACCGGCCCACCCGGCGCCCTGCTCGGCCGTGTGCCCGCTTGGTTGTGCCCTTCCCGGCACCCTCACGCCTTCCCGAACACCCAAACCGTCCTGTTGCCCCCCTCACATTGCCTTGCCCGCACCAGCCTGGCCGCCCCCTCCGGTCCGCGCCGAGCTGGGCTGCACCCTCACAACGCTTCAGGACGAACAGGCCCCGAGCCCGGGATGAACTGCCCTCATGGCTGGCTTGGCGGGGCCAAGTGGGCCAGGACGAACCTAAAGGCTAGCCCGCCAAATGGTCCCTGCCAGACCCAATGGTTCGGCCCAGACTAGGTTAGGCCGAGTCAGTCCGACCTAGTCGTACTGGACCCAGGCCCACTACCGACCCTTTACATTCTCTAGTCGTATCATTGGCACCGAACTATTGTTTGAAAAACCTTCAACGGCGCTGCTATTACTGGAGAGAAACAGTCCATTTGAATATACCCCACTGGAGTTCGTGATAAAGTTGAGATACAGTCAGGTTGGATCGTACATGAATCCAACTGGGCCCCCGGGAATAAAAGGCTAATAACTCAAATACTGAGCATCCAATTAATGCACCATCAGTTGCATTGAGAACTCTAAGACACGACGGACCTTTGAAATACTTTTTTGTGGGACTTCGTGGTAGCTAGGGCATCGACCATTTTCTTGTGGAGCGGATCTTTCGGAGATGAGCGAGCATTTCTGTGGGAACCTAGTAGTTGTCTACGACCCAACGACTAATGACTATTTGACTCGGAGTGACTCTATTATCCTAGTTGGGAGAACCTTGGTGACATGGAAGACCCACAATGGGGATCTCCTCTATATGACATGGCAGACCCACAATACTCTATAGTAGGAGTACACCAGAATGCTATGAGGGAGAGCGTATCTGTGTGATGTAACAGACCCACTGTGGGGAGTGCCTCTATGTGATGTGGCATACCCACATTACTAGATAGAATAAGTAACATAGCAGTCCATGGTTAGTGGGAAGCAGCTCTGTGGGACATGGTAGGCCCACTGTACTCGATAGAGGATGAGTTTTCTAGAAGTAGAGGGATCAGATTGATACCATCCTGAAAATAAAATTTAGGATGAGCTGAGTCAGTAACTTTTGTGTTTACCTGATGATTGAGATTGAATAATTGATAACTTACGTATATGTATAGGAATATACCTAAGGGGGGTTATCTGTTAATTTCATACTTTGTGGTTTATCATTTTTGGATTTTGTGGGACCTTGAGGGTCTCGAGGTCCCTACTGAGTATCAGTATACTCACCACTACACAATCTATGCACGCACCTCATTGTGTTGGTAGCAGAAGACGAACAACTCTGACTAAGGCTGAGAGTACCAGGACTGGACGATACCCGGAGGTGGACCACGCAGCATGAAGTTATATAAAGGAGACAAATGGACCTGGAGTGTTGTGGAGGCATTCTGTACCTACCATTTGGGTAGGATTTCCTAGTGGATGATCCATGAGCTATTTTCCCTTTTTCCAGTACTTGTACATTCAGTTTCCTTGTACATTACAGTTGGGCTTGTATTTCCGACAGCTTTCAGATTTTAGCACTCTTTTGTACACAGTTGTACTAAGTGTTTTTCTTCCAGATTGTACACTATTTTTGTGTGATTACAGTTTATAAATTTATCGCCTTCCCAGTTTATGGGAATTAAGACATTGGTGCTAGTCGGCAGCCGCTGGCCTATGGAAGGCGGGCTTGGGGTAGTCAAGGCATGGGCCACGAGGGATAGGTCGTGACATTTTAGATGAACTTATTCTTTCCAAATATTTTGATGCTTGACCAGTGAATCATTCGATGGTTTAAAATCATGTTATTTAACTTCATTAATATTGATTCTAGAACTCATATTTTGATTCATATATTTTCTCATAATACTAAAGGATGTTGATATCTGTGTTTATTTGACAATATTTCCTTTTATAAATATAAGGAATCAGCCTTGAAACATTATATTATATTGAAATGAATAAAAAATTCTCATTGAGGATCTTTTCCGGTTTAGAGTTGTAGAGAAATAGACCATAACTATTAAATATTAAATTGAAACTAACATGTTGATACTACTACTCAGTATACATTTTTTCGTATAATAAAATCTCTTAAAAAGAAACATGTCTAGTTACATGTGTTAGACAACATGAATTTTTATTGATCCTTTAATTGACCATATTCCACATAATGTCCTGTGAAAAAATTTCAAAAACTAGGGATGAGCATAAAAAACACAGTAATGTATACAAAATGAAAGAATACTATTAGTTTTTCAAAACAACATGTAAACAATAAATACCTTATCATAATTAATACTTTTCACCTTTATGAATTAGTAAATACTCTTAAATGAATAAAAGATCATGTCTTTCAATTTTGTAACTAAAACATTACCATAAAACCCATATAAATAACACATTATATATAAATGTAACTTGGGACATAAACATACAAACATAATATTAACATACTTTTGACTTCACCCTCGCCCGCTTGGGCAGACAGGAGGAGCCACTTGTGATATTTGATATATTGAACTCCCTTCCCCTTGAGTGCATTACTGTGGTGCAAGGTGACTCCCTTGGACTCGACCAATTTTGACCTCCTTGAAGGGAGGTCCTTTATTTTTCTGTGCTTCGGCAATAATAATAAAAAAAGTACTTTTCAGTGACATACGTTTGACTTCCACACATTCCACTAAATGGAATAGCCATACAACCGTCTTCCATTCCTAGTACATTGGAGGTTATAACATAACCACTGGTCCTGGTTTATCTCACCCCTCTCATCATTTGGGTTATCATGTATCCTCCCTTCAAATGTATAAGTAAAATTATAGAATCACGACACATAAAATATTGAAAATATAAAAACATCACTAATAATATTTCATTTGAAATCAAAATAAATCATTTCAAGATATTTAAATAATAAATTGATTTCAAAAACCATTTTTAAATCCCTAACACCCCCAAAAAAATAGAATAAGGGGTTTTTTTAATTTTAAAAACATTAAATATTATAGAGTAAGTCAACTAACGATTACAGCGGTAGAGAGGTCATTGTCACCGCAAAAATTAAAAACATTACATTTTTCATTTCATAAAACACTTCACAGAGAAAAGATTGCCTTTTAAATAATTAAAAAGTTAAAGGGGTTTATTATATACTGTATTAAAGTAAGTCATGTATAAATCAATGTATGCAATAATTAATGGATATTGAGATGAAGTCCCTTACCTCATGTCCGACATGAATCGTTCGTTCTTTAATCACCTGAATAATAAATATAATTTAATTTATAATTAATTAATATAATTTTTCGAGTTTCTTATTCCCTTTATTATCATTTATTATCTTTCTATAACAATTAGTTAAGTATTTGAGTTCATATCGTACATTTTGCTGATTTCGGAACTTGAGTAAAAAATGAATTGTTATAACTAAAAATTATCAAGGTGAACAAAATTAAATTATCTATAGAATGATATTCATGATTTAGATATCATATATATCATATATATATCAACTATATATATTTATTTAAAATAGTATATAAAAGATAGGGGTATGAAATGAAATGCAACATTTTTTGAGACGGTTAGAGAGATGTATGCATGAACGCTACATTCATTTCTATTTAATATTTAATGGAATGAAAATTAAATGTTACAAAGATATACTATAATTATAGTATAATATCATATATAAAATTTCAATAACTCCATCCTTTATACATTCCATGTATGTCATGAATGAGTCACATCTCTTTGAGGGGTCAATAGTCTGTACTTTCTGAAATTAAATTATCTTGTTTACCCCTAATGGAAACCATAATGGAATGACATAAATGAATCTTTAAGAAGTATAGAGACACTATTAATATAATATATAAAACATATAAATACAATTCCATCATTATTTCCACCATTAGAGGTTGTTGAAGAAAATTGAACAATCATCGTTTCGCGAGGGAGCAGTTCGTCGTCCAGAGAAACTGTATGTTCTTTAAACATTAGATGGAGGTGTGTGTATGTTTTCTTAGAATACTTCTCATAAAAAATCTAGTTTTTATATTATACTAGTTTTATATAAAATAAAGGAGTAAAATTATTATAGCGGTGTTTGGTGAAGAAAAAATTAAAAAAAGATCTTAATTGAAGATGTTACCTTCAAAATGGATAACTCCTATTGGGTTGAACAAAAAAAATTTATGGACGTGACTTCTGCCTAATGTAAGGATTCTAGGGGGAATAGAGGGATGTACCATACATAACTGGTTGAGGATGGATGATCCATGCAGCTTGAGAGGTGTGAGTAACGAGTTAAATGTGATGGTTTTTTATTAGGGGAAGTGGGTCCCTTTAAGAAAGTTTGATAATATTATTTTATTATACAATGAATTTTGGTTTCACAAGGTCCAAAAGTCATTAAAGTAAAATATAATACTACTCATGTTTGAAATAAAATCATCCAATAAGAATCGGACTAGTTTGGGATATTTTTTAATCATTATAATGTTATTTATTTAAATAATTCAATAACGAGGAAAACACTACATCCTTATTGTGTCATTAATAATTATATATATTAGTTTTCTAAAAAAATTAAAAATAACCATGATGTATGAAATGTTTATATCTTCCAAAAAATTATTTATTTTTTAGAATAAAACTTATATAACCCCATGTAAAAATTGATTTACTAAAATATATATGTTTTTATCATTTTTTTCTTTACATTAAATTAATTAATATAATGTGTCATTATCAATACTAAGTGGATCCATGGGGTCCCAAAATAGACCCAAATATGACCACGTTCATAAATGTGTCATCCAATATAATTAGGACACATTCTAGATAAATAAATGTTATTATAATATTATTTTTACATTAAATTACTCTATTTAACTTTAATCATGGTATATAAAAGTCAAAAGATAGTATTTACCAAAAATTATTTTCATCTTATTTTACCACAATTTACATAATAATAAAAACCATGTATGTTAAATGTATGAAATTAAATTCACAGAAGTGGGAAAATTTTCATTCAAGGTCTATTTTACAAAATTAATAAAATATAAGTTGATGAAATTAATTTTAAAATTAATTCCCATTCTCAAACCAAAATGTTTGTTTTTAAAAATTAATTACTACTAAAATATTGACACTATTTATGTCCAATTTCAAATTAATATTACTATTAATGACCAAAATTAGATAAATGGTAAAAATATAATCTATGTACTCTTTAAAACCAATTAAAAAGTTAATCTATCCATATAAATAAATTATATTGAAGGGTAGTTTTGATATGAAATAAAATTTTTTCACTATTCATTAAAAATTGAATTTATTCAGAAAAGTACCAAAAAAATTAGCCAATGTAAATTTTGATCTCTCAAATCTAAAGAAGAATTTTATTTTGTCAAATATAACATGAAATGTGTCCAAAAATTGATTTAAAGACGGTTCTCCAATAGAAGGCAGTAAATCGATATTTTAAATAATATTAGAGTATTTATAATTTAAATTTGATTCATTCACAATTTAAGCCTTTAATATTTATTAGATAAATGTAAAAAAAATTTAAATACATGTATAATCATATTGTTGTTAGTTTTGTTCATTTCCTCCATTACAATGTCTAGGCATTAACTACCATTTAAAATAATATTATTTTATTATTTTATTTTTCGATATAACTGCATGTTGGGTGCTAAGTAAGATTTAAAATAAACCCTTTGTTGCGTATCATATACTCCATTGAACATAACATACCTTTTAAAGTAAAATTAACATTTAATTTACAAATATTAAAAAATATGAAAAATTATTATTATTTATTTACACGCGATGTTACATCCTTCCCCCTTTTCCAAATTGTGTCCTCTAAATTTTATTCACTTATCAAATAAATTAGGGTATTTATCTCTCATAGTATTATCATATTCCCAAGTTTCCTTTTAAACCATATGGTTCTTTCATAAAATATTTTACCTGATATATTACCTTATTCGACACCACATTCTATCTTTAATAAGGAATCTAGATGGGTTGTTCCTTATAAGAGTAATTCTCTTCCAATTGAACTACCTCTGGGTTCAAGACCTGTGATGAATCTGAAATATAGATTCTCAATATAAAAACATGACATAAAATGTGTTCTAGGGATAAAATTGGTGGTAAAGCCACTTTTTACGCAACTGATCCAACATTATCATGGATTTATTAAGGACAAAGGAACCTCATACTCAACATTCCATTCTTAGAAAAATGCATCACACTTTTCGAAGGAGATACTATGTGAAATACATGATCACCTACCTAAAATGAATGATCCTTCCTCTAGTTATCTGCATAACTTCTCATCCTACTTTGAGTTGTTCTCGGGTTCTTCTGAATAAATTTTACTTTTTCTACCATCTCCTCTACCAATTCTAGTCCCATCAACTTCCATTCACCTACTTTATCCCAAAAATATAGAGTTCGACCCCACTTCCTATATAATGCCTCAAATATAGCCATCTGTATACTGGAATGAAAAATGTTAATATATTTATACTCAACAAAAGAAATATGTTGGTCCCAACATACATGGTAATCCATTTAATAAGCACATAACATATCTTCCAATGTCGAAATTGTTCGTTTTCAATCCCCATATGATTATGGATGAAAAGTTGTTATAAATTTTATTTCAGTACCCAACAAATTTTGAAGGCCTTTTAAAAGATACATGTGAACCTAAAATCACGATCAGATACAATAGAGATGGGAACTTCATTAATCCTTGTCATCCCTTTAACATACAATCAATAAAGTTGATCTAGATTCAAAGTATCTTTAATAGGAATTAAATGACCAGATTTAATCAATTGACAAACAATAACCTAGACATCATTGTTACCACTATATTCCTTCTGTAATCCCACAACAATGTCCATGAATATATTTTCCCATTTTCAATCTGGCACTAGTAAAGACTGAATCATCACTTTTAGTAACTGCCACTCTACAATAACCTCTTGGAAAGTCACACTATTCATAGTAAAGTCAGCAATATTACATTTTATTATATCAAACTAGTAACACTCTTGAAGATCTTTTTACATCTTATTACTTCCAAGATGAACCCAAAATGGAGAACTATGAGATTCACCTAACAACTCATTCTTAAACTATGAATCAAAAGTCACACATCATCTCTTCCGAATACTCAGAATAAAATCATTATCAATAATAAATTCCCGAAAATTACTATTTTGAACCAACTCTACCTTTTTTGGAAGCTCACAATCTGTATTCTATGATTACATAATTCTGTCAAATAGAGATGATTTCACTGACACCAGAAATAAAACATTGAAATTTAATGCATAACAACTTCTATGCCAAATTTCATAAAATCAAAAACCAAAAAATCAAATTCCATATGTAGCAAGGTTAAGGAAGAATTACTTTTTTGACTCAAAGCATTAGCCACATTATTTTCTTTTCCTGAATGGTAATGAATCGTGTAATCATAATCCTTGATTAATTGAAAAAATATCTTTTGTCCTATGTTTAATTCATTCTTAGTTAATATATACTTCAAACATTGTTTGTTAGTAAATATTTCACATTTAACTCCATAAAAATGATTCCTCCAAATTTTAAAAAAAACAGTAGAGAATTCCAAATCATGTTTAGGGTAATTTATCTAATGGGGATTAAACTGACATAAAGAATAAGAAATTATTTAATCATTTTGTGTAATGACACAACAAATTCCATTCAACTAAACATCATTATAGATAACCAACTCACCATTTCGAGAATTCAATTCAAAAACTGGAGCACTCACCAATATTCATTCAATTATTGAAATCAATCATCACATTCATTTTTTCAAATCATCTTAACACCTTTTCGAGTTAACATAGTCATTGGGCTAGATAAACGTTTTATTAAAAACATCCTATAATAACCTTCTAAAACAAGAAAACTACGGATATAGGTAAATTTTTGGCTCTTGGAAATTCATCAAAAAGTTATGTTTTAGGTGGATCAACAGTTATTCCATTTTTTTTAAAAAGGTAACCATGAAAAGAAATTTTTTCTAACAAAACATCTCACTTGATTAATTTACCATAAAATTTCATTTCTTCTAATGATTGAAAGCAAACCCTCAAATGACTCTCATGTTCCTATTTACATTAGCAATAAACCAAAATATAATCAATGAACACAACCAAAAACATATCCAAGAACTCAATGAAATTTCTATTTATAAGATCAATGATTAATATAGGTGCATTGGTTTACCTAAATTTCATTACTAGAAATTCATAATGGCCTTATCTATTATGAAATATGGTCTTCAAAATGATGGATTCCTTTAATTTAAACTGATGGTTCCCCGACACCAAATGAATCTTTGAAAAATACTGAGCTCCCTCGAGCTGAAAATAATTCATTTGATGGCCCAATATCTACTGATGTTGTCGTAATGGAATTCACTAGCCCTTTCTACTTGTATTCTGACTGTTTTACCTTATTTGAGTTCTTCGTTGGAAACTCATTTTCATTATAACCCATTTCATTGCACGTAAAACATCTTACTATAGGCTTTTCATAGCCCGCTTGATCATTTTACTTACAGTTACGAGCAATTTGACCAGACATACCACATGACATGCACTTTCCATGCATTTATAAACATTCTCCAGGATGGTTTTTACCACACTTCTAATTGGATGGATATTTAATTTTCATACCTACAGGATTCTTTGATTAATTTTTTCCCTTGGTCTGCCAACTTGACCACTTCTTTTGTTTACTTTCTTGGAACACCTGATCATCAAAAAAACTCCATTTATAACATCTTGGTCTATATAAAATATTTTTCATAGAGTTTGAATTCATGAGAGGCTAATGATCTTTGATATCAAAGATTCAGTCCTGAGTAAAATCTATTTATCTTACTATCAAGATCTCACATGAAATTTGGAGGATATCTTGCCTGTCGATTGAATTTTTCTTCATAAGAAGAAACTAAGTCGTCATCCTCCTCCCTCAATTCTAAGAATAGTTTTTCCATCATAAGATAACCACCTTAGAAGAATATTTATCAAGAAACATACCTTTGAATCCATCCCAATCAAGATAATTGATCTACTCACTACCCCAGATATTTTTTACCTTTGACCACCACTGATCTGCTTCACCTTGAAAATGGTAGACAACGATACTATCATTTTAATGTTATGGACACCACATGAAATAAAAAATATTCTCGTGTTCTTTAATAAAACCTTAATTTGGAACATTTTTAGATGATCTTTTGAATGAAGGGGGAATTTCCTCCTGAAATGCTCCACTACTTACATATTCCGCTTTGGTTGATCTGGCTGATTTCATGCATGGATACCACCATCATTTATAGAATGTGTCAACTGTGCCATCACTACAACACGTTGTTCAGTTCTGAATCTGACCGCACTAGGTTTATGATTGGGATGATTATTCTAATATTATGAAATTCCTACCTAACCACCATTTTTCCTCAACAAAAAACCATTCTGAACATTGAAATATCATAGGTGAAGTAATATTTTAATCTATAAATTTTATATCATTTCAATCATACAATAAATTAATTTATAAAAATTAATTTAACAATATTCTATCTCTTAAAGATTTAAAAAAAGACCTATAATAAAAACTATAAGGACCCAACCATAAATTATTATATAGTCTTCAATTAAATCAATAATTCAAATTGATGATCTTTTGGGTTTAGAGTTTTAGATAATTATTCTGTAACTATGGCACATCAACGTGAAAATTACATGTAGACACCACTACTCAGTATCCATTTATTCATATAATGAAAACTCTTAAAAAACTAGTCTAGTTCCATGTTTCATATAGTATGACCATTTCTTGATCCCATCCTTAATCCTATTCCACTTTATGTCCCTTAGAAAACATTTCAAAAACATGGGATTTTAATAATATGCTCAGTATAGAATAAAAAAGAAGAAAAACCATTTTTTTTCAAAACCATAAATAAACCATGAATACCATATCATACATAGTAATTTTCACCATTATGAAGAAGTTAATATTATTAACTGAATAAAAGATCATTTCTCACCATTTTGTAATCAAATCATTACCAAAAAACCAGTAGAATGAACACATAACATATAATTCTAACTTGGGACATAAACATATTTAAATAGAATATCTATACCTCTTACTTCCACACATATCAATAAATGGAATATCCATACAGACGTCTTACATACCCAATGCATTGGAGGTTATAATGTTACTACATGTTCTGGTTTATCATGACACAACCAGTCATTTGGTTTATCATGTAATCACCCGTCAAATGTCCATGTACCATAAAAAATCATTACACATAAAATATTTCAAATGTAACTATTTTTCTAATAAAATTTCATTTTCAATAAAAATAAATCATTTAAAGGTATTTAAATAATAAATCGATTTTAGATAGAATTTTCAATTCAAAAACACCGAAAAACAGAATAAGGGATATCTTTTTCATTTTAAAAACATCACGACTTTTAGAAGAAACCAACTAACCATTACGGTGGCGGAGAAGATATTGTCACTGGAAACGTTAAAAACATTAATTTTATCATTTAGTAAAACTATTCATATAAAAAATATTCCCTTTAAATGAAATTAAATGCCACGGGGTTTTATTATATACTTTTTAAAAGAATGTCGTGTATAAATCAAAGTATGCCTCAATGAAAGGAGATTGAGACGATGTCACATTCCTCGTGTCTCACATGATCCGTTCATTCTTTAATATCTTGAATAATATAGAGTTGTTAATTTATACATTATTAAGAACATTTTTCAAGTTTATTATTGTTTTTAAATCATTTATTACATATATATAACAATTAGTTAATTATTTGAGTTCATATTAGACATTTTTCGAATGTTCGGAACATGAGTTAAAAAATTAACTTGTTATAATTATAAATTGTCAATGTGGTAAAAATTCTATTATCTCCACAATGATATTCATTATTTAGATATCATATATATCATACATATGTAGTATATATATGTATTTATAATAGTACATAAAATTTTTAGGTAAGAAATAAATTGCACTATTTTGGGAGATAGTAAGTCATACGTACGCATGAACGCTACTTTCATTTCTATTTCATATTTATTGAAATGATAAAAAATGATACATAGGTAAATTATAATTCAACTATATTATCATATATATAATTTCATTATATCGATCATTTATACATTCCACATATGGCATGAACGAGTCATATTACTTTTAGGGGGAGGTAGTCAACATTTCCTCAAATGAAATTACTGCGTTTACCCATAATGGAAACAAGAAAGGTATGATATTAATAAAAATTAACGAAGAATAGATAAAATAAAAATATAATATATATCAAATATAAATATATTACATCATAATGGCCACAATGATTGGTGGTTGGAAATAATTAAACAATCATCGTTTCATGATGCAGTTGTTAGCCATCCACAGAAATAGTGTCTTGTTTACCCATTAAATGTAGGTATGTTTTACTTTTGTTCAAATATATCTAATAACAACAACCTATTATATATATGGAATTGGTGATTCTATTAAATAAATGAATAAAAAAATTTATGGGGGTCGGAGAAGGAAAAATAAAACAAAAGAACTTAAAATAATTTGTTACCTTCAAATCAGATTACTCCTATTAGTTTGAAACAAAAGGATTTCTTGAAGTTACTTCAGCCAAATATAAGTATTATATGTGGAATAGAGGGATATAGGGAACATAATTAGGTAGATTTTGGATGATACAAGGTGAATGAGAGTTGTGAGTAATCAGTTAGAGGTGAGGGCTTTTTGTAATGGGGAGGAGAGGCTCTTTAGTAATGTTCGAAAATATTATTTTATTATAAATTGATTTTCTATTTATAAAGGTATAAGACTCATTAATGTTGAATATATGATGACTCATGTTAGAAATAAAATAATCAAATAAAAATTTTAATTGTTTTGAATATTGTTTTATTCTTTATATTTTTATTAGTTTAAATCATTCATTAACGAGGTAAATAATGTGTCATTATTGTATCATAAATAATTTTATTTATTTGATGTCAAAAAATTATAAAAAAATTCCATGATTTAGGAAATATTTTTAGCCTCATAATGAATATTTATAGTCGAGAATATATCTTATATATCCTTTTATAAATATTGATTTACTATTTTATATATGTTTATGCCATTTTTTTCTTCACTTTAAATTAATTTATATAAAGTGTCATTATCACTCATAAGTTGCTTCATGGGGTCTCTAAATCGACCCAAGGATGGCCATGGTCGTAAATGTATCTTAAAATTAGATTATGACACATGTTATGTTCTATTAATATTAATATAATATAATATTTAACTTGAGTTACCCTATTTACCATTAACCGTCGTAAAACAAGTCAAAATCTACTATTCACCAAAAATTATTTTCATTTTATTGAACAAAATATTACTTAATAATAACAAACATGTATGTTATGTTTTTGAAATTTAATTCTCAAAAGCGGTAAAATTTCATTAAACCGAAAAGTTGGTTTTTTAACTACTCCGAGTTTTCCCTAGTCATCAAAAATTGAAGTTTTTTCAGAAAAAACAAAAAAATTAACATATGCTATATTTGATATTCAGAATTCAAAAAAGATGTCTATTTTAAAAAATTCAAAACATATAAGTTGGAATAATTAATTTTAAAATTTATTCATTTTGTCAAAGAAAGCGTGTTTTGGGAAATAATTACTAATAAAAGATTGACATTTGTTTGTGCCCAATTTCAAAGTGAAATTACTTCCAATAAAAATAATTAGATAAAATGCTAAAAAAATAATCTAGTTACAGATAAAAATAATTAGATATATAATATAAAATTTTAAATAAATTATATTAAAATATAGCTTGGTTATAAAATAAAGTATTTTTCACAATTCATTAAAAATAAATTTAATCATAAAAATAACAATTAATTTAAAAAAGTAAATTTTTATGTCCAAAATCTAAAGAAAAATTTTATTTTTTCATATAGAACATATAAAAGTGACCCAAACTAGATTTAAATAGGTTGATCTATTAAAATGCATTAAATTAACCATTTAAAGAATAATATAGTGTTTAGGCTTAAAATTAGATTTATTCGCATTTTTAACCTCTAAAATATATCGAATACTTGTAACAACATTTAACAAATATGTATAATAATATAGTAGTTAGTTCTGATCATCCCACTATTATAACAGTCAGGCATTAAATTCTATTTAGAATAATATTATTTTAATTTTCTTATTTTCCTCTATAACACCATGTTGTGTGAAACATATGATTTCAAAAAAATTATTAATGTTTATCAGGTATTCCATCGAACATAACATCCCCATTAAATTAAAATTAATATTTAATTCAAAAAATATTAATAAAAATGAAATTGTTTTATTCTTTATTTTCCTCGGATGTTATAACAGAAGTATTAATACATGTTTAGAGACTATCAATCATGTTATATAAGAATACTATCCTAATGAAATTCTTTATTTGTACATAATTTTCTAAAGCATAGATATTTCAGGTTCAGATGTTTTTAGAAACAACTTTTGAATTTTTCATGATGGTTTGGAATTTACCACGGAAGACCACCTATATTCTTGGGTTATATGCGAGAAGGATAATTGATAGAGTCTATAGAACCAATTGATATGATATTTCACATTTTACAAAAATAAATTATGTTTTTATTTTTCAATTGTATTCTTAATTTACATGGAATTAAATTGGGGGACATCATGAAAAAATAAATGTTAGATGATGATCTATCTTATATTGGTTAAAAATTCATTCTAAACATGTTGTTTACATTGAAATATTATCAGTGTAAATAAATATCTAATTTAAAATACTTTGGAAGGGATAGATTTTATTTATGATGTATTTCACTCTTTTCAGCATGTAGGATCACTTATCATGTTTTTTTATTTCTAACTCTTATCTTATACCTTGTAGTTTTAAAATTTGTCTTAGGGGTGGAATCCATTGAATATTTGTTTTATTCTTTATTTTGATCACAACTAATGTGGTTGATGATGTAGTTATTTCATATGTTTACATGTATTAAAATCCTATTATATATTACTTTTATTTTTTTGGTATGATTTATGTTATATCATGTATCTTCAAAATTAATTGTAAGGGGATTTTTTTTAATGAGGACTAATTTCAATGGATTTTATGTGGAAATAGTATGTATTTTTATATTATTTTGTGATTCCTTGTTTGAAATATCCTAATTGTGATGAATCATAGAGGTGATGTCATCATTGTCGAACATCCTTTTCACGAAATAGATTTTATCAAAAAAATCACATGGTAGTATGTCAGATCCAATCATACATATGGGTGTAATTTTTTTAATAAACAAATAAATGATGGATCTAATTCTATATCCAATGGGGATTATCATTTATAGATTCAATTAAATGGTATATTTTAGGTAAAATATTATTATATATAAGTCTATGGATTAGGTAAATTTGAATTATAATTTTACTCTATTAGAGGTATGAAGTGTATTTAATACATTATCATCTTAAAATTAATTTATAAGGGTTAATCTAATTCTTGTATATCATATATTATTATTTATGAGTTGGTGTTACAGTAGGGGGTATTCCATTCGTGTGTGATCATTACCCACTTTTGGTAATTTATAATGAATTGTGTCTAAATTTATTCCATGTTGGTAATCAATTCCAATAAATAATATTGGGTTATAATTCATTGTTCTTGAGGTTGATTTTTTATTAGTATATTATTATCAAGGATTTTGTAATCTAATTTATATTTCATATTAGAGGTTCCTATAATAAAATTCAGTTTTTATCACCCAATAGAGTCATCATTTTCATATTGGGATCGTGGGATATTGGTGTAAAGAGAGTATAACATGTTTTTTACATACATTTGAATGATATGATGATTTTTTGTGGAATTTATCTAAAGATAATTGATAAAAAATATTAAAGAAATTATTCTATAGACAAGTTATTATCCAACGGTTTTTACAGATTATTTTTCAGGAATAAAAAACTATGATATAGGTTCACTTCACATTTGACCAAATATAAAAGAGAATTACTATTTCTATTTTTTAATATAATATTTAATATACCGATTTGGAGGTATTATAATATTTTAAATGATGATATAGAGGGAATTATAAATATTTATCCTAATGTGTCATCTTAGATTCAAAATATAACATTAAAATGAATGAATATGAAATCATCTTTCTTTGTAATGACTAGTAAAATGTTATTCAGGAGGCTGTCAAAACTACGTAACCAATACCAAGGATAGAAAATATTTTTAATTATTGTAATGATTATTATAGTTATAGAAGAATGTACAATGTTAGAATAACCATAAATTGGGAGTTAAATATGAGGATATACATAGTACAATTTTCATGTGCCAATAAGGGATTATCATATGAATAGTTATGGAATTTTTTCTCCCTAATAATAATGTAGTATCTGCATAATTTATTTACTATAAATTCTTTATATTTATCAACATATTATTTTTCATTTTTTATATTCTATATTTTTATCAAAATTAACGAGAGAACAAATGAAAAATTTGATTACAATCAATATAATCTAGATAGAATATAATTTATATAAAATAATTATAAATGATTGTTTTGAATCCATGAATTGATTGTTATTTCTCACATTATATATAATAGTTGAATTATAGTGGATCCATAAAAAATTGATTTGTATGTCATTATAGAATAAACAATGGTGATTGAATTTTATAGATTCATATTTTCTACATGTTGATGGTTATGGTTTTATCTGGATTTCTATAAAATTAAATACCTAGTTAGATTTTTTACAAATAAATGTGACTTATTTTTGGGTAAAAACATCTTAATTATCATCGTATTATTTAATCACGAGGTTAGCATCTGATTATATTTTTATTCATGATGAACCTGGTTTTGGGTATGATGTTTTTTATGATGGATCAGTAATGATACTTTCATGTGTCTCAATATATAGGAAATAAGTTGTGGAATATGTGTCCACGTAACTAGATAATTTTGAGCAAATCTATCCAAATCTTTACTATTAGTTGGAATTTATTATTCTCACTCTAATAAATTGGTACAACTATTTATTTTGGAATATATTTATGGGATACTAAAATTGTATCTTTGTAAATTATATTTTTACTTATAGTGGGATGAATAAAATATAGAAAAATTTGGTTTAGTGTATTTATGTATAATATTTTTATATTTAATATACATGGGGAAAGGATAATGTTGTTGTTAATGAATTGATAAAAAATATTGTGAATCATTGAATGATAAATTTTATTAGAGGAGTGGTCTCTAATGATTTTTTGGATGAGATTATTATGGTAACAGATAAGAATGGTGGGATGATGTTTATTTATTAGTTAAAGGACGAATAATAATTTGATAATTGTATTTAGTTTTTACTGTTAAAAAGAACAGAGTTCAATAATTTTAGTAAAATCTAAAATAGTGGGGAGACAGTGTATTATTTTCCTTAGTCACCCATTGGTTCTTTATGTTTTACATGAGTGATTTTAATTATTATATATTATAGTAAAGTATTTATGGATAGCTAAAATATGTGTTTCCGGTCTATACAACCAAGTACCACACAAACATATCATGATGCTAGATATCCGTATTGGTGTCTTTGGATGAGGAGATCAATTGAAAACATTATTTCATGATATCATAATTTCATAATGATTATGTAAATATAATTGAGACCATATGTATTATTGAAATATTTAAAAATTATAATGTGGTAGTATGATTATATATTTGTAATACTTTTTGATTCTATACAAGTGAAAAATAGTTAGAATGATGGGATTTTTGTGATAATTTATTATCATATTAATGTTATTAATTTCTTTTGTATTAAATACACCATGGTGTGGATTAGAATGAGAGCTTGAATGTCTTTGTGATCATTAAAATCTAAGTGGTTCCCATTGCAATTGTATCTCATAGTGAACCTTGGTTTTCATCTTATTATTTTAATGTATTCCAAGATGTGATGTGTACATAGTTTAAAATAATGAAAATGAATCTTTCATAGATGAATTTGTAAATGATTGAACCACTAAAATTCACAATGATATGCTTCAAGTTTACATGAATTATTTCTGTTGTTAATCAAATTGAAATATCCCATTATTTTTATTTGATGTTAAAAATAGTAATTTTTTTGTTTAAAATGACTCAATTATACGCTTTGGAATTGGGGCGTTTTAAATCACCATTATATTATTCATTTTTGGGATAACATGATTTAGTGGTACTGAGCCTTTTTTATAATGAAATGATAAAAAATATATTGTAAATTTGAATGGGCATTGTGAAATAGTAGAATGATCAATGATCCTATATGAAATTTCTAATCCACCCATATGATTTTATGCATATTTAACATTGAATTCATATATTTTAAACTAATAATGTAATAAATTTATATCATTAACATGGTATAATTTTATTAATGTTTTATTCATTTTGATATCATTGAACATCTTTAAATGAGAGAATTATTATTATTGACATAACATTTGTCTTGATTTAGTTTCATGACATATTATAGTATTCAAAAATTAAAACTATTAACCAAAACTATAAAATGAATATTATGTTGAGGATGATGATATAAAACCTAAAAAATATTTGGATGAGTAGATAGATCATATTATAGATCCCCAGGGAAATGTGTTTCACCATAAAATCGTTACATTCGTATGTATATAATTGAAAAGCAATCGAGATACTCCCTTGATATGATAGATAGAATCATTCATGATAATAAAGCATCAAATATATTCCAGGAATCTATAATCATGATTCCAATTTAGGGAAATACAGATTAATAGAAAGTAGAAATTTTATACAATCACAGAACACAAATACATTTTATTTTAAAATTAGTAAATCTCATTCATGGATCTAATGTTTTGTGGGCCTTTAGGGTAGTAATTATAGAACATGGAGACAATTGGAATAGTGCATAGTCAAATCATGGTTATGAGTAACTATCTGATAATTATATGGGATGAATCTCTAGGATTCATATGAATTTTTTACTATCTGATAATGTATTTCTAATTAATTGATCCTCTATGAAAATCCTATGACAATATTTGTATTTGAAGAGTGGATGTTGTATGTCTTTAGAATTTTTTACCCAATGGTGTGGACCTCTCTATGTAAAATTGAGGATTCAATGTCTTGTTTTAGTGGTGAAAACATGTTTGGAGAAATTTTTTTCTAACTATTTTTTCTTACCATTTTTCTCATAATACTTTTATAAAAAAAGAATTTACCTTCATACAAGTGGTTTTTTATCAGTAATCACAATCCAATAAATAGTTATCCTAAATTATCCAATCTCATATGAAATATATGATCCACTTCTTGAATACTTATAAATTATTCTCCATTATTAGTTGATATAAACATGCTATGTTTTCTTAATATATTTCTCCTCTAAATCCCATATCTTCACTATATTTATCCTACACTTTATCAATTGGAACCGTTTTGCTATGTGACTGTAAGATCTATATATGTTTCATTGATGTAATATATGATGTTTTATATATATATTAGTTAGTAAGGATGTTGTCTCTTTAGTCAAAATATATACTTACTATATTAATATTATTTTCACCACAATCATCATTGGTGTCTCTTTCAAATGGTTCTATAAAATTAATTACTCATTATTTTTTAAAATTCAATTTTTTTGTTCTGTAATTAAATTTAATAGATTTATATTAAGTGTTTGTTTACGAAAATGATTCATGGGTTGATGAAATATTTATCTTATTATGGGTTTTAAATAATAATATTTTTATATAAAACCTATTATTAATGAAATAAAAAAACAAATATATTTAATTAAATTCAATTTTCATGAAAGGGTGAAGTGATTATTTTAATGTTAAATGATTTATAATATTTTTTTATTTAATTATTTTTCAAACATATTTCATTGGGGTCAATGGGTACATATTGTAATAGAAATATAATACTTTAAAATGTATGTGAAATCATTAATTCATTTATGTGATGTCAATACACTAAATAATGTCTCCATATTAGTAGGATTAAAGGTATTCATGGATTAATTTCACCTCATCTATCTTATAGTGTATTAAAATTTAATAGATTTGAAAATGTTCATGGTTAATTAAATGAGGATTTTTTTTAATGATTTATTTCCCAGGTATTTCTCTCTATGTACATGGATTTTTTATTACTACAATCACTTTTTAGTCGTGTTTATAGTAAAATTATTGTTTCATTTTATATAGATTTTCTATGGGAAACTATATATTTTCCAAGTTTAAAATTTTATAAAAAATATTCATCATATTTTTTTATATCATATGATACTAATGGTTTTATGATTATAAAAAAATTTTATATTAATGTTGGTCACATAATTGATGTTTTGTTAAGGAATTATTCATACTGAAATATAGTTTTTTAAGAAATATGTAAAATATATTGTTCCTTGTAAGAGATAAGAATCAAATAGATATTTTTTAATTCATTTTTATATGTGTTGGTCTTTATGGATAGTCACATATTGATGTATTTTTTCATTATTTTACAATGATTTAGGGTTTATCCATTTTTTGTATGTCTCATAGATGAGTAAATTTATTCTGTTTTTACTTTATTTTATCATGTACACTCAGTTATTAATGAGATATTTTTTAGGTCCTTTAACTATTATATCTATGGTGGTAGGTCACATAGGTAACATGGAATTTGAAGCTTACTGTTTTCAATGAAATGATTATATGGATGAAGTTAATATTCTTAATAATAACCATATAAAGGTCATGTTATGTATATATAAAGGAATATTTTTCATCCACTAGTTAATTGTTTAGTTGATTTACAACATAAAAATTTTAGGGATTTATACAAATGTACATATTTATTAGAAACACAAAAAAAATTTAAAATCCTATATTTAATCCATTAAAATAAATACAACATAAGTTATACAACACCAAAAAATTACAGTGTTTTTATGCTAAAAAAAATTTATAGGGGTTTCAACATGTATTTTCTAAAACCAGGACCATACCTTAACCAAAATTTAGACTAAAAGACATCATTCATTGATATCATCTTTTTATTGTTAAGCTAAAAACATCTTCAGCAAACATTTCATTAATGTCATAGAACAAGCATTATATACTAATATCATAATACAAAAGGACCATACTGGTTTACTATCATTAGAAACATGAAAAAAAGAAATATTTTAATGAAAATTTGATATTATCCCCTTTATAAAAATCTTATTCTATAAATACATTATAAATTAAAATATTAATATCCTAGAGAATGAAAAATATATTGAATATAAAAGTTTTCATCATATAGAACCTAAATTATTATTTTCATGAAATCAAGAATACGATCATATGAAATTGAGAAAAAATGACTAGGGGAGAAATCGATATCTAAAATGAATAGGGATTAATAGGATTATCTAAAATTTTATTAAAGAATATCATGTTATTTCATGTGAAGAATAATTTTCTATAGAAATTATTTCTGGAATCATTAATCAGTGACCATAATCTACTAAAGGATAATATTACTTAAAAGCATGTAAAAACAAAAAAATTGATATCATATTTTGTTTTTATCGTTGAATACTTTCATCACATAATCAACCAAAAATATCCACATAGTCCATTTTTGAGAATTTGTTAATGAACCTGTATAGACATGGTCTTATAATTAAACCCCAAGTATACCCCTTTTCCTTTGGATGAATAATCCTATATACCTCAATCTGTTATATTACCTCTATCACGTAATAATTGTCTATGATTAAATCATCTTTTGTATCCTATTGAGTTAGAATAAGCCACCCATGTTCTGGATGACATTGGATAAATCATATTATTTACTATTCAGGTTGATATAAATCCTCAAATGTGTTATTTGGTATTTGATTAATTATATTTGGCAACATTTGTCTTGAAATAAATCACCTCAGGTACTCCATTATGATACTAATACATATAATTAGCTCAATACATTATATGATGATAAAAGACACTAACCTCCACCATTATGATATATGACTACCACCTAAAATAAATCCATTTTCTATATCCTAAATAAACCATTAAAATTTAATGAGTTTCAAAATATTTACAACAAATTCTGAATAAAAGATCATGATTATCTGATAATAAAAAAATAATATGAAAAATATAGTATATTCTATAATAACCGAAATGTATATTTTTGAACAAGTTATCAATTATAGAAGCATCCTTTTAAAAAATAATTGAAATCCCAAAAAAATTATTTCATAAAAACATGTTTCATTATATCATCCTTAAATGTTGTTATTATCAAGTAACATTAAAAATAATTTTTTAGATGTTGAATATAAAATATCCTTATACATTACATAACAAATTTTTATATGAAGATACATTGATAATAAATAAATCATAACTCTAATGTGATGTGGAAGCAATGCATATAATATAAGGGTTAGGAAAGTCCTCTTGAGTGTTTTAAAACATATTTTTTCTGAACAAATATTATTTTATTGATAATTAAATAGTCATTTTTAGTTTAAATTTGGTAATAAAATAATAATTGGAGATCAAAATATTTACTATTATAAAAAATAAAATATATAATGTATTTGTAAAATTTTTGATATAGATTATAGGTTTATTAAAAGTGGTGAGTAATTTAAAAAAAATTCTGTATGCAATAGAATCATCAAAGAGAAAGACAAAATATTGAACTATAATTTCCCAATTTAGTATAATATAAATACAGTATGATAATATTATATGTGTAAATAAATCAATGTAGAAACAAAAATATTTAATGTTTAGTTACTATGACTTAATTAATATATTTGATTAAGAGATAATGAATTAATCCATAGTATCATTTAATTCAAAACTAATGAAGTGTATAAAATTAATTAGAACATTGAATAGGATTAATGATTACAGTATATTGATGAAATATTAAAATAAATCTCTATTTAAACCATTTATTTTTTAACATGTTGTAAAACAAAAACATGTTAAAGGGATAAATATTTTTGAAGGAGTACACCATACAACATGAGTGTACATTTAAATTAAACACCATTAATGATACTACATATGATTATACATAAAATATAATTATTAAAAAATAAATCATGAAATTATATATCATTTGGTATGTGTTCCTAAAATATAAATGATATTAAATTCAAAAAGAAAAACATATCTTAATGGACAGTATATGAGATGAAAAATACTTACCACGAGACTCTGAAAAATGGAATTTTTTATAACTAACTATATGATGAAAAAAATAACTAATATAAGTAATTTAAGAATATATTAAATTTTATTATTCATTTTAACGATTATTTACAATCCTTAATTGTAATTAAATAGAAAATAAATTGTTATTTTCACTAATTATTGTCTTAATTTCTATTTATTTGACTCCAATAAATATTTCAAAATGAATGTCTATTAATAGATTGTGATATCATTTTTTAATTTTCTTTTTCAACAAATAATAATAATTTTTATAAAATTATTCTATCATGAATATTTTAATCAATTTAAATACAGAATGCAATTTCTAAATATAGGTAACATCAATTAAATATTGTTACTTTATGATTTAGTAGGACGCATGTTTTCCATAATAATTACTTCATTTATTAATAAATGTACAGAATTAAGTGCTTTGAAATAAAATTATTTGGAAATAGAAATAATTTTTAATAAATAATTTATATTTTAAAAAATACACCATTTAAAAGACTTGGAATATGGTGTAAAAATATATTATAGATTCATCATGGATAATTTTATATACCTGTTTAAAAGAAGAATGGTATATTATAAGGCCCCAGCCTTAAACCTTACTTAATCTTGAGTTATTACAAGATTACACATTGAGGATCTTTTTAGGATTAGAGTTTTAGAGAATTAGATCATAAAACTTGCAGTACATTCCAAATTTAATCAAAGTGGTTACATAAAAAATAGTATTCATTTTTCCCATCAACGGAAACATATTGAAGATAAATCATGTATTATTTCTTTACACTTCCTTGACACTATCATCATATCATGTACCATTCCCTTGACTTGTGAAAAACATTTCAAAAACTTGGGATGAGCATAAAATGCTCAGTAAGGGATATAAAAATATAGAAAGGAAACATGAGTACATGTATACACAAGAATCATTGAAATCATACTCTACTCGTAAAACATAATAACTTTAACATACCTCATCAAATCATGAATAAATCATAGAAATAATAAGACATAAGGGTAACTTGAGGCATTCATAACATTCTTACGTAGGGAGTAACCCTCTGGGCTACGTATGGAATACCCATCACAGTATATTCCCTAAATCTCTTCGGAGAAACCTTAATGTTTAACTCCTTCGCGTGACCCAATGCATTGGATAGCTATATCGGGCTCACCTGCAATTAGTTTATCACGGAACCACCCATCTTCATAATAATTCCCAAGAACCATAACATAATCGTATCACATAAAAATGCATAAAGGAAACATAACATTTCCACTTTTCAATCATAAGATATCAATACAACACATTGATATAAAAGAAATTATGAAAACCAATTTCAATTCCAAAATAATATAAAAGTAAAACATGGTATTTATTTTTCATTTAAAAAAACTCATGGCTTGTAGAGGAAGCCGAAACTCAAATAATGGTCACAATGGCGGAGAAGTCGTTGTCGCCACATATGTACGACAAAAACATTCTATTTTTTCATTTTGTAAAATGCTTCGTATAAAAAAATATTCCTTTTGGATAAAAATAATAGTCAAAAGGGTTTATACACCATATAAATGAAAGTTGTGTCTAAAACATAATATGCCTCAATGAAAGGAGATTGAGACGAAGTCCATTACATCGGGTCTAACTTGACTCGATCGTTCTTTAATCACTTGAATAATAAACTTGAGTTAATTTATACTTGCTTAAGGAAATTTTTCAAGTTCATTATACCTTTTATATCACTTATTACCATGTCATGAACACTATGTTATTATTTATGTTAATAAAGGTCGTTTTAACGATCATTGGTACTTGAGTCAAAAATAAACTCTTTATAATTACAAGTTGTTCATGTCGTAAAATATCAATTATATCCAGAATTGTATTCATTTTGTAGATAGCATATATATCATATATATCCAGTACATGCATGAATTTATAATATTACATAACATTTAGAGGTAAGAAATGAAATGCACTGTTCATGGAGACGGTAAGCCGTACGTACGCATGAACGCTACTTATATTTCTATTTCGTATTGTATGGAATGGAATTAAAAATTATATAAAGGTATATTATAATTCTAGTATGACATCATATATAATAACTTTAAATCCATCCTTTATACGTCCCACATATGGAATTAACGAATCAAATCACTTTGAGGGGGCGGTAGTCTGAACCTCATAAAATGAATATATCGTGTATAACCATAATGGAAACCATAACGATATTCCATAAATGAAAAATACATAAGCTTAAGGAAGACAAAAAAAATATTATATATCATATATAAATATAGTGACATCTTAGGCCACCATTGACAGTGTTGGAAGAATATTGAACAATCATCGTTTCGTGAGGCAGAAATTCACCATCCACAGAAACAGTATGTTCTTTAAGCATTAGATATAGGTGTGTGTAAGTGTAGCTCGAATTATTCTTATAACAAAATCCTAGTATATTTAAGATACTGGAGTTGTTACAAAATTAATGAATAAATAGAGTTTAGGGGGTTGGAGAAGCAAAATAAAACAAAAGAACACAAAAGAAAACACTACCTTTAAATCGGGTAACTCTTTTTGATTTGAGCTCAAAGGCATCCTTGGGAAGACTTATGCCAAAATTGTGGCTTCAAGGAGTTAGAGAGCGTTGTGGAGAGACAAAATGGGAAGGGATTGGCTGGGCCAAAGGCTTGAGTGGTGTGGGTATGGTGGTAGAGGTGGGGGCCTTTTATAAGAGGAGAGGAGGGGAACTCTTGGAAAGTTACAAAATATTACATTATTTTCAAATGAGTTTCGGATTTTAAAGGTCCCACATTGATTTATATAGAAGATAAGGTGATAAGGGTTTGAAGTATACTCATCCAATAGGTCTTTGACAAGTGTATGATGTATTTGTGGCATTATCTTTTCATTTTATTTAAATCCTTTATTAATGAGGTAATCGCTGCATCATTATGATGTCATAAATAATTTAATTTATTTAAGGTCTAAAAATTATAAAAAAATATCATGATGTAGGAACTCTTTTTAGCTTTACAATGACTCTTTATAGTCATAAATATGACTTGTATAACCCCACTTAAAAATTGTTTGAGTAAAACAACTCATGTTTGTGTCATTCTTACTTTAACATTAAATTATAAGATATTATTGTCATTTTCCTTCCAATGTGGCTCCATGGGGTTCCAAATTTGACCCATGGATTGTATTGGTCGGCCATGAAACATCCAATAAGGGTAGGTCATGTGTCTAGGTCATTTTATATTATTAAAACATTATTCTTACCTTAAATTACACTAATTACCTCTAATCGCGATTAAAAACTTATAAGTTACTATTCAACAAAAATTTATTTTAAACAAAAAATAAGTTTTTTATGCACCACTTAGTGGTTTCACTAAGCATCAAAAATTGATGTTTTTCAGAAAAATACCAAAACATCACCCTAATATATATTTCTTATTCCGAATTCAAAAATGTTGTCTATTTTAAAAAAATTAAAACATATAAGATTCATTAATTAATTTCATAATTAATTCCCGCTGTTAGAGAAAATAGCATGTTTTTTAGGAAATAATAAGTATCAAAAGATTGACACTAGTTAAAGTCCAATTTCAAAGTGAAATTAATTTCAAAGACCACTATTGGATTAAATGGTAAAAATATATTATAATTTAACTTTAAAACCAATTTAAACAATAATCTGACCATATAATTAAATTAGATGAAAAAGCAGTTTTGATGTAAAATGCAGTATTTTACACTATTCATTAAAAAATGAACATTGTCAGTAAAGAAAAATATCCAATGTAAATTTCAATGTCCCAATCATATTTAATAAGCTTATTTTGAAAAATAGAGCTTATAATATTTTCAAAAGTTTTATTTAAAAATGGGTTTCCATCAAAAAGTCAGTAAAACAATATTTTAAAAATATTAGTGTATTTCATGCTTAAGATTGGATTTATTCTCATTTTAAGCCTCTAAAACACTATCTAATTCATTAGTAGACATAGGTAAAAATATCTATTATTCATTACTTACTTGGAATGTTACATCCTTCCCCCCTTTAGAAATTTGAGTCCCCGCAATTTATTTACTGATCGAATAAGTGCAGGTATATAGCCTTCATTGCATTTTCATATTCCCATGTTGCCTCTTCAATCATGTGGTTTTTCCACAAAACCATTACCTAATGAATCACCTTATTTCGTAACACTTTCTCCCTGTGGTCAAGAATCTGGACAAGTTGTTCCTCATAAGATAGGTTCTCTTCCAACTGAACAAACTCTGGACTCAAAACTTGAGATGGATCTGGCATATACTTTCTCAACATCGAACCATTAAAAACATTGTGTACCTGAGATAAACTCGGAGGTAAAGCCACTCGGTAAGCAACTGATCTAACTCTCTCTAGAATTTCATATGGTCCAATGAACTTTGGACTTAACTTTCCTTTCTTACCAAATCACATCACACTTTTCCATGGTGATCCTTTGAGAGAAACATGATAACCTACCTCAAAATAGAGATCCTTCCTCCTATTGTCCTCATAACTCTTCTGCCTGCTCTGAGCTGTTCTCAGGTGTTTTTGTATCAGTTGAACTTTTTCTGCCAACTCTTCTACCAATTATGGTCCCATCAGATTCCTTTCACCTACTTTATCCTAGAAAGATGGTGTTCGATAGTGCTTCCCATATAACGCCTCAAATGGTGTCATCTGTATACTGGAATGAAAACCGTTATTATATGAAAACTCAACCAAAGAATGATGTTGGTCCCAACTTCTTGGAAAATCCATCGAACAAGCACATAACATATCTTCCAAAGTCTGGATCGTTCGTTCTGACTGTCCATCTGATTGAGGATGAAAAGTTGTACTAAAATTTAATTCAGTACCCAACAACATATGAAGGCCTTTCCAAAAGACAGAAGTGATCCTGGGATCACGGCCATATACAATGGAGAGAGTAACTCCATGTAACCTGACTATCTCTTTAAGATACAAATGGGAATGTTGATCTAGGGAAAAAGTATCTTGTATAGTAAGGAAATGAGTATATTTAGTCAAGCGATCAACAATAACCCAGATTTCATTATTACCTTAAGGTTTCTTCAGCAATCCCACAACGAAGTCTATGGATATATTCTACCATTTCCACTCTGGGAATGGTAAAATCTGAATCATCCCTTTCGGTAACTGCGGCTCTGCTTTAACCTTTTGACATGTCAAATACTTAATAGTAAATTCAGCAATATCTCATTTCATTCAATCCCCCTAGTAATACTCCAGCAGATCTCTGTACATCTTAGTACTGCCAGGCTAAACTGAAAACGGAGAACTATGAGCTTCACATAACAACTCTCTCTTCAACTATGAATCACAAGGCACACACAATCTCTTCCCATATCTCAAAACTCAATCATTATCAAGGTTGAATTCTAGAAACTTACCTTTCTGAACCATCTCTACCTTTTTCTACAACTCAATTTCTTGCTTCTGTGCGTGCTTGATTCTGTCTGATAGAGAATATTTCACTGATACCTGAAACTAAATAGAAGGAAATCCTACACCAACAACTTCTATTCCAATTTTCATCAAATCCTTAACCAAAGGATCACGTTTTGAAGGCAACATTTTTAAAGAAGCATTACTTTTTCAACTCAAAGCATCAGCCACTTTATTTTCTTTTCCCGGATTGTAATTAATTGTACAATCATAATCCTTGATTAATTCTAGATATATCCTATGTCTCATGTATAATTCTCTCTGAGTGAATATATACTTTAAACTTTTGTGATCGGTATATATTTCACAATTTACTCCATACAAATTATGCCTCCAAATTTTTAAAGCAAAAACTACACCAGCTAATTCCAAATCATGTGTAGGGTAATTTACCTCATGAGTTTTCCAATGTCGTGAAACATAAGCAATTACCTGATCATTCTCCATTAGGACACAACCAAGTCCATTCAATGAAGAATCATTGTAGACAACAAACTCACCATTCCTGGAAGGTAGTGCCAAAACTGGAGCATTCACCAATCTTCTTTTCAATTCCTGAAAACAATCATCACATTCTTTTATCCATATAAAAATAACACCCTTCTATGTTTTCTTCGTCATTGTACTAAATAACCTTGAAAAATTTATAACAATACTTTGGTAATAGCCTGTTAAACTAAGGAATCTTCGAATCTCAGTTACATTTGTGGGTCTTGGACATTCTTCCACAACCTTTGTTTTTTGCAGGATCAATGGTTATCCCATCTTTAGAAACAATGTGACCAAGTAAAGAAATTTGTTGTAAGCAAAACCCACACTTGCTGAATTTCTCATACAATTTATTTTCTTCCAAGGTTTTCAAAATAACCCTTAAATGTCGTTCGTGCTCCTCTTTACTTTTAGAAAACACCAAAATATCATCAATGAAAACAACCACAAACATATCCAAGAACTCATGGAAAATTCTATTCATTAATCCATGAATATAGTATGTTCATTGGTAATCCCAAAAGGCATTACTACAAATTCATATTGGCCATATCTTGTACGAAAAGCAGTCTTCGGAACATCTGCTTCCTATACATTCAGCTGATGGTACCCCGATCTCAGGACAATCTTTGAATAATACTGAGCTCCCTGGAGCTGATCAATCAAATCATCGATATCAGTCAAAGGATATTTTTCTTAACAGTGATGTTATTCAAGGCTCTATAATCAATGCAAAGTCTCATAGAACCATATTTCTTTTTAACAAATAAAATAGAAGCACCCCATGGAGATGTGCTAGGTCGAATGAAACCTTTCCCTAATAAATCTTGCAATTTCTCCTTCAAATCTAAAAGTTCAATTTGAACCATTCGATAAGGTGGTTTTGAAATTGTCTGAGCATCAGGAACTAAGTCAACAGTAAATTCAAATTCTCGATCTGGTATTATTCCAGGTAACTCAACAGGAAAAACATCAGGATACTCATTTACCACTGGCACATCATTAAATTGAACAGTTCCATTGTTTTCAACAATATGTTCAAGGTAACATTCATTTCCATATTTTACAAGTTTCTCATCCTCTTGATAAGTTATCAACAATAAGGGTTCATTCTTGTACACAAACTGAAAGTCTTTCTAAAAATAAACTTCTTTAGCTCTACAATCAATCTTAGCATGGTAAATAGAGAGGCAATCCATACCTAGGATGACATCAAACTCTACTAGAGGTAGAACAATAAGGTTTTCAAGTAGGTTCTTTCCATAGATAAGGATAGGAAGATTCTTATAAATTCTTTTTTCCTCAACATTTCCCCCAGGTGTTTTTACCACATGTTCAGGATTCATTCCTTGAGATGGTATTCCCATTTTACTAGAAATGTTTTCAGAGATTAAAGAATGTGTAGACCCCGAATCAAACAACACACTGGCATAATCTGGAAAAAAAAAGTACCTGATACAACTTCATTTGATGGTCCGACATCTGCTGAAGTAGTTGCAAAGGATTTCACCACCCCTTTTTGCTTGTAGTTTAACTGCTTCCCATTACTCAAGCTCTTTTTCGGACACTTATTTGCATAGTGACCCATATCATTGCACTTAAAACATTTCACTAACTGTAAATCAAATTTGGACTTACCATCACTTTGATCTTTTTCAGTGCAATCACGAGCCTTATGCCCCATCTTACCACATCGGTAGCACTTTCCCTAATTCAGAAGGCATTCCCCAGCATGATTTTTACCACATTTATCACAAACCGGAAACATAGATTTCTTACCATCAGACTTTTTTGAAAAAGATTTCCCTTTCTCCTGCCACCTCAATCTCTTCTTCTGTTGGTTGTTATAGAACACTTGATCATCGGAAAACTTCATTTCCACCTTCTCAGCCCATCAAACAAGCTTTTAATAACTTTTATACTCACTAGAAGCCAATTCCCTTCAATATTTTGGCTTTAATCCTGAGTAAAAATGAATGATTTTACAATTAAGGTCTCGGATAAAATTTGGAGCATACCATTCCGATTGAGTAAACATTTCCTCATAGGCATCCACTGAGTCTTCCTCTTTCATCAATTCCAAGAATTATTTTTTCATCCTAAGTCGATCAAACATAGGAAAATACTACTCTAGAAACATACCTTTGAATTCATCCCAGTCGAGAGCATCAATCATATCAGCGTCCCTGATATTGTTAACCATCGACCACCACTAATCTACCTCACCCTCTAAACAGTAAATAGAATGACTAACCTTCTGATTGTCTGAACACCCCGTGACATCGAAAATATTCTCCAGTGCTTTAATCCACCCTTAAGCTAACATAGGGTAAAATGATTCTATGAATGATGGGGGATGTTGCCTCATGAAATGTTCCACCACTGACATGTTCCTCTGCGATTGATCTAGCTGATCTCGTGCATGGATACCACCACCATTTATTGCTTGAGTCAACTGCACCATTACTGCATCAAACTGTTCAGTTACAATTCTAACCATCTCAGGATGCTGATTCGGAAGGTTATTTCATTCTATGTCACTACTAGAAATTCGGGCTATAGCCACGGACCTATAGCCACGTTTTAATAAGTCCATGGCTATATCCTTTATTTTTCCACGATTAAATTTTTTGTCCGTGGCTAAATCTGTTTCATCATTTTTTTCTCCCGATCTTTATCGGGCTCCTCCTCCTCCCCAATCCACATCCCTCCTCCTCCCATAATTCGCACACCGCGTAGCCCTCCTCCCCAACCACGTATTCTCCTCCACACAGCCCTCCTCTCCTCCTCCGATTTGCAGCCCTATCCCGCACATCCCTCCTCCCCGATGGCATCTCCTCCTCCCCACAGCCCTCTTCATCCTCCCCGGTTCGTAGCCATATACTTTCACAGCCTCCTCCCCGACAGCGTTTCCTTATCCCGACAATTACCCGTTGCTACGTGCTCCCCGATAGTCTCCTTCTCATGACTAACCTCCACCCACGCTGGCATCACCTCCTCCTCAAGCCAGACCTCCTCTCTCACTAGCATATCCCCTCTGATGTGTGACCTTGTCGACAACATCCCCTATCTAGCACGTGGATTCCCCTTTGGTGAGATTTCATGGATTTCTCTTTGGGGTTTTACTCATCTTGTCCAAATCTTAAGGGCTGAGGTATGATTTTTCTGCTTTATTGGATTCCAGGGGGTGCAGTTCATCCATCAGAGTGTAGTCATCCATTTATGAGAGTTTCATTGCATCCATGCATGTTTGCGGTAGGTGTTTTCATTTTTTTTCCTTTTATATTGAAAAAATTAGTTCTTTAGTCGATTCAATTAACATTTAAATATGTTTCAAACCTTTATTATACTTGTGGCTAGTTCATGGTAGTGTTTTCTTGTTGGTAGAATTTTCTAAAAATAGGTTTTGAGATTATTTTTCATTTATGCCTATGTGTATGCCTGTCCATATAGGGTTAGATAAAATGTAATTTTAGTTTAAATATTTAAGTTAAATGATTACGGTAGTGTTTTCCCAAAAATGTATTTTATTGAAATTGTTTGTCTGGTGTTGGGTTGGCTTGATGAAACATGTTGGTTTTCATGAAATAAATTTTGGGTTAGTGGAAGGTAAGTGTTGTTTTCCTTGAAAAATTGTTTGGGGAAAGACTACATGTACCGTGCCATTTGACACAGGCACATCCATGGGTGATTGGAATGAATTCATATATGAGACTTCAAATGATAATATTTTTGGAAGGGGTTCTTTTCTTGAAACTTTTTTTTAAATAAAGGGATGCATTATCTTTTCCATATCCCTCCCATTATTAAAATGTTCTATGACTTTGCAAATGGCTTGTGTAATTTTCAAAATTGGGTGGGAAGTGATGACCTCTTTGGTTTTTTATGAAGTTAATGGTTTCCTAATGGTAAAAATCCCATTTGGAACTTCTCACATTAAAAATACTGTTTTACTTTAATATTTTTTTCATAAATGTTTTCTTGGTTTTTGAATTGTATATTGATGACATTGTTTGAATTAATTTTATTTTAGGTATGCATTGTGTTTTTGAGTCCTGGGTAATTATGGTAGGGTGTTGCTATTGGTTTTGAAGGCACGCGCTCATATTCCCAGGTATGGATATGTAAGTATATATATATATATATATATATATATATTGTGTGCATGTTTCCTCATGGTATGGGGAACACATTCATAGGTTTAACGATATATATATATATATATATATATATGGAAGTGTGTGAGTGTGAGTGGGGTGCAGGTTGAGTGATAATGGTTTGGATTGACCATCCTTTAAGGTAGGATTTCTCATGAACATTAATTTTTAATTTAAGATCTATTAGTTTCTTTATTTTTGAACCCTCTTATATTTATAAATATGAATGTATGAGCCTTGGATTAGATTTTTTGGTGTGAAATTAGTGTATTAATCCTTGTTTGTGATAACTGGAATTGTCTTGGTAAATAGAACACACTAAGTGTTTGGTTAAATTCATGGTTGGATTTTGTGGGAAATTTAGGACGTAAAATGCATGGTTTAGATTTATATATGTATTGGAAAGATAGAAAATTGTATTTGGGTATCCTTTAATGGTTTCCCATTGTGTTTTTAATTTTTATAAAAATATGAATGTTGGTTTTCTTCTCTAAAATTTGTCGGGCTCCTCCTCCCTTCTCCTCCGCGATACTGCGTGCACGGATATCCTCCGGCCCCTGAAACTCCTGAAACTTTGGCTGCGCCCTCCTCCCTGATACCCGCGATCCCCACTGCCTTCCTCCAGTGCACTCACGATCCCCACACCATTTCTTCCCTACTCCCCCCTCGCGATCCCCACCGCCTTCCTCCTGTGCCCTCGCTACCATTCTACTCCAACGACGTGGCCACCCACCTTGGGATGATTCTCCTCCGATGATGCGATCACCCCACCTCCCAGCCGGTGTTCCTCTTCCTCTTGGTACGTTTGCTCGCTCCTCTCTCAATCCCATCGAGATCTTCCTTACGCCTGGGTGTTTTGAATCTCATCATTTCATGACGTCACAGATGACACATTTTCCCCTTGTGCACAATCATTCCATGGCTACGCGAAATGTGGAGACACTCGAAGATATCTCCCGCAACCATCCTTTTACCAGTTGAGTCCATGGGATTTCGTTCCTGGATGCTTTAAAAGTCTCTAACCAAGGCAATGATTTCATGGTGAAGCCCCCTCTGGTAAAGCGATAAGATGATGGTGGTTATCTAGTTGAAGCGGACCCAGACGCCCTGAAACAGCGCGCACAACTATGAAAATTCTCAGTGATGGGTCATATCTCTTACCACAAAGGTAACTACCCTTGGCCCCTTACTGAACTTCACTCTCATATTGCGCACTACTAGAATACTGCAAATTGGAAACTAATCCCCATAGGAAAAGGATATTTTCACATACTGTTAAGATCACAAGAAGATTTTGAAAGTGTTTGGAGGACTTGTAATCTCAACCTCAAGTCGGATTTACTTAAAATTTTAGAGTGGGACTCCACATTTAATCCGCACACACACAGACTAACTTTGGCACAAGTCTGGATCAAATTGCATGGACATAACTGGTTTTTTTGGCACCCCAAAATACTGAATGATATTGTCTCATGCACAGTAGCCGCTCTTAAAATTGATCAAAGGACCTTACATGCTGACTTGGATCTATTCGACAGAGTAATGGTTGAAATAAACCTTGACTCAAAACTTCCCAGCTCAATTAACTTCAATGCCAATGAATACAAAATTGAAGATATAGTGGAATATGAGCGAAAACCACCATTTTGGGATCACTATAAAATCATAGGGCATACTATCTTCAACTATAGGGTGATTAGGAAGGAGGTTATACAACCATCTATGAATGAATGGAAGGAAATGAGGAGACCTAAAAAAGAAAAATCCCCCATGAAAGAAATGCCTGAAATATCCAAAAAGAAATATGAAGTTTGGGTCAAAAAAACTCACACTTTGACTCACAGAAGAGATACTTCAGGAACCAAATGGGTGGATGAAGTGGAGGAAGAATAAAACCCTATTAATGATCAAAACCTATCAATTGAAATTAAAAACATTTTACTAGACACTATTAGAGTATCAACCGTGAAGGAAAAGACTTCCAGCTATCAACATGACCTAGAAAAGATTAATCTCTAGCACACAATCTTGGATGGAGGGAATTTTTCTACTAATGAACTGAAGAAACTAACCTGTACTCCTAGTACTTCAATCCCCAATAATGATGTTTTCACTAAAGAAAATTATGTGGTTGACACTCCATACTTAAGCGCCTAGCAGACCCATATTACTTCCACACTAAAATTAGGTATGCAAAAGGAAAATCAGGAAACCCCCATAGTCTTCTAGATCCATGGTGAAACCTGCCTCCATAGACCTAGAAGATCGAGCAGGCATGAAAAAGATTCCAGCACCTGTTTTACATGACAATTCAGTTTCAGTTCTCGTACCCTAACATATGTAGGTTTTTAATGTTCCCCCGGAGCAGAAGTAGAATATCTCTCAGAACTCTATCGAACAACAATCTGCTCTAGATCCTGTTATTCCAGGTACTTCTCCTCCTCTTTCTTATGCTAATAATAACTATTCCATTCTGTCTAAAAAATTGCGTTATGATCAAAATGAATCTTCCTCTAATTTTTTCTCAAAGAATTCTGCTTCTCTACACTGATGCAACCTGGCCACTACTATCCCATCCCATATTGCTAAAAAACAATGCATCTTTTATGAACAGTAGCCTGGTTTTAACTACATGTGACTCCACAATGGGAAAGTAGCATGAGACCAAATCACATGTCTATAATCCAACTCCGACTCCCGCGGCTCACACTGCCCACCTTAACAGGGTTTTTCTTTCCGAGCCCCAAAATTCTGAGCACACACCTTATGCTAACAAGATATTTGAGCCTAATACTCATGAAAATCCACCTGTTGTTCTGTCATCTGATAGGCAGGAGACTATGGAATACCTGGAACAGAAGCATACTACCATGTTGCTATCCACAGTGAATACAATGTATCCAGGTGGAGGGGCGTCCGGAAGGGGGGAGGGGCATCCAGTAGGGGGGAGGGGCATCCGGTAGGGGGGGAGGGCTGTCCCGCAGGGGGGAGGGGTGTCCAGTAGGGGGGCTGTCCAGCAGGGGGGAGGGGTGTCCAGCAGGGGGGAGGGGTGTCCAGTAGGGGGAGGGGTGTCCAGGTATGGGTCGGGGCTGTCCAGTAGGGGGGAGGGGTGTCCAGTAGGGGGGAGGGATGTCCAGGTAGGGGGCAGGCTGTCTAGTAGGGGGGAGGGGTGTCCAGTAGGGGGAGGAGTTTCCAGCAGGGGGAGGTGTGTCCGGCATGGGGAGAGGAGTGTCCATTCGTGTCATTGCACGACCCCTTAATTTGGTTGTTTTACATTAAAATGCTCATACTATGTCTAGTTATCTTGAACCATTTCATCTATGATTATAACCTTCTGATAGTTACTGCATGCGGAAGTATTGCTAGATCACCTCTATCCGAGCAATGGAGTCTTGGTTTATCCGAGAATCTCGGTCGGTGTATTTATGTTTGAACATCCCCCCTGCCCGCAACACCACCCTGCTGCCTAAGAATCAGCCCGCACCATCCCCCCAACACCTGCAACCAGCCCCATTCCACCAGAATTCCAGCCTACTCCTGTTCCCTTCACTCCTGGTCTGAAGATTTTTCCCCGCGAATGCCGTTGGATGGGGCCAACACGCTGCGGTCAGGCTGCGCTCATGCCGCGGTCACGCCGCGGTCATGCCGCAGTCACGCTGCGGTCACGCCATAGTCATGCCGTGATTTGCCCCTGCTCCAGCCACATCCATCCCACAGCATCCCCCTTCCACCTTCATTTCAGCCCGCTACCATCAGCATTCCAGCCCGCAACAGCCCCCCTGCCACCTTTGAATCTTCCTGCACCATCCCCCCAACACCTGCAACCAGCCCCCTTCCACCAGCATTCTAGACTCCTCCTGCTTCCTTCGCTCCTATCCAGAAGATGCAGACCCACGGATGTCACTGGATCGGGTCAACACGCTGTGGTCACGCCGTGGTCACGTCGCGGTCACGCTGCGGTCACGCCATGGTAATGACGTGATTTGGCCCTGCTCCAGCCACATCCAGCCCACACCAGCCCCCTTCCACCTTTATTTCAGCCCACTTCCACCGGCATTCCAGCCCACAACAGCCCCCCCTTCCACCTTCGAATCAGCCCGCACCATCCCCCGAAAACCCGAAACGAGCCCCCTTCCACTAGCATTCCAGCCTCCTTCTGATCCATTCGCTTCTGGCCGAAATATGCTACCCCGCGGATGTCGCTGGATCAGGCCAACACGCTGCGGTAACGCCGCGGTCACGCCGCGATCACTTCGCGGTCACGCCACGATCATGCCGCGGTCACGCCGCGGTCACGCCGTGATTTGGCCCTGCTTCAGGACGACACCATGCGGCGGTTACTCCTCCTTAGAGAAACATTGAATGGTTAGCTCTATAATTTTTCATATTTCATCATTCTTAAAATATATCTCCTCTCAGCGCTGCCTCTCATCCATCTTTCCACAAAACGTGCATATAAGGTGGTACAAATGCTCAATTCAACTAAAAACATTGGTTTGGAATTGTCAGGCATATTTTATTGTACATGTATCACATAATATTTGTTCGGTAATTCTTTTTTTTCCTCATCCTCTTCACATGTTTTCCGAACCAGATCATCCTCATCCTATGCACATGTCGTCTGAACCGGATCAGCCTGTTGTGATGGAAATTCAATGTCTTCTTTTGGCTATTTTAGATGAAATTCCTACTATAATTCCCTCATCTCATGTAGCAATAATTGGAGGAGGATGATCACTGCCAAGTTGAGGGGGGGGGTGCGGGGGGGGTGTCCAGACAGGGAGGGTGTCCAGACAGGTGGGGCTGTTCAGACAGGGAGGGGGGTGTCCAGACAAGGAGGGTGTCCAGACAGGGGGGAGGTGTGTCCAGACAGGGGGGGGTGTCCAGACAAGGTGGTGTCCAGACAAGGGGGGTGTCCAGACAGAGGGGAGGTGTGTCCAGACAGGGGGGGTGTCTAGACAGGGGGGGTGTCCAGACAGGGGGGTGTCCAGACATGGGGGAGGGTACTGGTAGTCTATACATACCCATATCATTTTATTGGAATCTAATTGAAAGATGTTGCCCCGTGGATGTCGATGGACCGAGCCAACATGTTGTGGTCACCATGCGGTCACGTCGCGGTCACGCCGCGGTCACGCCGCGGTCACGCCGCGGTCACGCCGGGGTCACGCCGCGGTCACGCCGTGGTCACGTTGCGGTCACGCCGTGATTTGGCTCTGCTCTAGGACGACACCCTGCGGCGGTTACTCCTCCTTAGAGAAACATTGAATGGTTAGCTCTATAATTTTTTGTATTTCCTCATTCCTAAACTATATCTCCTCTCAGCGCTGCCTCTCATCCATCTTTCCACAAAACGTGCATAACAGGTGGTACAAAGTCTCAATTCAACTGAAAACATTGGTTTTGAATTTGCTGGCATATTTTATTGTACATGTATCATATAATATTTGTTTGGTAATTCTTCTTTTTCCTTATCCTCTTCACATGTTGTCCGAACCAGATCAACCTCATCCTCTGCACATGTCGTCTGAACCGGATCAGCCTATTGTGATGGAAATTCAATGTCTGCTTTTGGCTGTTTTAGATGAAATTCCTTCCATAATTCCATCATCACATGTAGCACTCATTGGAGGAGGATGAACACTGCCAAGTTGAGGGGGTGGGTGCGGGGGGGGGGGTGTCCAGACAGGGAGGGTGTCTAGACAGGGGGGGTGTCCAGACAGGGAGGGGGTGTCCAGACAAGGAGGGTGTCCAGACAGGGGGGGAGGTGTGTCCAAACATGGGGGGGGTGTCCAGACAGGGTGCTGTCCAGATAAGGGGGGTGTCCAGACAAGGGTGAGGTGTGTCCAGACAGGGGGGTGTCCAGACAGGGGGGTGTCCAGACATGGGGGAGGGGGCTGGTAGTCTACACATACCCATATCATTTTATTTGAAACTAAGTGGAAGATGTTGCCCCGTGGATGTCGCTGGACAGGGAAAACATGTTATGGTCATGTTGCGGTCACGCTGCGGTCACGCCGCGGCACGCCGTGGTCACGTCGCGGTCACGCCTCGGTCACTCCGCGGTCACGCCGCGGTCACGCCGCTGTCACACCGCGGTCACGCCGCGGTCACACCGCGGTCACGCCGCGGTCACGCCGCGGTCATGCCGCGGTCACGCCGCGGTCACGCCGCGGTCACGGCGCGGTCACGGTGCGGTCATGCCACAGTCATGGCGCGGTCACGCCGTGATTTGGACCTGCTCCAGGACGACACCCTGCGGCGGTTACTCCTCCTTATAGAAACATTGAATGGTTAGCTCTATAAATTTTCGTATATCCTCATTTCTAAACTATATCTCCTCTCAGCGCTACCTCTTATCCATATTTCCACAAAACGTGCATAGCATGTGGTACAAAGGCTCAACTCAACTGAAAACATTGGTTTGGAATTGTCTGGCATATTTTATTGTACATGTATCACATAATATTTGTTTGGTAATTGTTCTTTTTCCTCATCCTCTTCATATGTTGTCCGAACTAGATCATCCTCGTCCTCTGAACATGTCATCTGAACCATATCAGCCTATTGTGATGGAAATTCAATGTCTTCTTTTGGCTGTTTTAGATGAAATTCCTTCCATAATTCCCTCATCTCATGTAGCACTCATTGGAGGAGGATGATCACTACCAAGTTGAGTTTTAAAGGCAGCACACAATCTGTTTGATGCAATTCCAAAGAGGATGTTCTATTCTGAGGGCCTATTTCATGCTGGAGTTCCCACATTTCCCCCATAAGGTGGCAAAGGGAGGTCTGTTTGGGCCTATGCAAACAAGGCATGTTTGTCATGGACAAAGATGCAACTGGAGACCTGGTTTTCTTGAAGAGTTTCCATGAAGGGTCTTCACTGTAGAGGAGACAAGCTATGGTCTATATTTAGTAGTTTCTTCCATGATGGTTCCCACAACCATTGGACTGAATTTCACACCAATCCAAGCACTTCTAGTGACTACTTTTCGATGCACTATAAAAATCCCATGGCCAACCCACCAAAATCAAACCAGCTATTCCAGGGCCATTTCCACTCTCACTAAAAAATCAAAACTCAATCCCTACTACAATTCCAAGCTCCCACTTCAATTTAGCCAATATGAACTCCTTCCCAGTCCCCCACCATTTTTCAATCCACCTAGGCATCCCATCCACAACTTGACCACCAATCAGGCCTACCCACCTCTCAACTTCTAAGCCACAAACCACACATTTTCCACCAGGAATCCCACTTTAAAACCATTCCAAACCTCACCGAATTCTAACCAATTAAACCTGTCCCTTTAACATTTGAATCCCTCATCTAAATTCATGTTCCAACTCTCTTATTTTAGACCCAATCAGCCCTGCCACTTCAGATAAACAAGAGAAGCCTACATAAAATCCAGTCCAACTTAGTTTCCTTCATGCTTGCCCCCATGAGTCCACAACCTCACCTCAACCAAATTATTAACCACCTGGACACCTCGAATCCACAAGAGGATAGAGAGGGTTTATAGATTTTTTTGTAATATTTTATTCTATTGGAAGAGAATTTGTTGGATTCTGCCACTTGTAATGAGGTACTTAATATCCTCTCCCTCCTTCCATTAAATATTAGACAGATCATATGTAAAAAAATCATTCTCCACCTCCGGGGAAGGAACTCTCAGCTACCGTTCTTTTTTTATTCTTCCTACTGATGAATAAAATTCCCCAAGTATATTGGGAAAATTTTATTAATTTTTCTTCATTTACCTCTTCTTACTTACTGCTGATTTCAGCAGCCGGATTCGATCTTTTAGCAATAGCCCATGACATCCATCCGTTGTCTAGGGGGTCCAGTTGGGGGGGGGTCTGTCCTGGGGTGTCCAATGTCTGGGGGGGCTATCCTGGGGGGTCTTTCCAAGGGGTGTCTAGGGGGTCCAGTGGGGGGGGGTCTGTCCTGGGGTGTCCAGGGTCTGGGGGGGGGGGTCTGTCCTGGGAGTCTGGGTTTGGGGGGGGGGGTCGGTTCTGGGGGGTTTCCTTGGTCTGGGGGGCTGTCCAGGTTATGGTGGGGTGTCCTGGGTCTGGGGGGGGGTCTGTCCTGGGGTGTTGAGGGTCTGGGGGGCAGGACTGGCAGGGGTGTCCCGGGTCTGGGAAGGGGGGGGGGGGTCTTTCATAGGGTGGGGTCTATCCTGGGGTGTCTAGGGGCAGGGGGTAGGGGGGGCAGGGGGTAGGGGTGTCCAGCAGGGGGAGGGGTGTCCAGCAGGGGGAGGGGCTGTCCAGGCAGGGGGAGGGGTGTCCAGCATGGGGGATGGGTGTCCAGGGGGTGGTCCAGGGGTGTCTAGGGTCTGAGGGGGGTGGGGGTCTGTCCTGGGGTGGGGTCTGTCCTGGGGTGTCCAGGGGCATGGGGGCAGGGGTGTCTAGGGTCTGGGGGTCTGTCCATGGGGTGTCTAGGGGGTCTAGTGGGGGGGGGGGTCTGTCCTGTGGGGTCTGGGTTTGGGGGGGTAGTTTCTAGGGGGTGTCCATGGTCTGGGGGGCTGTCCAGGTTCTGGGGGTGTCCTGGGTCTGGGGGGGGGGGTCTCTCCTGGGGTGTCTAGGGTTTGGGGGGCAGGACTGGTAGGGGTGTCCAGGGTCTGGGGGGGGGGGTCTGTCCTGGTGTGGGGTCTGTCCTGGGGTGTCCAGGGTCAGGGGGGCAGGGGGTAGGGGGGATGGGTGTCCAGTAGGGGGAGGGGTGTCCATCAGGGGGAGGGGCTGTCTAGACAGGGGTAGGGGTGTCCAGCATGGTGGAGGGGTGTCCCAGGGGGTGGTCTAGGGGTGTCCTGGGGGTGGTTTATGGGTGTCCAGGGTCTGGGGGGGGGTCTATCAAGGGGTGGGGTCTGTCCTGGGGTGTCCAGGGGGTAGGGGGGCAGCGGTGTCCAGGGTCTGGGGGGTCTGTCCATGGGCTATCTAGTGGGTCCAGTGGGGGGGGGGGGGTCTGTCCTGGGGTGTCCAGGGTCTGGGGGGGTCTGTCCTGGGGGGTCTGGGTTTGGGGGGGTTGGTTCTGGGGGGTGTCCATTGATCTGGGGGGCTATCCAGGTTCTAAGGTGGGGGGGGGGGTGTCCTTGGTCTGGGGGGGTCTGTCCTGGGGTGTCCAGGGTATTGGGGGGGGGGGCAGGACTGGAAGGGGTGTCCAGGGTCTGGGGGGGTCTGTCCTGGGGTGGGGTCTGTCTTGGGGTGTCCAGGGTCAGGGGGCAGGGGGCAGGGGGCAGGGGTGTCCAGTAGGGGGGTGGGGTGTCCAACAGTGGGAGGGGCTTTCCAGGCAGGGGAGGGGTGTCCAGCATGGGGGAGGGGTGTCTAGGGGGGGTGGTCCTAGGGTGTCCAGGGTCTGGGGGGGTCTGTCCTGGGGTGGGGTCTGTCCTGGGGTGTCCAGGGCCAGGGGGCAAGGGTGTTCAGCAGGGGGAGGGGTGTCCAGCAGGGGGAAGTGCTGTCCAGGCAGGTGGAAGGGTGTCCAGCATGGGGGAGGGGTGTCCAGGGGGGTGGTCCAGCGGTGTCCAGGGTCTGGGGGGTCTATCCTGGGGTGGGGTCTATCTTGTGGTGTCCAGGGTCATGGGGCAGGGGGTAGGGGGTAGGGGTGTCCATCAGGGTGATGGGTGTCCAGCAGGGGGAGGGGCTGTCCAGGCAGGGGGATGGGTGTCCAGCATGGGGGAGGGGTGTCCAGGGGGTGGTCCAGGGGTGTCCAGGGACTGGGGGGGGAGGTCTGTCCTGGGGTGGGGTCTGTCCTGGGGTATCCAGGGTCAGGGGGCATGGGGGCAGGGGGGCAGGGGTGTCCAGTAGGGGGAGGGGTGTCCAGCAGGGGTAGGGGTTGTCAAGGCGGGGGAGGGGGTGTCCAGCATGGGCGAGGGGTGTCCAGGTGGGTGGTCAAGGGAGTGTCCAAGGTCTGGGGGGTCTGTCCTGGTGTGGGGTCTATCCTGTGGTGTCCAGGGTGAGGGGGCTGGGGGGCTGGGGGCAGGGGGCATGGGTGTCCAGTAGGGGGTGGGGTGTCCAGCAGGGGGAGGGGCTGTCCAGGCAGGGGGAGGGGTGTCCATCATGGGGGAGGGGTGTCCAGGGGGGTTGGTCCAGGGGTGTCCAGGGGTGGTGGTCCAGGGGGAGGGGTGTCCAGTAGTGGTGTCTATTGCTGGTATTCTTTTCTGGACTTCAACAGATTATGCAAGGACTCGGTGGGGGTGGATATTGGGGGTGAAGTGGGGGGGGGGGGACCTAGGTGCAAGGGAATGTGAGGGGGCTGGGTGTAGGGGGTGGGGGTGGATATAGGGCTGGGTGCAGGAGGGATGGGTGTGGGGCTGGGGGCCTGGGTGCAGGGGGCAGTGGGGGGTGCGGGTGGGGTGGATAGTGGGGGTGAATTGGGGGGTGGGGAGGGGGACCTGGGTTCAAGGGGTAGTGAGGGGGCTGCGTGTACGGTGTGGGGGATGGATATAGGGCTGGGTCCACAGGGGATTGGGGGGGGGCTGGGGGCCTAGGTGCAGGGGGCAGTGGGGGGTGGAGTGGGGGTAGGAGGGGGGACCTGGGTGCAAGGGGTAGTGAGGGGGATGGGTGTAGGTGGTGGGGGGCTGGATATAGGGCTGGGTGCATGGGGGGGGGGGGGGCTGGGGGCCTGGGTGCAGGGGGGGAAGTGGGGGGTGTAGTGGGGGGGGGGGGGGTGGGGACCTAGGTGCAAGGGGTAGTGAGGGGGGCTGGGTGCAAGGGGTAGTGAGGGGGATGGGTGTAGGGGGTGGGGGCTCGATATACGGCTGGGTGTAGGGGGGGTATGCAGGAGGTTTCTAGGGGGGTGTATGGGGGGTGTCCAGGGTGTGTCCAGGGTGTGTCCAGGGGGGTGTCCAAGGGGTATTTTTTTATGGATTTGGACACCTTATAGCTACGGTTTTAAACCTTGGAAATTGGTTCATTGCCACGGTTCTTAACCGTGGCTATAGACATAATGCCACGGTTCTAAAACGTGGAAATATACTCTGTCTGGGCATTAGTATAGCCACGGTTTCAACCGTGGCTATAGATTTAAAGCCACGGTTTGGAACCATGGCTATAGGTCTAGGCCTATAGCCACGCCAAACTTAGCCACGGTTCCTCGAACCGTGGCTATTACCTATAGCCACAGTTTGAGGTCCTATAGCCACAGTTTAGAACCGTGGCTATAGCCAGAATTTCCAGTAGTGTGTGACCTCCTAGCACTGCTTCCCTGTTTCCTCTGCGGAAAACCATTCTGAACAAACATGTCTTAGATGAAGCAACATCGTAATCTTCAAATGCTATATTATTTCAATTTGACCATAAAAAAAATATTTTAGGATAATCATTTAATAAAATTGTAACTCCTAAAGTTATCTAAACCGACCTCTGATACCAACTATAAGGACCCTACCTTAAACCATACTTAATCTTGAGTTATTACAAGATTACACATTAAGGATCTTTTTAGGTTTATAGTTTTAGAGAATTAGATCATAAAACTTGAATTGCATTCCACATTTAAACAAATTGGTTACATAAATGATAGTATTCATTTTTCCCATTAACAAAAACATATTTAAAATAAAACATGGATTTTTTCTTGACACTTCCTTGACACTAACATCATATCATGTACCCTTCCCTTGACCTGTGAAAAACATTTCAAAAACTGGGGATGAGCATAAAAAGCTCAGTAAGGGATATAAAAATCTGGAAAGGAAACATGAGTACATGTATACACAAGAATCAATGAAATCATACTCTACTCATAAAACATAAGCACTTTAACAAACCTCATCAAATCATGAATAAATCATAAAAATCATAAGATATAAGGGTAACTTGAGGCATTCATAACATTCTTACGTAGGGAGTAACCCTCTTGGTTAAGTTTGGAATACCCATCACAGTATATTCCCTAAATCTCTTCGGAGAAAAATTAATATTTAACTCCTTTGAGTTACCCAATGCATTGGAGAGATATATCGGGCTCACCCGCCCTTAGTTTATCATGAAACCACCCGTCTTCATAATAATTCCCAAGAACCATAACATAATCGTATCACAAAAAACATGTATAAAGGAAACATAATATTTCCACTTTTCAATCACAAGATATCAATACAAAAAATTGATATAAAAAAATTATGAAAACCATTTTTAATACCAAAATAAAAAAAAGTAAAACATGGTATTTATTTTTCATTTAAAAAAAGGTATGACTTGTATAGGAAGACGAAACTCAAATAATGGTCAAAACGGCGGAGAAGTCGTTGTCGCCGAATACGTACGTCAAAAACAATCCCTTTTATCGTTTAGTAAAATGCTTCGTATAAAAAATTATTCCTTTTGGATAAACATAAAATTCAAAATGGTTTATACACCATATAAAAGAATGTCTTGTATAAAACATAATATTCCACAATGAAAGGAGATTGAGACGAAGTCCCTTACCTCAGGTCTGACTTGGCTCGATCGTTCTTTAATCTCCTGAATAATAAACTTGAGTTAATTTATACTTGCTTAAGAACCCTTTTCAGGTTCATTATTACTTTTATATCACTTATTACCATGTCATGAACCCTATGTTTTTATTTAAGTTAATAATTGTAATTTTAACGATCATTGGTACATGTGTCAAAAATAAACTCTTTATAATTACAAGTTGTTCAAGTGGTAAAATATCCATTTTATCTAGAATTTCATTCATGATATAGATATAATATATATAATATATATCCATTACATTCATGAATTTATAATATTACATAACATTCAGAGGTATGAAATGAAATGCACCTTTCATGGAGACGGTAAGCCATACGTACGCATGAATGCTACTTTCTTTTATATTTCTAATTTTATGGAATTGAATCATAATTATATAAAGGTATATTATAGTTCCAGTATAAAATCATATATAATAACTTTATATCCATCCTTTATACATCCCACATATGGAATTCACGAATCAAATCACATTGAGGGGGCGGTAGTCCACACTTCCTAAAATGAAGATATCTTGTATACCAATAATGGAAACCATAAAGGTATGCCATAAATGGAAAATACATAAGCTTAAGGAAGAAATAAACATATTAAATATAATATATAAATATATTGACATCTTAATGGACACCTTTTAAGGTGTTGGAATAATAATGAACAATCATCGTTTCGTGAGGCAGAAATTCTCCATCCACAGAAACAGTATGTTTTTAACCATTAGATGTAGGTGTGTGTAAGTGTAGTGTGAATTATTCTTATAAAAAAATACTAGTATATTGAATATACTGGAGTTGTTACAATAGAAATGAATAAAAAGTTTCTAGGGTGTTGGAGAAGCAAAATAAAACAAAAGAACACAAGAGAAAACACTACCTTTAAATCGGGTAACTCTTTTTTATTTGAGCTCAAAGGCTTCCTTGGGAAGACTTATGCCAAATGTGAGGTTTAGAAGAGTAAAAGAGGGATGTGGAGAGACAAAATTGGAATGAGTTGGCTGAGCCAAAGGCTTGAGAGGTGTGGGTAAGGTGGCAGAGGTGGGGGCCTTTTATAAGAGGAGAAGAGGGGCAATCTTGCAAAGTTACAAAATGTTACTTCATTTTCAAATGAGTTTCGGATTTTAAAGGTCCTACATTGATTTATTTAGAGGATAAAGTGATAAGGGTTCGAAATATACTCATCCAATATGTCTTTGAAAAGTGTATGTTAAAGTTGTAACATTATATTTTCATTTTATTTATATCCTTTATTAATGACGTAATCACTGCATCATCATGATGTCATAAATAATTTAATTTATTTAATGTCTAAAAATTATAAAAAAATATTATGATGTAGTAAATAGTTTTATCTTTACAATGACTATTTATAGTCAAAAATATGACTTCTATAACCCCACTTAAAATTGATTTAGTAAAAAAACTCATGTTTGTGTCATTTTTACTTTAACATTAAATTAAAAGATATTAATGTCATTTTCCTTCCAAAGTGGCTCCATGGGGTCCCCAAGTTGACCCCTGGATTTTCTTGGTCGTCCATGACACATAAAATAAGTGTAGGACATGTGTATAGTCATTTTATATTATTAAAACATTATTCATACCTTAAATTACAATAATTACCTCTATTCGCGATTAAAAACTTAAAAGTTACTATTCACCAAAAAATTATTTTAATCCCATTGAACCACATTTTCCTTCTTAATTAAAACAATGTATGTAATATTTTTGAAATTAAAAATACATAGGTGGAAAAATTTCATTTAAATGAAAAATTAGTTTTTTAAGTTGCACTTAGTGGTTTCACTATTCATCAAAAATTGATGTTTTTCAGAAAAATACAAAAACATCACCCTAAGATATATTTGAAATTCCAAATTCAAAAATGATTTCTATTTTACAAAATTCAAAACATATAAGTTTCATTAATTAATTTAATAATTAATTCTTGCTGTCAGAGAAAATAGCATGTTTTTATTGAACAATAAGTATCAAAAGATTGACACTAGTTTAAGTCCAATTTAAAAGTTAAATTAATTCCAATGACCACTATTGGATTAAATGGTAAAAATATATTCTAATTAAACTTTAAAACCAATTAAAAAGATCATAAAACCATATAATTAAATTAGAAGAAAAAGCAGTTTTGATGTAAAATGTAGTATTTTTCACTATTCATTAAAAAAATGAACATTGTTAGAAAAATACCAAAAAATTATCCAATGTAAATTTCAATGTCCCAATCATAAATAATAAGTTTATTTTGACAAAGAGAACTTATAAAATTTTCCCATGTATTATTTAAAAATGGTTTTCCATCAAAAAGGCATTAAAACAATCTTTTAAAAATATTAGTGTATTCCATGCTTAAGATTGGATTTATTCTCATTTTAAGCCTCTAAAACTCTATCTAATTAATTAGTAGACATAGATAAAAATATTTATTTTTCATTACTTACTTGGGATGTTACATTTATTTTTAAATATTTTATGATATAGATTAATATAAAATTAAAATATCATTACTATATTTTCATTAAATTATATTAATTATAATTATATAATTATATTTTTTCTTTCTTGAATAAATATGAATAATGATATTTACAATTAAATTTATGTATATGATAATACTCATGTAAGGGGTTCAATTTTTTTTAGAATTAACCTTGGAAATAAATTCCATATATTAAATTATGGTGACCATAATATATTAAATAACATTATAAGGTACTAGTAGGACTAATTTGGTTGATATAAAATAATAAATAAGAAGTAGTTTTAATTTTTTAATTAGTGGAAGTGTGCATCATTTATAAGTGAGTGAATTAATATGTATCGAAAATACCATAACCTTTACAATAATTTACTGAAACCATTAAATGGTTATTTTAATTAAAATTAAAAAAATTCGGAGAGGAATTTTTTTTTACTCTATATAATTAGAATCCACTCATAAAAGAGGCATTCTATGGTATTTTTTAGGATTTTAGGATTAAAAATTATTTTTGAAACTGATTTATACAATCATTGATGATTATTTTTTAACAGTTGTAATTCTTTTTATAGAAAATTAAATTCAACAAATAACATAATTTTAATATTCAGCTTAAAAATTTAAGAATTATTCTTTCAAATTAAATTTCTAGTTATGATCGAATTTAAATTTAAAAAAAATTACATTAATTAAAAGAATATTATAATAAGAATAATTTTCAAATTTATAATATATATAATAACAAAATTCCATTATTAATGAATTTAATGACATTAATTGATATATAAATATTATATTATATTTATGATGTAGTCAGTGATATCATTTTTCACATTTCATTCTGAAAATAAAATAATCAATGAAAAGAAAAAATAGTAATTATTAAAATTATCAATTTAATTTAGTGATAAAAATCATCAAAATTGGTATCTTGGGTTTAATGAATGTTTTAAAACGAGTAACGATATAAAATTTTTTCAAATGTTATCACATAAAATGATTATGAATCACCATTTTCATAGTGATATATTCATAAAAGGTAAATTCTTTGTAAAAAACATATTTTCTAATAAAAACTATCATTTTTAGGGAAACCTCAACAAATAAATCAAATATATTTTTCCCAGTAAAAATTAAAAATTAATTTATTTTTCATAAATTAAAATTTTATTATTAATAAACTTATATTATGAAATAAATGTGTGTGGTGAAGAAAAAAATTTAAGAAAAAAATAACCATAATTATATTGTATTTTAACTTAATATAATGATCGATGTATTCTATTAATAAAACGATTATATACATTGTTGATTTCAAATAGTGATAATATTTCATTTTAATATAGTAATGAATTACCTACATAAAATTTTCTATTATTTATAAAATCACTATAATATTTTTATTCCAATTAAATTCTACTTATAATGGTTACTTTTTCTTATCATACTAATTTTGATTTCAAAATTCCCTTATAATCTCCCCATAAGATCACTTGGTAAGATAATAAGTACTAACAGTCACATATAGTGAGTCTAAAAGTAGATAATAAATAGTATGTCTTATAATTTAAATATTTATCAAATTATATTTTACTTCTGAAATACTAATTAGATTTCAACAACGAATTATTTTAGGGAAAACCCTTGTGATTCCACCAATTTCAATAGATAATGGAAATAATAATCATTAGGAATAAACAAGCTTTATAAAACAATATTAACAATTTCTATTATGGATTCTGTAATATGTTAACTAATTTATATACAATATAATATAATTCCTATATTTATGGTACTAATAATTCAAATTTTATTATAATAAATTATCTGGTTTTTTTAGTGTTTCCTTTATCACAATAAATTATTAATGATATTAATATATTACTTTCTATAGGCAAAAATAGATAAATTTTATACAATGACAATTCAATAACCAAAAAAATAATTATGTTCTCATTTACAATTACTAAAATTAAAATTTATGATTTCATGGTCTTCTAGTATGTAATTATCAATAATTGTTAAAATAAGTGGTTAAATAGGCCAAAAAAATATGTTATATATTAATGGGGGTTTTTGGCTATAGATGTATATAATATAATTATAACAAAAAAATGTTGATATAATTTAAAATTATCCATGATGGTGAAAAACATTATGTTGGTTCAACATAGAAATAAATTCAAGATAAAAAACCAGAATCAATACTTAATGAAGGTGTTATTATACAAAATACATGGATAACATGAATGTTTTTCTATATAAATAGATATGTAATGATTAAAATGGTCCCATTAAAATACTATTATTTCAGTATAAGAATAATACTTGGTTATTATATTATAATTATAATCATATACTTTGAATAGAAATGTTATGGACAAAAGGTAAGATTATATAATACAATCTTTGTGATTTTTAAACATTACATGAATGTAACATTGAATATGAAGGGATTAAGTTAATAATTCCATATTTTAGGAATATTAACAATAATATAAAATTATAGGAGGATTAAAATTTGTTGGGATCATAGTGAAATTTGATTTAATATGGGTGGGAATAATGGGTAGAAGTGACTGCATTTAAAATAGAATTAACAGAAATATGGTAAATAAATAACAACAGATCAATGATATAATTACATTATTCAATTTTCAATAACCTTATAATATCATTATAATTATTATATTTATGATTTAATGAGATAAAAAATCCATTATAAATAATATATAAACTGATCGAGAAAATGAAACTTCATACAATTAGTTTTTTACAAATATTAATTCTGTATTTTTTTTTTATTAAGTGTTAATATTTGTAATTTATATTTTATTTTAATGTGAATTTAAAAGAAATTCAAAGTATGCCATTCCATGAAATTAATTTTACACATATTAATTTAAATTAAATTTATAAATTTATTATAAGGTAATATCAATTTAATAAATATATAATTCATTTAAATCGTTTTTCATAATAATGTTAATTGCTTTTTAAAATAGAAATAATAACTTTGAAAATATAAAAAATACTTGAAATTTTGTGATTTTAGTTGTAAAATATGTTTTTACACTAAAAATATTTCATAAATTTATAATCGAGTCTTATAAATAAATAATATCATAAAATTTTCCATATTAAAAACTAATGTACAATACATTATTCACAAAATATTTTGTCTACATATATAATTTTAATAAAATTGTGATAATATAATTCTGAAATTTTAAATACAAAAATTTGGTTAGTTTTATCTATTTTATAATTAAATATTATGAAATTAGATTTTAAATTTTTAATATGAATTTTTATATATTATTATTTTAATGACTTTTTTTTTGTTTTTTAACATTATGTTCTCTTAATATAACTTCATCAGAATTAAATAATTAAATAATTATAATATATATATCATATAGATAAATATTATATTTTTTTATTAATATTCATGGAAATCTTTATTTGGATAAAATATTAAACACATTTTCAAAAGTAGTATGAGGAAGTAAAATTTATCATAATATAAACTCTCACTTATAGTTTCTACAAAAAATTTAAGAATTCTTAAATGATTAATATACATTCATTAAATATGATTAATTTCTTTAGTTCCATTATTATTTATAATATTAACCTAATTATTTCCTCCACTATTTTAGTTTGGGGTTACATTCCAAAAAAATTATTGAAAATAAATGTAGTATTGAGAAAAATAACAATATAAAAAATCATTGGACAACGAAATTGATAACATGTTTTTAGATTCTTTTACAATGTTTAATGATAAACATTTTCAACATTTCTGAAATTTGTTATTAATATTTTTTTACAAAGATAAATTATTTAAATTTTTTGACATTTAGTGTAAAAAACCCATTCACTATTGTCATATAAACTCCCTTGTTTATATCCTCATGTATGCATTAAATCTCATTTTAATTTTCCCATTTTTTTGGTTAATGATGCAATTCTTATGGATAGTCACCATTTTTTTAATATAACCTAATGTCAAATGATATATTTAATTTTAATTGATTTAGTCAAGATAGAAATGTTTTAATGGATTTATAATGTTATTATACTGTACAGAGAAAATCAAAGTGTGATTGAGGATGTTCAATAGGTAATTGTATTTTGCAATACAAACTAGACAAAATTTCATCATGAATGAGTTATATGATGTAAATACATTACATTCTATAATTCATTCTACTTTTATATGTGATATAATGTTGATGTAATGTTTTTGTTTCATGTTAGGAATTAACCTATCAATTATTAATTTTAGTCAAGGTGATTCCTTTTTAGCATACATGAATTTCATTTAATCCACACCAAAAAATGGGTTTCTGAAGTGAAATCATTAGATATGGATGTTAAAATCTTATTGGAATCATTACTATTTTTTTTTGATGATCATGAATCCCTCTTGATATTTATGGATATTTTGGGTGGTTTTGAGTAATATTCTTCTTTTCAGATCCCTCCATGATGCATTTAACTCCTGTAATGGTTTTATCACATTTCTAGTGTAACTGGTCATCCTGATTCTATACTTTCATTAGTTACTGCAATTGTGTTTCCCATGTTGTCCTTCAAAATTTTTGTTGATGGCTATTTTATATCTATCCATTGATATATTGCTTCAGTCTTTATCCTTGTATGGAAGGTATTTTTTTCTAATATTCATTTTCAAAGGCATCTATGTATCCATCATTATTGAGGTAGGTGTATCTATGAAAATTTTTCAATATTTTGAATTGAAACTTTTTCTTTCTAAATCCATTATATTATAAAATGAATATTTATGTATTTATATTTAAAATGAAAATATTAAAATAAGTAATTCTATTAATGGGATTTGGATGTGGGATCAAATTTTCATGGATGGTAAAAGAATTTATTATTTGATAACATGCATTTTTAAATGTCTTGACAAATATGACTTATTATTTATATTGGGTGTGTTGGGAAATGGACATGTCACAATAGTAAGTGAAACTCTAATAGTTATTATGTGTAATCAAAAACCTATGGAAGGAATTTATATTTTTTATAGAAATTATATTCCTAGATTAGTATTAATTATTTGTATTGCGTAAAACCGAAGGTTATATCCAAAATATTGTTCTTTCTCATTTATACATTTATTATCATCAATTAACTATTATATGCATTAATGCGATATGAAGTAACTGTTTCAAACATGGTTCATTTATTAAAATATCATATATATATATATATATATATATTATTTTCTAGGTTTCTAGAAACTATAAATTCCTAATAATAAAAATTGTATTGATAAATTATTGTAATCAATTTCAGCTTGTTTTAAAAAATTATGTTTATGTGTTTTTAGAGCCTGTTTTTAAGGAAATATTATAACATATCATGTTATTTTAACATTCGTCACCATCATAGTGGGATGATTACATGATGATGAATGGTAACAAATTTAATTGTTTTGTCTTGACTTCTTTATATTTATTGTTTTGAGGGATTACCATGAATTTATATATCTAATGGATATTTAAATTTATGATTAACATTTTAGTCTTAGTTTTCAAAATATTTAAAAGATACCTATAGTTATTTTTAAAATATCACACTATGGTAAACCATTATTGGGGGCCATTCCAGTTGAATCGAAGTCGATTTTTTACAAATATTGTATCATCTGAAACTCATAGAAATAATATTTAGTGAGACTATATAGTTATGGTATGGTGTTTTCCTAGCTAGTATCTAGTAACATCATAATTAGGGTATTAGGGGTGGAAATATTCCATGGAGAAGTTACATTATGTTTTGAATCTATGTTACCATGTGTGTTAAATTATATTATCCAATATTGAGACTATGTGGTTGACATTTTAATAATGAACTAGACATGAGGTGTATTTCTATTGAAACATTCCTTATTTTACTTACAGGTTTGTTTGAATTTTTTTTATGATAAATTTAAATTTATTTCATTTTAAATTACATATATGAATATATAATAATAGAAATATGATTTTTGAATCCCCTCTTGAAATATTGGTTTTGGAATTTTGATTGTTGGAAAATGAATCCAATATGATCTTTTCTATATTTTTGTGAGGATGTTATGAGAGACGTCACTCAATTGATTCCCATAGTGAAACAAATCATTAGATGAAGCTAAAATCAACACTATTCATTATTTGGTGTTTGTAGATGTCATGAACCATGAATGAGTCGTGCACCACTGCTGATAATTTATAAAAAATTCAACATGAATGGTGAAAATGGTCTATATTACTCAAAACAATGGATTTGGTGGAATGAGTGATTCATAATATTTATAAATAAGACAATAGAATATATTTTAAACTTTTTATTTATGTATTCATGGGACTAAGAAAGATATTTCGTTATATATATTGAACAAGGAAAGATGAATTAGGATCAAACATGGGTATCATTCATTTAAACCATTACTCCTTAGTTTTATCCTAATACCATATGATGGAATGATACAATTTAGTTTTTTATCATAGATCATAGAGGTTTTCCTATTAAATAGTTCGATTACCATTTTTCTGATTAGGAACACATGAAAAAATAGCGTGTAATCAATGATTATTTGACGGCTCAGATGATTGATTTCGGGTTGAGGGATTCCATATTGTATATTATAAATTTAATGTTTCATTTAACTATTGGGGTGGTTTTCACCAATGTAAAATTTTAAGGTACTATCATAGGATGAAAAATAGGTGTGGGAGTGGCTATAGAAAGAATCATTGTTTTTATGGAATTTCTTCTATGTAAAAAAAGAAGCACAATAAATGATTGTTTTCTTCAAGACTGGATTCATGATCTTCATCTTGTTAGTAGATGCATGTTTTCTATTACTATGGGATGAATTATATTACAATTACTAATTGTATGAGGATCCCAGGACATGTCATTTTTGTGGAAAATATATACATCTGAAGAATATTTTTAAAGGATTCCTCAAGGAAGAATGGTTTGATAAACATGAATTCAACGTTTTATTGTTTCATACTGAATCTTCTAGGGGTGGGGTATTATAATCATTATATGGGGTACGTTCAGGGCGTAAATAAATCTCATAATGAAGCTGATACAAGAAAACTTTGTGTACAATAGTATGAACGTTATGAATCAGAAGAATGAAATACTACAATCCATGGTATAGTGCTTATTTCATCTTCGATAGTTCTAATGTTGTATTATATAGGTGATAACCATTATTTTATGTCATGAATAATAGTATATGTGGCGCTCATATATAAATATCATATGAATTTCTTATTGGATATTTCCATACCTTTGCAAATGATGTTCAACCCTGGTATCAGGTGTCGAACACGTCGAGTCGCAAATGAGGAACATGTTGTGGTAGGGGATTATTTGTGATTACTTTTTATATTTTTGACCAAATGATTAGCATGGATTAGATGATCACTCATAAGTAACAGATTTATTACTATCATCATCAAGGTTATTTTACATAAACATATGAAATAAATCGTGTCTTTTAAGGTGATCATGATTTTTGTTTGAGAGTGATGTGATTTTCATTCAATAGACATGGGTGATCATAATTTAGTTCTCTAAATAATAACTACTTTTACTTAAACTATATTTGGGATGTCCTATTCTCATGGTGGTTTGTCTGTACCCAATAACATTTTCGGTTATTTTTTTAACATCCATAGAGAGGTCATGTAGAAAATTTTCTTAGTTCATGGTTTTATTCCCATTTATTTATCTTTTTTATCATATTACTACATTGAAATTGGTTGAACATATATTCTATATTGAGTCTCACAAGGAAAGTGCATTTTATTCATCCTAAAATCTCCCCATGGTATTAACCATTCCTATATGATATTATTGAATACATGAGCCTTAACCATTGTATTAATCATATATTGTTAAATTAGATCATTTTCATGAACCTATATTCACTTATATGTGTTGAGTATCAATTTAATCATTATAGATGCTGCCTTTGGTTTTGAATGATTGAATTTGTTTGTGTACCACTATTTCATTGTTTGTGAAAAGTGTAAACCATTGTCTGTATTTTAGATTGTGTATGAGCATTTCATGATTTTGGTATTACCATTTAGTCTCTCATACAACACTATAGTTTTTATTGTATTGATTACCCAAATCACGGATCAGTTTCTCAACAATTGTTTGTTTTGTTCATGGTCTATATATTTTTTAGCTCCCATTAATTAATGGAACACATGAGCTATTTATATATAATTCTTTTATCCATGAGGGAATATCATCGTTATGGGACCATTTTCAGATTTATTTTTTTGGATTAATGAATTAAATATTATGGGGAATGTTATATTTGGGATGAGGTTCTTAGTTGATCCTAAACAAATTCATGCATTTATATCCTTTTAGGTGCCTATAAATGTGTTTGATATTAGAACACTATTGGTTTTTGCTAAATATTATAGGTGGATTCATCATTAATTCAACATTCAGCCCTTTTGATTATATATTTAAACAATTAGGGTGTATTGGTTGAGTGGAATGAAAAATATTACCGATCATTTGATGAATCGATTTGGGAATTTTATTCAGTTCCAACATTGAATTTTCTAGAAAAAGGAATAGGTAATGATGTTTTCTACTGTTATATTAGAATGTGTATGGTGTGTGCATTGATGCATTGAATATAGGTTGTAACTATATATTCTAATATTTAGTGCATGTGTGGTATTTTATCTCAATAAGATCGAAATAGTACGAAAGAATTCTAGTTGGATTATTTCATGAAATTTTATATTGATATTTATTATGATCTAAAGACATTTATTTTGGTCATATATGTGACGAGTAATATATTTGGTATGAAAAATAGAGGGAATTATAATGAGAGTGGTATTTATAGAGTTTGTTTTATGGGATTATATTCAGAATAGAATAATATTTTGGAAAGATGTGTCTTTATTTGATGCACATTTACTCACTATTTTAAGATGGATTTTTTCTTACGTAGATGTCTTCCCCTATTATTCATACAATTTGAAGAATACAATATTATTGGGAGTTCTCAAGTGATTGTTCCTAGTTTCCTAGTTTTTCATCATATTTTTGAAATAGTTTGTTTGTTCCTTTCGGTCTAAGTAAGGATTTTATATACTAAGGAAGCCCATATTAAATTTCTGTAATCATATATACTAGAAAGATATATCACGATTTAAGATATTTTTATTTGTTAATCAGGTGAGATGTAGAATTAATGGTTTGTTTCATAGAGTATTACATTTCTGATATTTAAGAAGGAGCACTAGAGTCATGTTAGTTTCTAGCATCCTGTAAACATTTAGGAATGAAAATTATTTGAGACATCCACATACATTATCACTTATTTCCAAAGGTACCTTTATAGAAAGGAATATATTTGGTTTATCAAAATATAATATTCAATCCTAATGAAATAGATTCTAAATTTGGAATGTCTTTTGGACTTATATGTCCATGTCTCAATGGTATTTGTTGGGGTTCTCATTGAGATTGTTTCTCATAGGTACACAATGATCAAATAGGGAATATTTAAATATTTTTTGGAATTGATGGGTTCTATGTTGTATTTCAGAAAAATAAATTATCTATTGGTGAATCAGTTATCATCAAAGAATATCATGGTTTTTAAGGATTTTCTCTAGGCATGTGTGTTTAATTTCAGTTTTTTTCAGGGTGGTATATTTTTTCTTTATTATATTATTCTCGTAGTAGTAGTTTTAAAGCCTCTATAATAACTGTTACAAATTTGGAATTTTTTGTGAGAACATATAGATCTCCCTTTGCAAGGAATAGTTGGGGGACTGGTAATTAGTTTTTCTGAGCCCCCTTTAAGAGATTACAAAATTGGTTATTTTGATCCATAATATATTAATCTGTACAAAAATGTATCATAAATTTTATGAAAACTATCATCATCGGTGTATAGAGCATTAGGTTTCCCATTTGGTATTTAATATAGATTCACCTCAATTAGGACATCAACAGTTTTCAAATCATGGCATGTTAGAAAAATAGTTTGTGGGCACCTATAGATCATTATATGACATGAAAAGATGAGATATCTATTGTAATTATAGTATCATTTAACATCATTCCATTATGTGTTCCATGTTTCCTAGTGGAGGATATATTTACCCAAAACATATAATGTGACAGAGTGGGTGGATGTTGACCTTCTTTTGAATTCACTATTGGTTGGATGACCAGTTGATATTATGGATCACCATGAAAAGGTTATTCTATGAATAACCATTCCTCTTTACCATGTACTATAGATGGGTTGATTTTGATATCCTTGAGATAAGAGATAATGAATATCTAATGAGGTTATAGTGGAATCCATATTTTTAATGTCTAGAAACACGAGGTCTTGTTGGGGGAAATTTCTTAATGAAATAGAGATTATACCACCCCATTACATTAATTTTGCTATTATTTTAAACTTGTAATGACTTTAACATGTTATGGGGGGTGTGTGTTGGATTTATTAAGGATATAGATACATTTCTATCCAAAATTACATAATCCCGGGGGTTGTATTTTTGCTTGACATAGTAGAATCTGATTATAACTAAGAAAATGGATATAGTGTATGATTCATGAGTTTGGAGATAATAATAACTGGTTTAAGGAATTTTTGTAGAAAAATATATTTCACATTAGTTTTTGAATATTTTGACATGCATAATCAGTTAAACTAAGTGAACCATTTATTGAGAAGATAGAATGAATCTTGATCGAAGTGTGCCAATTTCCTTGTCGTCAATCCTTTACAACTTATGAATGGGTTTATATGGATTTCATTTTTCATTGGATGAAACCTTTTCTAGAATATGTGAATTTATTTTATTTCACACCGTGTAATGGATTACAATGCGAATTCTTCAATTTTGGCATTTATTATAATGATGCACTAATTAGATTTTTTTATCTATTGTATATACCTTCCACTAGAGCCTTAGATAAATTTTTGGGAATTTTCTTCTATCATATTCCTTTGAGATATATCCATTTGAGGTTTGAATCCATTGATATATTAATTGAATATCCCTATTAAGTAGTCATCATGTATCATAAATGTTGTTGGTCATGACCATAACATTCATGATGCTCTAGTTCTATATTTTCAACTGTTTTATATTACTATCTATAGTGTAGAGTATTATTTTATCCCTTTTTTCAAAATCTTATGTTTGTTGTATTTATGTATGTTTTATTTAATTCATGAATATATATATGTCCTCTTCAATTCCATTGGGTTATCAAATGAATATTCAGGTTTTTAAATTCTAATTTCATTGGGAATATTTATTCCAGTTAGTAAGGTTTTCTGATTTAAAATTATAATTTCATTTTTATAAAAAAAATTCATAGATCAGAAAATGTATTCTTAAAATGGGGTTTCAAACATGGAATATTATGTAACATGGGTTCATTTGGAAATATAAACGGTATATTAGCAACAATAATAGACTAAGATCATTTTTTGATATCGACATATAAAAGAATCACCAATATGAGTAATATCCAATATATTACTAAATTGGTATTATTTGATTTTATGTATATATTATTATAGGTTATATCAAAATTATTGTACTTTTTCATTAATACCTGGTTTATCACAAGATGTATTATTTATATTATAAATTCAAACATGTTTATGTTAGGATGTATTAATGGTTTGATTTTCATATGATTACAATAAAAATAAATTCTATATATTATTCTATGCAAAGAATAGTATATAAATTAATGGAAAATTATATAATGTTCACAAAATAGTTTCATATAGAATTTTCATTATAATACAAAATTTTTATGGTAGAACATGCACATTATTTATATTACAACATCTATGTATTGCATTTATGGTATCATTATAGGATATTTTCATACACATATATTTTAAATTAGAGAAGTTATAAAACATGTTTTTTAATACCTAGGTAAATGAAATGGAATATTATATCATGTTGAGTTCTACTTTGGTTCATCAATTTTATAGTTGGATGGTTTGGGGGTGATTTATGGTCACCTAGATATTTTTTAGACTGATCTACATTATGTTTCTGGTTTGGTTATTATTGAAAAACATTGTATATCTCATGTATATATAAATATAGTTTTTCAACATTTTACCTTGAATTTTTATCAGTATTACATGTGTATTTAGGTTCTATTTATAATCATATAATGAAACATACCATTTAGGTTATATTTTCAAGATAATCGATGTTGGTTCATTAAAATCATAGTCTGATTTATTATAATGAATCATAATCTTAATTTCTATATTTCAAATGAATTATTTCCCACCATTTTTAGAATAGTTAGTTTTTAAATAAAATAAAATCAAATAAAAAATTTCTATAATTATTAATGATAATTTTTTTGGAATATTTAAAACTAGGATGAATCTATCTTCTGATCATTTTCTGAGATATTTATTATTCACCGCTTATTTATTATATGTAATAAATGTATATTTATTCAATTATTTGTCATTATCATTCATTTAATATTTAATTAAATATCAAAATTTGTTATCATGTTTATGCTTATTTTCACGTACCTGTACTTTTTACATTTTATATTTTATTAGAATATAATTCTAACATGTTAATTGTTTATATATTTGTATCCTCTACACAATAATTATATTTCGATAAGGAATACTTTTCATGAATTAAATCAATATTTTTTTAATTATTTAGAAATAAAGTGATGGGTGGGTTCCAAAATTATACAATTCTTCCATGGATCGACAAGTTTCATTATCCAAAATAGTTTTCAAAAAATTCATTTTGTATTTTCTTTGAAGAACTAGATGGGTTTCTACACCCCCAAATAAACAATATTTTCAAATATATTGAACATAGTGGATCATGTTCTATATATACAATCTCATGTAATTATGCATTTACTTCATTATGTATTCAGTTAATACTATTAATGACATTTTCACTTGGGTATAATCTATGAATTTATTTTTCATTATCAATTTGTTGATTAAAGGGAATGTAATTTCCTAATATTTACATATTCAATAATGATTATTCTTTATAAATTTTTCTTCAATCATTATTTATTCATGTAAATTTTTTATGTAACCCTTACTAAGAGAAAGATCTAACACTTTTTTTGACTTATTTCCCCAGGTAATGCAGATAAAATATTAAAATTAATGGAAGGAAGAAGTTTATTTTCCATTTGAAGGTTTATTTTTTAATTTCTTATGGAAGAAGTCAACTATTTATATGTGTACTTCATAAAAACTACTAAAATAATGGATCCATGTAGATGTAACCTCTTGTGTATTTTATAATTTAATATGTCATCCACAGAATATAGGCAAGTGGGGTCATAGTTATTACACTTTTAATTTATTTTTATCCTTTTTTCAATTTCTCTATATATAAACACCCATTATATTTCTATCGATATCACAAGATTATTCCACTAGGATTTATTGATATTGGTATGTATGAACATGTAATATAACTTGTTTTGAAAATAATTTTATATGGGGGAATATTTATTGATTATTATATTTTTAAGGGAATATTTCATTCATTGAAAATATATATGTGATGTGTGTGGATTCAATATAGATATTTCATCGATGCATTTAAAGGTCTCTTGAGGAGAATGATTTGGTACTACTTAGTGTATGTTAATAAATTAAATGAAAATTTCATTGTATAAGGCCTCAATGCTATGTAAAATCATTTTTATAAGGAATTGAAAAAACTAGATTATACTTGGACATGGATTTAATGGTAAGGATTATCTTTTCCTGGTATAAATCATTGTGTAAAGGATCATAGTGTTTAAAAATATACAATTCATCCATATGAAATTATTTTTTCTAATCACTATAAGTATATATATTTTAATCCTCATAGATGTTTTATTATAATTTAGATGGTTTATTTTTTTTAAATGTTGTGATTTTAAAATATAATAACATTAGATTTTGAGTTAATAGAATGTTTATAATAATTTTAGAGTTAGTTTTTTGTGCATGTAGAAAATCATTCATGTTCCTCAAGAATCTTTCATGAATTATAACATTTATATTATCATTATTTATAATTTTTTTTTGAAAATCACTCGATATATATGAATATTTAAAGATACAATAATTTATATTTTTATCTTAAATGATTAATATTAAAAAATAATATTGTCAAATATTTTGTTTTTAAAAAATGTCAATTGATTTTAATTTTTTTATATCTCTTAATGTGCAATAAATTTGTTATCCCACAACTTCTAATGTTTGTTAACAAGGCCTATTGATTATTACTAACTATAAAATAGTATTTATATAAAAGGGGAAACATTACTTGAATGAGGAAAGTGCGTTAGGAATAAATATTGATTCTGAGCTCATGTATCTAATTTTTTTTATTAAAAATGGAATTATTTTCATTGATCCGTATGTAATGTTTTAGAGTTACTATTTATAAAAGTATTAAAATTAAAATAACATGATATTCTAAAATGGGAAGTAATTTATATTATATATTATATTATGATTTCATTAAGGAAAATTTTATTATAGATAGTACCCGTTTAAGGGTCTTGATAAAATTAGAGATTATGACGTTATTTTAAAATTATATAGACCTCTTATATTCTTTTAAAAATTAGTATTAAATATGAGATTATCACTATTTAATATAGTATTAATTGATTAAGGATATATTAGTATTTATCTTATTTATATGAAGATTTTAGAAAATTTTATTTCTTATACGCACAATAAATATTAGTATTTTATTGAATCTATTGAAAAACAAGGAATAAATTTATAAATGTGTTCGATGTATTATGTAGTGGTCATCTGAATATGGAACCAAAAAAGAATAATGTGTTAATTAAAACAAAATAAAATTATGTGTAAATATATTTTTCAAGAAATGAGTAAAATAATAATAATATATTACATTTATAATATAAATAACATTATAATTATTTCTTTTCCATGGGATCCCATATTATATAAATGCCAAAAGAAAAAAAATTTACTTCTTGTCATTCACGAATGATGTAATATTAATTGAATGAAATGATTAAATTTAACTGAAACTATTTAAAATATATATAGTAAATTAATTATGAAAATATATTTATTTAAATTAATTACTGTGAAATAGATAAACATGTTAATATAACTAATTTTTGAACAATTTTATTTGACAAAAATCAAAATAAAAGTAATATGGAAATGTTATGTAGAATTAATATGTAATTAAATAATAATAATAAAATTCATGGAAAAATGTTTATGACTGATGAAGAATGATTTCTATTTCATCGTATAACAATTTTATTTATTATAAAGATGTTTTATTGTATGCAATGATTGATAAATTAAAGAATGATAAAAGTTAAAATGAAATATTACACTTTTGATGTTAATGTTGAGAGTAATACACTGAGAAGATATATTTATTTTTGAATGTTTTTTTTCAAAAATGTATTCCTTATATAATAAATGTATTAATTTAATGTCAATTTTATATGAAAATTATTTTCTATTTTGTGGATATTTGCAGAATGATAGTAATAGAATTTACTATTAGTATTATCAATATATTAAATAAATTACTATTAATTAGGATATGGGTTACTACAAGACAAATTAATGTTTATTATTGTATATATATATTTATATATTCCTAGGATATAATGTGATTTTTGATTATTTGGAAAATTATATTTTTAAAGGTGATGAATATATTTGGAATGTTGTATGATTTAGTAAAATAGAAATATTACGTGCCTATATGAGTTATTTTTGATGAATAATGGTCACATTATATAAATTATTTATATATGATTTCATTGTTTTTTTTCTGGTTGATTCAGCATTTTTGTTTAAAATTTGTGTATATTAAAGTTTGTATATTTTAATTATATTAATGATTATTATAAAAATTTATTAATGATTAATGTTTTTTTGGAGATGAATATTAAAAATTTCATAGCATATTATTTGATCAAATATTTATGATCATTGGGATTTAATTTTGGAAAAAAATTAGTACTTTTATTTTTAGTTATTTATCAACTAAATTATGTTCATGATTCTTAATTAAATTTTTTATTTGGATATTAATCGCTAAAACATTATTCATATTATATATAATCAAAAAAAATTAACCATTATTCTTTTATAAAATTATAATAATTGGTGAAATAATTTTTTTACAGTGTCATTGTATTATTATATAATAAAATTCAAATATATTATATTGGGAATAAAAAATTAATAATTTGTTATGAAATATTGGTAAAAAATTGATCGAATAAAAATTAAAATTTAAAATTTAACATGAAATGTTTAATAAAATCTAGAAAAATTTATTTCATAAAATCTTGATATATTTGGAAAGAAATTTTTTTTAATCAATCTAGTATTATGATGAATGTAATGTTGAAATACAATAATTTTCGAAAATCAAATATATTTGTGAGTCATGAAGATTTTGATGCATCTATAAATAAAATGTTTTTAATATTGACATTGAAATTATTGTTCGAGAAATATTTATATCATATTATTTAAATATCCTTGGAAAATATAATTTATAAATAAAATAAACACAATTTGTGATGATTTAATATCATTTTATGGGGTATAATGTAAAAAAATATGATTTTAGTTTAAAATTTATAGTTTTTTAAATTTTTCTACCACACACATTACTATGTTAATATGAACTATTGTTAACTATATAAATATTTTTAATAAAATATATATTTAATAATATATTTAAGTGATTGGTAGGTTTGAATAAGGGTGATTAATTTTTAATATATATATATATATAGTATTTATATTTAAAACATATCTACTAAATTTATTCAGAAAATTTAGAATTGTATTTTAAATAAGAACCCCAATAAATAAATGATAATTTTTTTAAAAAATTAATTTTTGTTAGAAATGTATTTTTTTATTTAAGATGAAGATAATATCTGTAATTGAATGAAAGTTTTGAATATTTTAGATAATAAATTATACACACACTCACACAACCACACACACACACATATATATAATTATTATTTTTAATCTAATGGTCGTTATTAGATATGGTGTTAATATATAATAAATTTATTCATAAGATTTACATATTTTCTAAAAATAGGGGTTTTCTATTTTCTATGTAGTTACTATAAATAATTTATTGAAAATTTAGACAATTAATTTGATATAATGGTCATAATTATTGATATCATATTCTCGACATAAAATATTGATAATTTTTTTTTTAATGAAATGAAATTTTTTTAATAATTTTTGAAACAACATATTTTAAAAAAACATTAATCCAATTTAATTTCAATGGATATATATAAAAGACTCATATAAGAATATATTTTATAATTTGATTAAACTAAATATTTTTCTAATATTCATAAATAAAATCAATAGCAATTATCAATATAAAATTATTTAAAAAATAATTTTTCAATATTTAAATGTGTATGATTTTAATAGTTATAGATGAATTTTTATAAATGTATGGTAATAGAAAATTTTTATATTATATGAAATTTATTAATTAAAATTATTTAAATATTTATAATCATGATGTTTTAACACATAATTTTTTAAATTTTGTTTATTTTGATAATATCAATGGTAAATGATTATAAATATGAAAAATCATAGAATATGGTAGACATTTTTATAAATATTTAAAAGATATCTGAATATGTTCAAAATCATTTCATTATTTAATTAAATGATATAAATAATACCATAAAAACCTATATTTCAAAATATTGCATTTTAGTTCTAATTTACATTGATTTCAACCACTGTATTATTTTCTCTAATGACTAATAACATAAAGTCACACACATATTCCCTCTTATTATGTTTTCATATTATATATATTTATAAAAATGATATATTAATATATCTGGATTATATATATGATTAATAAAAAAAATCTAAAAATAAAATTTCATTATTTCAATTTATTGATTAATTACCAATAATATTTACACTGCATTGATGCAGGGATTGTGAAAGAAGTAGAAAATAAAATAAATGATTCTAATATAATTGAATATATATTTTTTATTATAGAGTCAAAAAATATTTTTGATAATTCTAATATATAATGGATTGATAAAATATTTAGTATTGTACTTCATTGTTATCTTGATTCAATTATTGATAAAGAAATATAGATTGTCAGAAAAATGATGTTTAATAAAATATAATGATAAAAAATTATTTTTAAATAATTGAATATTAATAAAAATACTTTTTATTCAATACCCTAAAGCTTAGTCAAAGACAATGTCTCCAACCATTTATTCAAATAAAGAAAAAGTACGGAACTCAAGCAACAAAATCCATATAAAATAGCTACATATAATAAAAACCATAATCATCACTACATCCATGCCCGATTTCATCATCAGTAGTGGGAAACTCCAATTCTGAGCATTTATACTTCTTCTGTAATTTAACATAATACCTTCTTAAGAATTTAATTGTCTAAATATAGATACTCCATAGAAGACTACATACGTTTTCCTTTTCATACAGAGGACCTAGTGGGAATCGACTGTGGAAAATGTGAATAATCCTTCCATTTATTTCGTCTTAGTCAAGGAGTCATAACTTCTTCCTTCCCTAATACATCCTTCATTCCACCCTAAAAAATTTCGATGTAATAGGTCCCCACCCTACTGCCATCATTCTCTTTTTCTCTATTAGATATAACCCCCCAATTACCTGTGATCTTCACCTCCTGATAAGCATCATGCACTCCCTGTTCATGCACAAGGTAACTATTATCATCAACTGATACTAAACATTGGGGATTCTTCACAGGATCCTTAATACCATCCAACCCCTCCTTCAGAGAACCTTTTCTAAAAATAACATCCTGGGGATGAGAGGCAGACTACCAATTATCAACTTCATTTCTTTCAACTTCGTCTCCAACATGAGACACCCTCCCATTCAACAAAACATGAAAACCAATTTCGGTAGCCTACTCTTGCAACTTACCATCCCCCATGTCATGATGGGCACACTTATTTCCTTGAAACAAGATCACGATATCATGCAGATCAGTAACAACATCAACCAACACACAACAATGAGATATAGGAGAGGAAGCATGAGAAGTCACAAAAGAAGCCTGATCCAGGACCGGTTAAACTTCATCATTCACCAGAACCGCAAAACAGTTCCCAACCTTAATACTGCATGCATGCTTCTCAGTGTGTGACTTCCGCCCAGCTGAAACCTTCAGCCACCCATAAAAAACAACCAATGAATCACCTACATGCATATACATTATATAATTTCCCTCACTATATCATTATCCCCAACAAGATCAACTTATTGATTTACGACATCCACCATTTATCCTGTATTTAGAACCTCAAGGGATGAATTGTTATTCCCAAAAGAATGAACAACAGCATTCACATTTTCCACCAGACCTCATGTATTGGACACACCAAGATCACTCATCAACTTTCTAAACATCACATCCACTATTGGGTTTAATGACACCCCCACGGTGCTCACATCATTCGTAAAAACACTAGTAGTAGCCGTGTTGGCATTATCCCGAAGGCCTTCCTCATATCTAGGTGCCACAACCTTCGACCCTATAGTAAATCCAACCACCTTCTGTTTCAGCTTACTAGCCTTACCCTAAGACTTCACAACTTATTATATGAAAATGGTTATATTAAAAAATGGTAGATATAAAAATAATTAAGAAAAAAGAACATGAAAATGGTACTTACTAATTAAATTAATAATATTAATTCATTTTTCTTAGCTTATAGAATGTACAAAACATGAAACTACTTGGGGTATGTCATTTTTCATTTTATTTATATTTTAAATCATTTAAACTACCTTCTAATGTTTTCTTTGATCATTTAGATATTTCAAATATAAACTTATTTATTCATAATAAATTATTAAATATTATATAAAAATACATACGAAATTATTTATAATGGGTTTAAAAATATATCATATAAACCATTAATATTTGCGGTATTTTATTGTGTTTTCTTTAAATAAAAAAATTCATTAATATTTTCCACCTAGAAACCTTTTCCATATATCATAGAAATTCAATGTATGAATAATGGAATATTCGTAAATTTATTAATTTAAAAAATATCAATTTTATATTATTATTTGTATTATTATTATTAAAATTATTCTAAATTATATTTATATTACCTCTATCTTTTTATATAATAAATAAAATGATATTATGAAAATATTTATCATCTATGTATGATAATTTAATTTATGTTATGAATTATTATAGGTAATTGATGACTTATTTCATAAACCGATATTTTTTTATGACTTGTAATCATATTTATATTTATTTATTACAAAGTAATATAATTATATTTCATATGATACTTTTCCTATTTGAATATTTACAAACTATAAATATTTAATATTAATTATAAATCTTTATCAAAAATTTGTGTACGGAACTATATATATATAAGTGATAGGTGGGGCCTGATTACATATATCCCCTTGATGAATCATTTTATTTGATGAGACAAAAAATATGTTTTTATCTATGTATATGATCCCATACAATGATTTTGTCTTCTAGTTAGTCCTCGATGAAAATATAAATTTCATGGAACTTGGAATTAATTTTATCAAAATTTTCATGACGAATGGATCTGATGGTATGGATAATTTTTAATGTAATGATGAAATCATTAAATGATAATGATGCAAGTCATTATGAATCCCATTATTATGAATTTATGTCTAATTATCAATTTAATTATGTATATTTTTATACATGGAAATATTTCACGTCCATGGTATTGATGAGTTCTTATGCAAAACATTTATTTTCATGGGATATGAAAAATAATACTGTGAGTTAAATAATTCATTATGGGTTTCCAATGGTAGAAGGTTTAATTTTTAAATTGTTTTAATATCATAATTTAACTTCAATAAATGATAAATTTTTTATAAATATTAATATCAATTTTTTATGAAAATTTTTGGTGAATATTTTTAGTTTAAGAAAAAAATGAAAACATTTAAGAATCAATTATTATTATATTAATAGAAAAACATTCATATTGGCATATATGTTTTTTCAATAGACTATATGTTTTATATTATTTTTCTATATCCATTTATGATACTTTTTCTCCTTGGATGATTTCAAATATTTTTAATATGGGATATGTATGTGTAAGAATTAGAATTCCTTTTTCATACAATGATATGAAATTCATTATTGATGAGGAAATAATGAAATGAATGAAAACTTAATATAAACCAAATAATCACATTTTTAAGAATAAAATGTATATTGAATATATTATTAACTTATTTAATTTAATATTATTTAATAATTTAGTAAAAATTTGTATTTAACTGATAGTGGGGATTAATGAAATTGAAACACATTCTATTAAACTCATAATAGTGTTTTTATTATGAGAAAAGTAATTATAGATTCTAATTAAATCTGTATAATTGATTAAAGATTGGTAATATTCAATAACATTCCAAAAATATCATTGTTATTATGTTTTTAATAAAATTAAACAAATTTTTATTTTGGTTCGGTCATGGGATACATAATTTTTAACCCTAAAGAGTTCAGATAGGTTGTATGGGTGTGTGAGTATGTTCATGGGATTCATGGTCAGAACCCCTAACCCATGGGGTCTTCATGTTGTAATATCATATGTTATCAACACAAATTTTATTGATTCAACCTACAATTCTCTCATCATTTATATTTTCAACAACACATACTTGAATATCATTCTTTGTGAGGAGTGTCATAAATATGTGTTGAGTGATTCAAATAAATTCTAGTATATTTATTGAATGATACATTATGTTAATTATTCATAGTTATGTTCATTTGGGAATAAATAAATTCAGTATATTATATCATATTTGTTGTCTGGAAAAAAATTTCATTTTATTGTGTGTTATTTATTGGTATCAATGTCTTGTAGTATTTTCATTTTTAATTTTTAATTTATTTAGATACATTAAAAAATATTAACTTTATGGATGAGTCATTATAATGCTAATATATTTCTTATTATCACTTTTATAAACAACACTATATTAAATTTATTATTTGTTTATATTTTTATTCAATTTCCTTAATATTTGAAATATAATAATTTTTATTAATGTATATTTTTAAATATAAACATATTTATTTGTTCCATTTCATTTATTTTTAGCATTCGAATGTTTCTCATTTATCATATAAATATATTATTTTTTTATAGAATGATTCCAATGTATTTTACAATTACATATGATGATACCCCTTCTCGTTATTTTGAATATAATTTTTAATTTCATCCCAAAATTAGTCCTAAAAAGGGTTTTATGTTGAATATATTTTTTATTCAACTGTGTGACAATAATGGAAAGTAAAATCATATTGTGAAACGTCGGTCATTAATTTTTAAATATCATATTTTCAATAAAAATACATATTGTTTGTTTATTTTTTAATGTCATGCGATGATTTTTTGTGATGATATTAATAACAGTTATCATGGTAAAAAAGATTCCTTAGTTTTCATATTCTATTTGAATATTTATCAATGATATGTTTTTTAAAATTCAAATATATCCAAATATATTTTTTGGAGATGATTATATTATTTTATCACCATTTTAATATTTAAAAAAATTTGTATGTCTGGATATATTTTTTAAATTCAAATTAATTATTTTAATATCATCATTTTTTAAGATAAATGAGATTTAATTTATAATTTTTTTACATAGTAAGCAAAAATGAGATAAATATTACAATTCCCACATTGATCCTACCAAAAATATTTTTTCAATTTAGGAATGTATTTATGGAATGATGATGATATTTAATATACCATTGTCCAAATTTTATGTCGATTTGTATGTGATTTAATACTATATATCAATAATTATGAAAAAAATTCCAAAAAAATTTATTATTAATGAATATATTTTATTTTACATGTAATATCTAAACTACATGTATATAACTATATTCATCCACTACATAATAATAATTTTTTTTCTTCATAAATATTGTGATATAAATTTGATAATACATTAAAACAATAAATAAAATAAATTCACACCCAATGGTTCAGATAATATTTTTTATGTTAACAAAATATATTAATTTAATTTTTTTCAATATTAAATTTATGTGATTGTAATATCAGATATATTTTTATCTATTCTGATCAGGCATATTAATGAAAATTTAGAGGCTAGGACCATATGTTTGATACCCATTAAAAACTATAAATCTTAAGTTATAAACAATTCAATATTTCTTATTTAACAGTGAGAAATTTTATTTAAATATTCATTTGTTCATATATACTTAGTTTGATAGACTTTTCAACACACGAAAACGATCTTAAAAACCACTATATTTTTTGAATAATTATCAGTATGAATGAATACTCTTTGAAAAATTGTTGATAAATAACAATAATTAATAATAGAAATCAATTCATGAAATATTTAAATAATGAATTTAAACATTAATTTTAATATTTTTGAAATTCATTTGAAATAGGTATATTTACTAAAATATCGTAATTTAATATTTATAAAAAATTACTAATAAGGGATATTCTTTTTTATCAAAATAATATTTTGAGTAATTTATTTAAATATATATATATATATATTTATTTATTTATTACCCATTAGTTCTTATGAAATGATATGAAATATGGATAAAATATATTTGGTCATATTTAGTTATTTTCTATATAAAATTATTCTAATATAATTTGAAATTGTATAAAAGTATTATTTTAAATATTATAATTACAATATAAAAAAGTATTATTTTAATTGGATTTATCATTCAATTATATTTTTGGATTAAATTTTGGAATCCTTCTTAAAATATTTAATTCAATTATAATAGTGATTTTAAAAATATTTAAAAGTAATGATATTTAATGAGAATATTATAAATTATGTCATATAAAATTTTTGAAAAAATGTTAAATGTTAAAATAATATTCTATTTATTACTTCTAAAATATAAATAAAATAATTATTATTTAAAAAAATATTTCCAATATTTTAGAACACAGTTAATATTTTTCACAATAAATTTTTTTAATACATAATAAGAAATTTATTTTAAAAAGGATTATTACATTAAATTTGAATGTATTCAAGGAAAATGGATGTTATTCATTGAGTAATTATTTTGAAACTATTTAAAATGTGATTTATAATCGTTATGTAATACTCAAAAATTAAATTGTAAAAAAATATATACAATTGGAAAATTAAATATGCGTTAAAATCAATAAACTTAGTGAAATGTTAAAACATGAATGAAATATTTGTTATAATGTGTCGATCAGTCCTTTAAGTGATGAATTGTTACTAGATTCATAGGAGAACATTCTAATGGTAATTCTATCCCTCTAAAATTTAATATTGGGAAGGAACTGACCCATGTATTTGATGTAGAAAATTTACATGAGATATGAAAGCCTAAAAACCATGGTTGGGTTATCAAGGATGGTTTCAATAAAGATATTTATCAATACATTAATGAAATTGACTCTATAATATTTCAATTACATAAAATGTATGATAACATTTTTCTGAAATATTCTAAAATCATGGAATGTATGATTTATTTAATTGAATTTTTTTTAATGTAATACCAACTATGATTTCCTATTACTTATTTGGTAATGTATTCATTAACAATTTCAAGTAATTATAGCTTAGAGTTGATTTTATTATTAGAAACAATGATCACATCTTAATTTTATGCACTGTGGATGATGATGAATACATAGATTTTCTGATACCTCTATTTAATTGATGAATAACATTATATTATTCTGAGGTATTTGTTTATATTTGTTCCATAATGATTTAAATATTATTTTATATTCCATATTTTGAAACATTTTGAGTTTAATTTATTTATTTACATGAGCCTATTGATTCGATACATGGGTGTCTTTATAGAAACATGGAACTGGGAATGGATGCTGATTATTGTTATATTCATTTAAATATAGAATACTTGTTATTGATTATGGGGTTCTTTAAGAGATGATAATCCATTTGAATTGATATACCTAAAAAAATTATTTCATCAAATAAGGTTTAAGATATGTTTGTGTGGAAAAATGGTGCAAGTCCTATAGGTAATTGGAAGATACATCACATCCCACTATACTGATTATGGAAAACAATACATGGAAAACACTGGGAATAGTTTACCAAGGATATAGTGTTGATCAATGTTTAACACATAAAAATAGAAACCAATTTAAATATGAGATTAATGTGTGGTGCCTCTATGCTTTCACCAACGTGTAAAATGAACTATAATGTTATTATTATTTCTACACATTTTTTAATCATCATAATTTTAGCAAGAGAAATTAAAATTCTCCTCATGTAATTACATTTTTTAACAAGTAGATACATTAATTGGCTCCCCAATTCATTCCCTAAGAAAATTTATTTAAAAACACATGTATCAATAAATACACATGGTCCAAAGAGAGTAAAAAATTAGAGAATAATGGAGGGACAATCCTAGAAATTAACAAAATGAACAAGTATAAAATATAAATTAGATGACCTGTCTTCATCCAATATCTATCTATTTATATGTTGTTAATATGGATTTTTAAATAATGCATTCAATCACATCCCATCAATCCCCAAAGAGAGTGATGTGATTTCCATAAAAAGGTTGACTTCACTAGATTGATCAATGAGCACAAATTAAAGTAAAACACCATCATAAAACCTATAGTAATGTATATACTGCTCATAAGAACAAAATTCAGTGTCGAATGAAATATTCTAAAAAACACACACCAGGAGAGAATTTTATATGATGAAAGTGATTCTTATATTTTCTATGCTAAGAAATCATAACAACCATAGAGACATCAAAAAGAATAAGGGAGGACAAAAAAAATGTTACTCCATCCCATTCAAATATGAAAAAATTATTTATTCGATGAGAACCCAAAGGATATCAATCATGTGTGATCAACATCACCGAAAGAATCCAAGCAGTTGTAAAACAAACAATGATACACCAAACATCAAAACCCATACTTGAAAAAAGAGAGAATTATCCAAAAACATAATGTTATTCTAATATGAGGGATGGTGGCCATTTCAACAGAGGATCCTTAAAATTAATGTTCAGATACATCTTAAACTCCTCTACAACTTGGATAAAAATTCTATTTCAAAGATCATGATAAGTATCAAATGATATGTAACCATTTTTTACCATCAAAAGAAAAATGTGTCCTTCTATTTTGTTTGAGATTCAAGCACCTTTGAGAAGTCTAATTTATATTTTATTTGACAATCATCTCTATATTAAAGATCATTATCCTCATCCTCACAACAAGATGTATTTGTATCATTTCAGTCATACAAGAATGATGGATAAAAAAAATTCATTAAGCGCAAGATGTTGTGGAAAAATATTTATTCTATTCATATTGGTATCAAAGGACTGTGTGAAAAATTTCCCTCAATTTTAGAGTGGTCCATACATTTTCTTGTTTATCTACAAATTAGAGTGACAAAAATGTACAGAGATAAAAATTGAATTCATTCTTTTTATAGCCATTTATTTTTAAAATTCTTCCTTAAGATGAGAATACTTTTCACATTCCTCAAGGATATTCACTTCCATGATAGATTTAACCTCCTCTTATTTCCCACTATGAACATATGTGTTTCACTAAAAATTAGTATGCTCATTTCTATAAGTCAAAATATTAACTCCCTTAGAGCTTTGATCATTTCTAACATCACCAAAAAAATGAGGTGAGTAGAGAAGTTGAAGAACTCAAAGGGTTTATGTTGTAATTAATATCTTTATTGATTTTTTTCTGAATGGTTTTTGAGGATTCCTTTTCTACGCAAAATGATTTAATGTGGGGTAGAGGGTGTGAAACCTTATTTTGATCCCCAATGTTACCAATATAGTGTAAATTTTTTGAGTATTTTTTCATTATATAGTAACATTCTAAAAAATGAAACTATGAAATAAATCCATTTGAACCTTTTTGAAGACAAAATTTATAGGTAAGCACTTGTGATATTACAATTTTTATACAAACACGTGAAATAAAAGGTCAAGAGAAGTTTATAGTGGTAGATTCATGATTAATAGGATGGAAAAATATAATATTTAGGGAAAAGAGAGTTACCACTTGATGAGATGCAGTGCGAATCCCAGAAATCCTAACCAAATAGGGACAATATACATTTCTCAGTCAACATATAAATATGGTGACCATTTCATGTCATTCATGAGACAACCACCAAATGACCATGATATACTTTCCTAGAACCATTAATAATTACTTGAAGTGGAAAATTTTAAGAGAATATTAAAGGAGTTCATCAACCAAACATCGAAATTATCAAACAGTATTTTTATTATGTTTTACACAAAAAAAATTATAGAGGTTCTACCCATGTGGAATTATATTACCATCACAATCCATATATATGATGAAAGTGATCACACCTCTTCATATGATAATGAAGTTGACGATGATTCTTGATATCGCTATTTCTTTGGTTAATCTAGCACTGAGTCCTTCGATTCATCTAGGGGGATTAGATCTGTGAAAACATTCGAAAATGATTTGGAATAAGGGTTTCCTTTCTTTTCATACTCAATCAATTATGGTTTTTTCTTCATTTTCTCGAGGTAGTAGACTCATGTATGGCCCGTGAATTCATTTCAAACATTATATCATTACATAATATATATATTCTATTTGGATAAATTTTATTTGTATAAGTACGAGAACTAAATAATTATAGATTCATTTTGGTAATATAATGAATAAAATCACCATAATTATGAAATTAGTTGAAAATCATCAAGATAACATGCCGAAGAAAATAAAAATTCATGAAAATTAACTAATATTTGTGTAATGAACGAATCTATTTTTTAATAAATTTTTATGAATATAAGATTCATCTATAATAGTATATTAAGATAATTAGTTTGGATACAAATGTTTTTATTGTATGTCAATGTAAATCATGAGTAATGGTATGTAATTTGTAACTCAAACAACATTCTAGATTTATCCCATTTCAGTTGGAATTTGATTTAATTAGGATTAAAAATTCATTAAATTTTATTTAAAATAACTTTATCACACATATCTATTGTTGAAAATTGTATTTACTTGAAATAAACTTCCATTATATTTTTAAATTTTATATTTTTTGATAAATAATTTACTATTTTTTTAAAATAGACTCATAACCATTAGTATGACAAAGATTATTTCTATAAAATAATGAAAAAAACATATTTTATTATTTGTACAATTTAATATAAAAATAAAAAATTATGTATCTCTAATGCAGTCAAATTTTAGGATTAAGATTGTCTTATTTTATTATTATCTTAATATTCTTATGTGATCATGTTTTATTCAAGAAAAAAATATTTAAATATTTTTATAATATTTGAGAATATAATGTTACACACTATTATATATATATGTGTTCTTTATTAATTTAATGATGAAGTAAATATAATTAATTTTTGTTTGAAAATTATATTCACTTCAATGAGATCATTATTGTTTGAAATAATCCACTAGTGAAATGCTATCTTGTGATAAGTCATGTGTGACAAACATTTCCCAACCTCTAATAGGATAGGGCATAGTTTCTAGCATCAGATAAAAAAATTTCACACATGGGAAGACGAAATACAACGTACATGAATGGATTCAAACGTCTACAATCCCATACAATGTTGAGTAAGGAAAAAAATAATATTTACCCGGAATTATTGATAAAAATCTAAACTATATCATAGTATTATGAATATATAAAAAATTTAAAATATTCTAAATATAAACAAAACCAATTAAGATAATGAATAATAAACTATGTGTAGAAGGGGTCAATAATAAAATTATTAAGTAGGTAAACACGAATGTATTTATAGAAAAACTATGATCATAATATTATAGGTCCTCTTAAGAAACTCTCAAAAGGACAATCAACTACAAAAGATATGATATCTACTGTTAATGATCATGCATAGTTGAGTATAAAAACATTCATTAGAATACTTTAAAATAATAAAACAATCATCATGAGTATTTACCTCAAATTTATAGTTCCATCCACCTGGATATCAAATATATAGATAGTCAATAATATATTGAAATATTAAAGTCATATAATCTATGAATTATATAAGTTTCATCCATACTGGAAACCACTAGGTTCCAAACATTGCATCATTGTATTTCTTACCCCAGAGAATCCAATTCATGAGTGAAAATTTCATTGATGGTAATAAACTACGATATTGTGTGTTCTGATAATTTCTACATAAAATACACCTTGGAACTCTAATTATATCAACAGCTCGATAAGGGATCACATGTAATACCATTGGGGAGACCATGAACCATGTAGGAATAAACCTATATATTTGAGATACTGTGTATAATGATACCAAAAAACCATATGAGAATAACTATGTAGATAGTGGATCATAATAATATACATTGAAGCGTCGCTACTATAAGCACCCATACCCAAGTTGGATGAGAGAATGATATGGGATCACAACTAAAAAAATGCGGGGGGGGGGGGCATTAACACAGTGTGATACTAATCTTGTAGATGTTATTATAATTCTATGTTAGGGATGTAATTATATGTTCTTACATAATAGTGATAAAATAAGGAAAATCAATCAACGAATATAGCTATACCTAGAAGCATTCTAAATAGAAAAACTAATTCTCACAACATTGCTGAACTATGTAGAATATGGACTCTAACAGACCCAAAATTGATATATAGACATTTAAATGATTATAAATGTCATTTCCCACTAATAATAAAACTAAATATGTCCCATGATCTCACATATTTCATCATTCCCCAAAAGGTACATGTCATGTAGTTTTCCATCCAATACTCAACATTAGGCATGGTCTCGACCGTGATCTATAGACCATTAAATAGATGTACATGACATTTAATGTGGGGCACACATAATTTATTATAAATGAAATCATATTGATTTTTTGGACCATGCCCATGCAACTATTGATTTAATTGGTATCAGACTCACCGCATATGGAATGTGGGGACACATTGTCTCCTAGACATGTTATTCCTTAATATTCCAAGCCATCCAACTTGTGTTTGATGACATGTGACCTAGAAAAAACTGAGTGTAGTTCCACAATGACTCATAGACATGTAAAACCTATAAATACAATGAACATTATCTATGCCTCATATGATATGTTGTCCCACTAAAGTGTCATATTTATCTCCAATGTGGAAGTTGTATAAGATGAATCAAAAAGACTACCTAGAATGTGTTCTTGTACATCACACCATGTATATAAAAATTTATAATAAACATTATAAAGATAAAATATGGTCCCCTAGCATAGCCTTTAGCACCAAATACATTACATGACCCACTAATGACACTGGCTCTGATGTTGACCCGCCTCACCATTTTGAGTGGATGGATATATGACACATCCATCACTGTGAAATCATCTCCTATATAATAAGGTTATCAAACCCCCAAAAAACTAAATAAATAAAAATAAAAATAGAATATTTAAACCCATCATCTAGTATAAATCAAAATTTTTTATCCCGCACCATGATCACATAATCAATCATAAATCTAGGACCTTAGAAAAAATCATTTCCATCAATGTTCATATGAATGATGATTGATTTCTGTGTATTTCTAAAACCACCATCCAAAAAGATATTATGATGTTCAAGATACATAGAATGTGTAAATAAATTCCAAAATCCTATAAATAAGATCTTACATATCCAATTAATATAATAGTGATGAAAATATCCCTTTGAATAAAGAATTAAAATATCAAGAATAAAATATTTCGAACAATCACAAATCAACTATTGATACACAAATAACTTTTTATAAGATTAATTGATCCATATTCAAAATGAGTTAAATAATATCAAAGATCAAAAAAATAGTCTGCCTATATTTTATTGATCCTTAAATTTCAATAGTCTTCAATTTCTTCACTGGTGTGAACCTTGATATCTACTAGACACTAACAATCAATCAATGATATGTTCATTGTTACTAATTGAAAAATACACCAACGACATAACTATTTATCCTCAGGGTTATGTAGTTAACCATATTATATATCTATAACTAGGATTTTATAGAGAATGGACATGTATTGTGATACTAAATAACAAGTAAATTAAATTTAATAAATAATTAATTATTCAACCCATTACTATTCTCAACCCATATATGCAATGTTCTATAATGTTATACCATACATAGAGTAAAAAACCATTCTCTATACTCAATGAACTTCAATGATTTCGGATCGCATCAGTAATTTTGGTCTTATTCAACTATTGTAGGAAAACATGGTTTGTGGGATATAATATAAAATTATTTTTATTTTTATAAAATGGGTCTCATAGACACTTGTGATTTCCTACCATCTCAACATATTGACACTTAAATATTTCTTAATATATTCTAGTGAATTATAAGGGTAAAACATGGGAATTAAATTATCCCTATTGTGTTCTAGAACTCCTGGATTCCCAAAAAACATTTTTCTCACCCATAGCCTCTATTATGTTACTAATCATCGATGTCAATGTGAAGTTCCATTGATGCCATGTGCTAGGTGTCTTTCTTGTCCATCTCCTCACCATCACTCCTGGTAGTTCATCCTAATTGTATCTACATGATTATATGATTTATTTCTCCATTTATTTTGATATAAGTGTCCGATTTTTTAAATATATTTGTAATATTATTTTTTTGATTGTGTAGCAGGTGGCTATGTTGGTTGGAAGTGAGTGAAAATTCCTTAAGAAACTCAAACATAAAAAATTTTATCATTGTTTTTCCAACTCAATATAATAGTATCTAGATAGTTGTGTATGTAATTTTATTCCTAGATTGACATATATTACTAAATAATATTTTTAAAATTTTATAGTAATTTCTATTTTAATTGTTTTGATTCAACATTTAAGGTGGGGTTTTATCAAATTTAAAAAACCATGTTTTAGTATTAAATGGTAAATGGAATTATATTTTTGAATTAGTTAATCATTGTGAAAAATTAACATTAGTACCATGCTCAAATTTAATATTATTCTATAGAAAATGACAATATATATTCACAGTTAAACTTTCGGACATCAAACCCTTTCAATAAATGTGATTCTGTTTCAGTATATTATTATATTTATCCAATGAAAATTAAAATTCTCTTTTTATATTTTAATTTGAGAGAACAAACATTAGTACATATTGGCTATACTAAATTATTTTCTATGGATATAGAATATCTTAATGGTTGTCATAATTTTAAAATTATATTGTTTGTATAAATTTATGTTGAAAATAACATATAATCAAGATAAGATATTATAGAATTTTTTTTATAATTATAAATTTATTATATCCTCACCAGGACTCCATTATTTTTGTATTCAAAAATATCTCCTTCACAGAAATAGAAGTAATATAATTTTATTAACAACTAATTAGATATTTTTGGTAAATATCTTGAAAAACATTCAAGGCATATAGTCGATCATCTATTCCATATTAGTTAGATAAGTAACAAATATATTATATTTAGATCCGTTAAATTATCTTCAATTTATATTGATCGTTGTTGAAATTTACACTCTTGGTGTTATAAGAATGATTCTTCTTAATATCCATGTACAACTTTATTATTCTTAAAAAAAATTGAATAAGAATTTCATCTTTAAGTTTTCTAAATTGGAACATTCATCCATAATGTTTTTTATCCAACCTATTTAATTCCTTTTTTTTGTTTGTAATCATACACTTTAATCCTCCATAATATTTTAAGAATTCCTGTCATCAAAATATTTTTATTTATAAAAATACATGTATAATTAGTGAAATGAAACATTTTTGTTAACAACTAACCCTTCCCTAGTAACCCTAAAATTATTTTATCTAGATTTTGCGTGCCTTCTTATCATATTTCACATAGATTCAATCTCTTCATTATGTATCCCCATTATGGTTACTCTAATTAAACAATTTCTTCTTCATTAGAGGATTATTTAACCAAAAAATAAATAAATTTTTATAATATATTTTTTTCAAATTTTATACAATATTAAAGTATTAAACATTATTTTTCATTTCATTTATAGAAAGAAAATTGATATGATATTTAATGGAATAGTAGAAAAATATCTTCCTTGATGTTACAATATTCCTTAAATTTTTCTGTGGCTAGTTACATTTTATTCTTTATTTAAATTACAACTGTAGGTCAAAATACTATAACATTCCATTCATTTACATTAATTATGTTCTCATTTGGGTTTTTAATTTGATAGATTCATTTGAACCCCAATAATCATTATTATTATGAGCACACCCTTAGTTACAAGTACATAATATTTTTTAATAAATATGTCTTATTGAATGTACAATATTTTTTCCCTTTGGTGAGAATTTTTTATAATTCTAAAATTATCTCAAATCCCATTCAGTTAGATCATATATATTCACTTACACAGACATTTTATAAAAACCAATATATTATATTCATGTTAAATTATTATTTATTACATTCATATTCACATTATTTTATCATTAAATATCAATTTTTCTTTTGGAAATTTCAATCATGTTAAATATAATATTAACAAGAAAATTCGATACAATAAAATTAATTATTAACAAAAAATATCCATATAAATTTAAATTTGTCTTCTAATACTTCATTTTATAACATGGGGATGTACAGAAGAACAGAGTTGGTTATAATTACTAGTAAGATAAAAATCATATACTAACATGATGAATGTAAATAGTCTGATTTAAAAGAAAAAAGATTGTGATAAAAAAGTGGTGGAATCATAAATATTAGAATATAATAATTATATATTATGATAATATTGAAGAAACATATTAATGTTCAACACTCTTGAAATAAGAACTCATTATAATATGTGAAGGTTGATCATCGACATATAATAACATAGTGATTATATGACAACCCTGCTTTTTACTACAACTTAAACGTGATTCATTACATAAAACCTCACATGATACAAAAAAGAAGATCAAGAGGTTTAGTGTATTTGGGGCTTAGGATCATTACATAAAAACATAAAACATGAAATACAATATCTTTATTAAAAACTTCCTTTACATGACCACTACATTCCCTTATACTTAGAATTGCATGGGATAACCTGAGGACATGCATAAGAATAGGGTGAGCAATAAAGCCCAGTAAGGGAGTAAAAATGGAATAACATGAGGAGTAGAATACATGTTAAACAATAGGCATATCAATAGATCATAAAATAATCATGAACATAAAGGCATGATAAAGCATGATAATCATAACATGGAAATGTGGCATCAAAACCTTACATTGAATTAGCATGAGCCAAGGCTCATTGCATGTGGAGAATGAGTAAACCCCCATTGCACATGAAGCACGAGTCAACCCTCTTTGCACTTGAATTAGCATGATTCAATCCTCATTGCACATGATGTATCATTATACAATTCTTTACCCAATTCATTGGAGTGCTATAAGGGTGCACCCTTCTTAAACATTTCATTTCATGCATAAGTGTGCCACATGGATCAAAAAACATGGATTCATAAAACATAATCATTTATTCCACGATAAAGGAATGTGCAATTCATACATGAAACTTTTTAATTCAATAAGTAAAGTTTCATAAAGGTGGATACCCTTGATGGAGAAATGGGCATTGTATCCACTACACAATGACATTGTCTTAGAAAATCGGTGCGATTTCAGCAGCGTAATGGCGTGACATAAGAATTCATAAAAAAGGTTTATGAGAGAGAAAGGGGTTCCTCATCATATTTACATGTAATGGACAGTAAGTAGGTCATATAGATACATGTCCCAACAATTGTAATAGAATTTAGATTCATGATACAAAAGTATTGCTTGAATATAAAAGAGAAGAGAGAAGTTTCATTCAGAATTTCGGCATAGTAACGGGTGTACATGGGAGGCATTTAATGAGAGAGAAAGGGGTCTCCCATCATTCAAACAATAAGAGGGAAGTATGGGGGAGGTGCGAAACCATACCCCATCATTCATAATTGAAATAAAAAGGTCAATACAACTTAAAAAAAATTGACAAAAATGATAAAGGAAGAAAAACCATTACTTGGAAGTGTGCATCCAAAGGCTAGAGAGAGGCTTGTGAGAGGATTCATGGGAGCTTGGCGCACCTTGGGAGGATTCTAGAGAGAGTAGGTCCAAGGTTGGACGAACTTCAAAGGATTTTATAGAGGAGGATGTGGGAGCTTGGGTTCCCGTATTCGGTCATCTTCGAGCTTGACATAATGAAGCTCATCTTGGGCTTGGTCAAGGTCGAAGCTCAAGGATGCCACATCTTTTCCGAGCTCTGACAAATGGGCATCGTATGGGGAAATTCTACCGGAAGAGGCCATCGCTTCCTTTTTCTGAGTAAAAATTGGGTTCGTTAAAGCCTTATATTTATACTAATCGTGTGGTCACTGTTCAACGACTATAAAAGTAACGGTCACGACTCTTATAATAAAACCAAAGAATTTGACATCTTATAAAAACATTTTTTTCTAAAGAGACATTTAACTGGATCAAGAGGGATTTTACATTAATGAAACTTTGGGTTGTTACAGATTATAGGATAACTTATAATTTATGATACATCATATATCATGATTTAAAAACATTACCCAAATAAATTTGTGGTAATATAATTTTTGGTCCACCTATTACATTTATATAATGTGTATTTGTTGTTGTGGATTTCGATCGCTTGTCACTAGGATTACTTTGATCACTATAAATCCCATGATTAATGAGTTGTGACTAACTAAATATGAATCCCAAATAAATATAAATAGGTAAATATATTTTAATACCCCTTTGTATAAATGCTGGTATTCTTTCATAATATAAAATATAGGCCTGGAAAATCACAGGATGTATATGAAACCATACGAGGCATATATAAAATATCCTTGAATGGATTTATGATGGAGAAGTTTTTCTATCATTATATAGGAATATATAATGATAATAAATGGATTCATAAAAAACCTATCATAAAATTGATTGTATAGAGAAAGTACATGAATAATTATTAATAGGAATGTAATAACATTCCACAATAACATGCTTTCATGACCACAAGTAAATGTTCTTAGGATATTGGGATAACATAGGGAGATCATTATAAAAGGATATGGAGATAAAATCCATGATAAACAGTTGTTGTGTAAATTGTAATTGGTATATTATTGGTATTTTTAAGAAAATATGATGGATTTTTTAAAATAATTTCAAAACATATGTTTTGGGAACTATGTTGTTAAATAGTGAAAACAACAAACAATATATCATTTTTCCATTGTTTTCACAAAATAGGTGTGAGATTTAATAATTTATTAAGATAATAAAAACATTCATTAAAAGAATATTGTTAATGATGTTGAGGTGTGGCGTTCTTCCAATTAATTATTATTTAAATGATTTATTATAAAAATCCGTTTGGAGGATAAATTTACCTGATTTTTAAAAGAGTTAAATAATATAAGAAACATATTTTAATGTAGTGTTTTTTTGGGTTTATCCCTCCATTACTGTTTACTACTTAACTTTTTGGGTATTATTATTTTATAATTCATCATTAATAGAAATACTGTATTTTTTTAGAGAAGAATTTGAATATTTTTTATAGTTTGAGAAGAGTCACTATTATATAATTTTGATGTTATGAAAAAAAACTATTTATTTTATAAAATTTATTATTTAAATATAATAATTTACACTATTAGATAAATAATAAAATAATATATAATACTATTTTTATGAAATTGAATACATTTTTACACTAATAATAATTTTATTATACTTCATGGAATTAAATAATAATTTAAAATTAAATAAATATTATATAATTAGAACATTTTCCAATATTCTTTTTTTAATATTCATTATATTTATCACGAATAAATATTTATATTAAGATTTATACTTCAATAAATTAAATATTTTAATTTCTCCTAATAAGAACATATTAATCTCAAACTCAAGATATAATAAGAATTAATATATAAGGCCAACCACTTTATCTCAATTCCATTTCAAATAACAATATAAAATGAAAAAACAAAGGATGGTGAGAGTAGGAGGATGATGCAGCGATGGATCTAAAAATAGAAAAACCACATTTCTTGGGTCGCGAGATTGTTTTCTTCAATGAATTATTTCAACCCTAAATGGGAAATGACTTATAAGGATGATCATTGATCCCTGTTGAATATGATCAAATCTCTGGAATCTCAAGAACCATTTGGTTTGAAGTATAAAGGTCTATAATTTAGGAATCCCTCTTGGGCTCTAGATAGCCTTTCAAGGATAACACCCATAGGCCATCCAACATCACCCGACATGAAAATGGTGGTTTTTCTATTGAGGTAGATATATAATCCCTACATTAGATGATTAATCTATGTAAGTTCTCGATCCTAGGTCATGTTATCTACTTGAAAGGTGATAGACCCTGGTCATTCGATGAGCTTAAAAACCGAATATCTCATTCCTGGGGAAATAATGACAGGATAATTATACAATAAGGGTGATATTTTTTTCACATTATTATTCTACCCATGGTTGTGATTTATTATTCCTGGATTTTGGGAGATTTGAATTTCAAGCATAGAATTACGAATTTGTCAAAATGGGATGTTAATTTCTACCCATTTAATCTCAAGAAATCCAATGCCCAAATTTGGGTATGGCTTCACAGTTTGAACAGGGTGTATTGGCATCCAAGGATCCTGAATTACAATGCCTTCTCCCATTTTACTCCAATTATAACAGACCAATGGATTATGGATGGAAATAATGGTTTCATTTTTCATAGACTCGTAGATTTTTACCTGGAGATGGAACACATTGATAATATCTCATTCTTGGCTAAGGGAAACTGATCAGAGGTAAAAATTGAGTATGGGTATATACCTCCTTTCTGTGAGGTTTGGAAGATGGTATGACACTAAATGTCGAGATTTTGAGTCCTACTAAAAGGGGAATGTTCCAAAGGACATGGAGTGGAATGAGGTCAACATGAATAGGAAGACCAAAAATGCTACAGTGATAAGATGGAAATCATTAAGGACCAAGCTGGTCCCTCGCAGGTCACTTAGAAGAACCAAATTATTAGAACTCATGTCATTCCAGATGAGGTTCACACTATCACTCATGATGTTGTTGCTGGAAATAATTAGTCTGGATCACTCAATAAATAGATCACTTGGGCTGACATGGTTGAAGATGAGGAGTATGGAGAAGCATTATCCAAAACTATCATATAGTCGGAACTCACGACTCTTCAAGAAATGGATTTTGGAATATCAAAAGAGATTTTTCATCTCTTACTGAGAACTCATTTTGAGGAGGTGGATGAATCTATCTTTATGGAATTTTCTAAAGAAATATATAGTCTCGTTTTCTCTATGATGGTTGGACATAACTCAAATGTTGAATCACAAGAGGGAACCCTTCACTAGGAGGGCCTACCTAAAGTTGATGGTGGTTATAATCCAGGTGGGCAGAATACATGAATATTTTTTCCATCAAGTACTCCATTTGAAGCTAAACATACTAGAGTACAGGTCATTGAAGTTGGATTTTCATAAACCTACCAACTACTTGATGCCCATCCTTTTCCCATGAGCCTGGTCTCTCGCAATCTCATCGGTACTGAAGGCACGCATGCCCATAATGGCCCTATATTGAGTTTGAATCAACAGTGAGTGGAAAACACTGGAATGATGACCTCTGGATATGAATCTCTATATAGCAAGGAACATGATGCCTCAAACAGAGTGAATTTGGAAACTCAATGAGATATATAAAATAAATTTCTGACTACTAAGGGAAAGGTTATGAGGAACAACATAGCTAAAATATGTAATTTACTGGAGAGTTACTCAACTATTATAAATAAGGATGTATGTCCATCTAATAATCAAGGCACTAAAAACATGAGGGGTGCCAACCTCAAAATTAGTTTCAAATAATGATGATGTTCTAGAATTGTCAAGGCCTTGTGAATCTGGTAACCAATAGATCCATCCTAATTTTTATTTAGAAGCATCAAAATGTACTTATAGGCCACTCTTAGCCACAAATGATTTTTATTTCTAATATATCCAGCTTTGAGATGTTGGGATACTCCCTAATTGAGATAAACAGATTCTCAATTGAAGTGAAGAGACTTTGTCTCACGGCTCACTCATCTCTAAATAGCATTCCCACGACAACCTCAAGTGAACAACATGTCTCTTGATTCCATAATTACCTTGTCTCTAACTTGTCTTGTACCATCATCTATGCCAATAATAAGTATTATGATCGTAGGAACCTCCTGGATGATTTTGGATCTCTGAATGTAGAAATTTTTAGTGTCTAGATCACCTTGGGGGATTTTAATGCAATTCTTAATGTGGATGAAAAAATGGGGGATGCGACAAATTTCACTTCCTCCTCCGAATTTAGAGCTTTTAATAATAAAAATGACCTATTTTGGGTCAATGTGGTTGGTTATAAATACACTTATTATTGGGAGAATATTAATATCTTTTTTTCTAGTAAAATTAAAAAATATTTTAGCAATGGGGATTTTTAAATAGATGGGGTTATATATCATGTGAAACACTTGGAAGACTCAATTAAGATTATCTTCTGATCAAGGCGGATCTTACCAAAAAGGAACTGAAGTTTAAATTTCCCTTCATGTTTAATAAGTTTCAGTTCACTCATTCAGATTGAAGGGTCATTTTACAGATTGCCTAGAATTATGTAGATTGCAGAAATGATGTTTTTTCTTGCATCACCAAACATAAAATTCTCAATACAGATCTTAAATTTTGGAGTAAATTTTTCTTTATCTATATTGATTCTAACATATCTTCCATTGAGGCTTCCTTGTAAAGTCTTCAGGAGCTAACTTCTTCCAGTGAATTCTCTAATTGGTATTTGGATAATGAAAAGTTAATCACCAATGTCAATATGATTTTCAACATAAAATATGCCTTTCAAAGGTATTCTTTCAAAGTAAAACGGTTAAAGGATGGGAATATGAATTCAAAATTCTCAAATTCTCTTAAAAAATCGGAAGGATCTCAAAGACCCATTCCTTATTCAAAAATGGGTATAGCACGATTGATAATATAAAGGATCTATCAGAATATATCATTCCTTACATCAAGAGTCTTTTCAATGGGTCACCATCCAACATTAATCCTATAGACGGTGTGATCCCAAGTCTTTTGACACTAGAGGATACCTCATTCCATAATGTTATCCCTCTAAAAACTAAAATCAGGAAAGTAGTTTTTAGTCTAAAATCTGAAATCTCTTCAGGTCCGGATGGCTTTGGTAAATTTTTCGTCCAATATTTTTATGATATCATTCATGCAGAAGTTTGCAGGTTGGTCATTGAAATTTTCAGATGTGGGGTTCTTCCAAAAGGATTGAATGCTCATTTCCTTTCATAGATCCCAAATGTGGAGAATACCAATGATATACAGTTTATAAGACCTGTTTCCTTGGTAAACACTATTTTCAAAATTATTTTCAAAATTATTACTAATAGGATTTCATGTATTGCTTGAAGGATTCTCTCTACTAATCAGTCTGGCTTAATCAACAGGATATTGATTCAAGACTGTCTCATCACTGCCTCGGAGTGTGTGAATCTACACAAAAATAATGTCAGATGTGTAATCCTTTCCCATAAATTAGACATTAGGAATGATTTTGATGTAATGGAATGGGGATTTATATGCGAGATCCTTGATATGTATGGCTTCAATGATGTGTTTTTTAATTTGATCAAGACTAATTTGCACTCTCCTCGCGTATCATTGCTTATAAATGGATCCCTTGAAGGATATTTTGAGTTCTCAAGAGGTGTTCGGCAAGGTTATCCTTTATCAGTGATCATTTTCTCTATTGCTGAAGATTATCTCAGTAGATTTCAATCCATTGTGGCTTACAATGGATAACTAAAGACCATTTCTGCTGGAAGGGGTTTGGTTGCCACATATCATCTTTTATATGATAACATTATTCTCTTTACTCAGAGGGACAAAAGTAACCTCAAGAACATCCAGAGAACTCTCCTGCACTATGCTATGGTTTCCAGATAGAAGATTTGTTGGAAGAAATCATTTGTTTATTTCAGAAGGAATATTCATCATAACATGAAGAATGAAATTATTAGAGAGATGGGTATTAGGAAAAGAGACATTCCATTACCTTACTTGGGGGTGACTATGTTTTGGGGATGGCCAATGGTTTGTTATATATGTAGTATAGATATCAAGATAATAAGGTAGAACTGATCATGGAGTGGAAAATATTTATCCATGGCTTGCAGAGTGAGTCTTGTAAAACCCATTATTATAAAAAAAGTGTTTACGATTTCATGCTATATAAATGGATGATTTCATTACTCAAGTATATTAATTTATCAATTATGAATTTAATTTGGATGGTAGTTTCAATGAATGGAGGATTGAAATGGTTCCTTAGAACTCGGTTAGTAAGAATTATGTTAATGGGGGCCTGAAAATCAAGAACTTTGGATGTTTGAATGATTCCATGATGGATGGTTTTATTTAGAGGCTCATGAACATGAAATTAGAGGATCTCTACTCTCCTAGAGATGGATTCTTGCACAGACTAAAATCAGGGAACATTAATTATTCCCCTCCTCGGTTTGGCATGCCTTCAAGAATAATTTTTCCAGAATTGGTGCTAATTATTATAGCTTAGTCTCAAGGGGCTCTCCCATTCAATTTTGGAAATGAAACTGTATTGGAAACAAATCATATGACATGTTTCTAATTGATAAAATGAATATATATGTTGATTTATCAATCAATGATCAACGAGGCTATATTTTTGGGCGTCCGAATCATAATGTTTCCATTGTTGAGAAGTACTTCCTTTCCTCCAATTGGTATTTTTGAGCGTGGTAGCCGGCTTCCAATGGGATTATTTCTTAAAAATGTTTTTATAAGAACATCTCTAGCACCAAATATTAATTTGAATGTCTGCAAAGCCTGAAGAATGTATTCTTAAGGCCCTATCGGTCCACATTTTCCTGGAGGCTAGCTCTTGGGAGGTTCTAATTAATAATTAATTTAAAATTGTGGAATATCCCTCTCTTAAATGTGTACTATTTTACATAAAAAAATGTTAGACATTGATCATATCTTTCTCACCTATGTTGTATCTTTAGAAATGTGGGAGGCCATCTCCAATATCATTGATGTGAACTTTCCTACTACCAACTCAATTGGTGGATTTATGCAATGCGAACCTGAGCTGAATCTTTCACCACATGAATCATCTCTTCTTATTAATGTTTCTGAAGAAAACCTACATATTATTTAATTTTCCAAGAATAAGGCCCTGCATGACCAGCATGTATTTCATATGGGTTCGGCCTTGGATGAAATTCTAACTACAGCTCGTATTGTCACTACTCTATGATGCAGATTCTGTGAAAACTCCATTCATGTTTTGTCGGTCTAAAATCAAGTTGGAGTCGAATGAAATTTCAGACCACCTATTGGAATGCTTGAGGTGTTATGGTTGCCTCCCTTATATGGTTGGATCAAATTAAATTCATATGGAACATTGAGAGGTAATCTGGGTTCCTCGAGATTCATTGCAGTTTATAGGGATCATAAAGGGTGTGTTCCTGGATTCCTTTATGGTTCATGTGGTATTGCCTCTTCTCTTGATGCAGAGATGGTTGGAGTAATTAAGGAGGATGAGCTAGCTGAACACCAATGATGGAATATGCTATGGATTTAATGTGACTCCAGGACTATTTTTCTTTCTCTTCAGGCAGGTTCTCTTCATCTTTCATGGAAGCTGAATAATGACTAGTCAAGGTGTTTGGATTTACTCTTCTCCAAGGAGCATATTGTTGCTCGTATTTACTAAGAGGAAAACACTTTGCCGGTTGGAATCACTAACAAAGGTGTGAGTAGAATTGATTTTCATTGGTAGGATAAAATACTAGGAGACCTACTTCCCATTCATAGGAATGATCAAGTTAAATCTCCTCCTTTCAGACTTGTGTATATTTTAATTTTTTTTTATAAAAGGATCATGCTTTTTGGGAAAGGTCTCAGTCTTCTCTAAATCATTGATATATTAATTAAAATATAAAATTATATTCATTTGATTTTTATGAAATATTTATAATTTTTTTTGAATGGGTTGTAGATAGATAACTCTTTATTACACCATCATACGACTTCTGTGTAAGGTGTGAAATGATTTTAACTTCTATAGGTCGTTTGATGAAAATAAATTTGATGGTGATAATGATAATAATGAATATTTATTATAAAGGAATTATCTTGTACTCTAGTTGTTGAATAATATCATGGTATGCATCAAGGGTACTTCATAGTTATTAATTATCACATATTATATCATAGAAATGGGAATTAGAGGGTACAATTCAAACAATCGATCTTATTGGATCATCAGTCGGTGTCAATTAGACATTATCCTAATCAATATTTAATATTAATCATAAACAACACTTATAAAATTATCTATAATCCTAAAATAGGAAACATTATGAGATTTTAACAATAATTAACAACATATATATTTAATTTAGAAAATTAAAAAAATAACAAACTCAAATATAGATTCTGCGGTTTCAACAAATTCATTACATAATATGTAATTTATTCACCCCAAAATTAATTTTATTTATAAAATTTTAGTTTCTTACAACATACCACCCTTCATAAATTTCAACTGATAAATTATTTATTATGTTATAAATCATGTAAGTAGCCTTTTATTTAACCACCTATTTTTTACCCCATAATTCTTAATCAATGAATCATTTCAACAATAAAACTTTTACTAGGTCAATCATCTTATGTCATATAAGATTATTCCTATTCACTATGACTGTCACCTAATTCTCCTTATATTAAACAAAAATTTCTATCTATGCCACCCCAATATAACATACATGTGAGGATTCAAATATGTACCTTATTATGAGAAATACATAAAACAAATCATTAACATGAGTATATATCATGTGGTATAACTAGTCAAAAGGCCGTATCTCTGAAATGATCAAGGGTCTGAATAAGAAAAATTCATATTAGACTATTAATTATATTGTTACCAACAATCATCATATTCCATCATGATGTAATTTAACAGAACCCATTATCTTTGTACTAATAATCAATGACTAATTAATGATTTTCTCCATATCAATTCTGTAAATTTTTTGGGGATTATCTTTGATCTATAACTCAATGATAAATAAACTAGATCTATTGAATTATATCATGTCCCATATTATTTTATTCTAGAAAATAATTTCAGTATGTTGTATTCGGACAACAAATCCATGATCAGGTATAATTTGGTGGATTATAAAAGATATATTTGAATATATTGTTATATGATTACTCTAATAGGGCACATCATTTATCTAAAAATCCAAGTAAATTAATTTAACATTTTTTAGAATATCATCTAGAGTAATGATTATTCTCTAATAACAAGAAACCATATGAGGGTGATAAATAAAAATAAAAAACATCTCTATATACAACTGTATCATAGGGATCGTCCAAAACCATAAGTAAACCCTCTGATCTAATTCAGATAAATTCGATATATGTACTCTATAGAGTCGTAAGACATCATTTATTTTTATCATTATAAGTTTACATGATACATATCTTCATTCATGGAAATTGAATGCATTGAATTCGTATAGTGGAATAAAACTAACCGTAGGGAATTATTTTCATATGATTTCATTTCAATTCCATTTAAAACAAACCCATTGTCATTTTTTCACATTTTCATACACGTTGGGTTAATATTATTATAATAACCATTGAAATATTATTTTTATCCTTGATATTTTATTTAAAATGCATCGCGATAAACGATATTCAGTTTTTCTCTTCATTTTAAATCATTAATTTTAATATTTTTTATCTATATAAATTTTATTTATTAAATTATTAATATAGAAGGATGAGTTGTATGCATCCCCATGAAGTTACAACTTTAGCTATGGTGTTTACAAGATATTTATCAATTTTCCAAAACATATGAAACCAATAATATAAAATTCCATTATATGAATATTTTCTATGATTATTTTTTTATTTGTTTCATGATTATGGGTCTCCATGATTTATTCATAAATGGTTTGTTGATTGGTTATTTAATTTCAATGGGATGAAATTTATTTTATAATTCCCATTACAATAAACTATAGGACCATGATTATTATATATTTTTCAATCATTATCTTTTATAGGGTTTCATAATCTATTATATTATGATATTAGTACACTTTGATCACCTTTATTTAGAAATAATATATTCCACAATGTTTATCCTCAATTAGTAAAAACTCATTTTTTGGAACATAATCTGAAATTGATATCTGAATATAAACATTAATATTTTTATATAAATAACCCTACACCCAATGATTAACCATCCATGTATAAAAATGAATAAAGGGAGATGGTGGACACATGTGGTACACCACTATTAGGCACTATGATGGTGTATAGAACTGATGGTATAATAAAAAACATATGGGATAAATTACCATCTATGAAAATTACATATGAGAGATAGAGAAAACATGAATACACTATCCAAAACATGACCTTAAAAAGAAAAAAATAAAAATCCATGACCATATATGTATATTTTAAAATATTACTAAATCAATATAAAGTAAAAGTATATGAATAAAATATGTGTGAGGATATTGAATAAAAACCATAATATCTCTAGGAAAAACATAGACTAGCAATATCCAGCCCGATCTCGAATGAAATATGGAAAACCAAATTTTAGTTTATATCTATCTTCATTGTCAGAATTAAAGAATACAAAAAGGATCATCCCTATAGACTCATATAAAAAATAGAAATAATGTATACTAATGATTACTTGAAAATAATGAAACTGACTTGTCTCCTAACCATATATACAATGATCCTAGCCTCACTATATATAATAATCACTAACTTTTAAATACAAAATAGAATATATTATAATATCAAAAAATGATACCACACTCATTATTACCTACCTGTTTCTTCTCTATCAAAATGTCTCACATCTTGACCCATCTCTCCCAAAATGTAACCAATTCCATAGACACTTGTGATATTCATCACAACATGGAACTAATTCATCACATCACTAGTTTATCTCATATCCCAAATTGACATCTGTGCATTATAGTGAATGTGATGACCATTATATGTGAGTGGCCCAATTGGGATAGTCAGTTACACATCTTCCCATCAATATATTATGTCGAGGATAGTCTTATTATCTATGGGATTTCTGTAACACCTTGATATTTTATGAGAAGTATATATATATTTTTTAAGTCTTATGTTATAAAAAACATCAAATTAATGTATCCTTACACACAACACCAGCATGGCTTGCTTTACATGAAATCATGTCCTTCCACGATAGTGTGTGTTGTATGCAATACCGAGTTTCACTAAACAACGATATGTTATTAAAATATTATATAAACTAGCAGTTATGAATAGTAATACCCAATTTTTGAAAATTTATAAATTTTATCTTTCAAAATGGACTTCATTTTTGGATTTGGAATATCGAAATTATCCTAGGGTGAAATATTGGTATTTTTCTGAAAACATTCAATTATTGATGAATAGTGAAAACACTAGGTTACTATTTAAAAACCGTCTTTTTATTTAAATAACTATTTATTTTATTTAAATATATTTTAGGTCAAAATTGATTCATAAAAACTATATATTTTCAATTTAATTCTTTGGAGTCATTTTATAAAAAATTTAGATAAATAAAAATTTTATTGAACTTTTCATCATCTTTTACCCACCTCTTAGGAGAATTTGAAAATTAACATAAAACATAATTTTAGCACTTCTGTGATTGGAATTTCAAAAATCCAAGAGAAACGGTTAATATCAAAAAGTAAAATCTGGTTCAGTAAGATAAAAATAATTTTTTGTGAATAGTAACTTTTTACTTTTATTTACCACGGTTAAAAGTAAATAGGGTAATTATGGGTAAAAATGATATTATTATTACCCTAAAACATGCCCTAATTATATTGGATAAGTTTAATTCGTCCAAAAACAACCTTAGAAATAAAATATGACCATTTATGTCCACTTGGATTAGATTAGGACACTTATTATTATTTTATTTCAAGAAGAGTTAAAAGTGTTAAAATCAAAGTATAGTAACTAAAATTTTTTTATATAAGGTTATAAATAAGATAAATTCTACTATAAATATTCATTAGAAATATAAAATTATTTCCTACATAATGGTATTTTATTTATAATTTTTAGATATTATATAATTTAATTTATCTATGACACAATGATGATGCCTTAATTACCATATTATTGAAATACTTACATAATTGATGTTATAAATACACAAATAAATGTAATGTAAACTTTTTATGAATTCCAATAATTTTATAGTTTAATAAGACATGCTATTATTGATTAAATTTAATTTTTTAGAACTAATCATGTTGTTATGATTTTTACAAAAATCAATTAGGAAATAGTTTCAAAATTGACATAAAATAGTTTTTAAAACAAATATTATATTATTAATTATTATTCTATTCATAAAAATCTATTGTTAGAAAAAATGACTTAGATAAGGTTATATATATTAATAATTAACCACATGGGGTTCGTTTGTCTTGTTATTGTATGTTCATTAACCATATATTGTAAGAAAACAAGAAGACATGGTAAACGTTAAATTATTTATCTTAGAGTTAAATCTCAATGATAATGTTAAAATAGTAACCTAAAATTGTCTAAAACATATTTTTTGAGAGTATATCGACCGATTCCAACCTTATCTGTGAAAAAAATTAATTTGGAGGTACTAAAAAAAGAATATGACATTATTATAAAATAATTAATTAATTTTTTCCTAAGGTTCCCCTCTCATCCCTTATAAAATGGAACCTCCTCCCTCTCCTCATCACACCATTTTGAGCATTAATTCTCAGCCAAACCTTGCCCATTTTTCTTTATCAACTTCTCTATAAACATACTAGATGTCATGATCTTCTTCAAAGACCAATTATTAGTTCCCTAATAGGAGGTTTCAAAGAGGCGTGTCGAAGAAGAGGTAATATCTGTTACCGATTCTTTCACATTTATTTCTTCTTCTACTTCCTCTTCTTTAGTTGTTTCATTATTAAGTAATAATATCAGTATTACTCATATACTGATATGTTATTATAAATATTAAACAAACCTATTTCACCATCTATCCATCCCACGGAAACTGAAATCACTGTGCGTGCGTACGTACGGAATATCGTCGCCACACCGTGGTGTAGTCTATTTTCCAACACCACCTTTCATGGATGGGTATAATGGTGTAAAGAATAACTATATATTATTATTGTAAATTTATATTGATTCTGAAATATTATACATACACTTCAAAAAAATTCCATGATCATGGGAACGATATAATCGCTTGTGCGTGCGTATGACATATCGTCTCCACGATGTGATGCAACTCGTTCTACATGATCATCATTGAATAATGATTATATAAATGAATTTAATGAATAAATATGATATATATTACACTAATACCATTCTTTAAATGAGGTATCTATAATCTAAAATTAATAATAAGAATTTATTCGACAAAACATGCATAAGAACATAAAGCAATGGACACCCAAATAACATGTTGCAATGAAATATTACTGTTAAGAAGATAAGAATATGAAAATTTATGATATCATAACAATGAATATGATTCTGTAATAAGTCAATGACATTATTGAAATCATTATACAAGAGGTTCAGATATGTACGAAGCAAATCAGACATAAGGTAAGGGAAAATATCGCAATCTCAGTTTTATCCGAGATTGTTTATACTTTACAATTTACTTGGGAATATTTATCATCCACATCAATTTTTCCTCAATATGTCATATTATTTATATCCTCCTACAATTATTTAAATACAAATTTACCCATTGGTTAGTTTTTAGTAAATTAATTGAAAGGAATCTGTTGTCATTTTTAGTATGAGGTACTTTTTGACTTTTCCTGCCAAAGTACGAGAAGAATGTTTTTAAACTTATAGGGCATGAATGTTTTTTTATGATTTCATATAAAATTATTTCAATGAAGATTCCTTTAAAAATTTTCATGTTTATTTTTAATCAAATTTTTTTAGTTAAAAATAGTATGACATGTAATGAAAGGAAAAATGATTATTAAGTATAAAAAATATTTTCCTCAAGAAGGGAGTTCAATCGTTTTATCAAAATTATTTTCCATCTAAAATAATATAGGGTTATATTTCTATCCATATTTTTACATTGATTTGATTATGTTATAATTGAATTATTTTTATGATGTTCTTTTATCTTATATAGATTATGTTATGATGGCATGATGTTTAAGAATCCCATTTTTATTCCATGGGTTACGCTATGATGTATGATTTATGATTTTGTGGCACACATAAGAATGGTTTCATTATGAGATGTGTGGGACCTATATCTCTCTCCAATTCATTGGGTAAATATTTATATCTCATGATATAGACAAGGATGGAACTGCATGTTAATCCGGTTCGGGGATACAGGACTGGAATGAGGAGTGAACTCGGTTCAGTTATGGACTTTGTCCGCAATGATGGTCTTGGAAATGAGCCATGACTAATATGAAATGATTTTCTATTATTATGTGTGCATTCCACAAAGTGTCTTGTTTTATGTTATGATTATTGGGATTAGATTTCACAACTATGATTTATCACATTTTATGATATTATCATCTCTTTTTCAAGTTAATATTTTTATATTGTTATGTTCTTATGAATATGATATGATTGATATTTCTTTTATTTACCCTTACTGAGAATTTTATCTCACCCTTTTGTAAGATTTCTTTTCCCATGTCAAGAAGAATGGTATTAAGTAGGATATACCAAAAGGGACTCTAGATATGATGAAATAAATGGAAGACAATGTAGATGATTTGTGAACCAGTTGTTTATGTTTCCCAATTTCTAATGACACTATACCTATACAGTCCTATCATGGTTTTGATATATTTTGTAATATGTATGCTTCAATTCTGAATTAATAACCATGTATGTAATGTATGGGTCGTTATAGTTGGTATCAGAGGCCAAGGATATAAGAATTAATCCAATCCTTGGGAACTCTCACATGTGAGCGTTGGACGAAGCATGTATCTACGCCCAAGGGATTCATGAGTAAATGGATAGCCTTGGGGATGGTGGTGTGTCCCGCCCAGGGGGTCTAGCCTCCCATGGAGTGCCCTGATAGGTATCAATTATAGTCCACTAGAAGTAATTCCAGACCATTATAGTTGGTATCAGAGGAAAGGTATAGTCATCCTATGGAAACTAGGATGTGAAAGCATTAGTAAGAACTCTAAGGATGTGTCTAAACATAGAACACAATATTAGTGTTTTAGAAATGATCAGGAAGAACCTATGATAAGATCTAAATTTGAAATATTATTCTTGATTATGTGGTTTTTCTATTATGATTAGTGTTTCTCACACTATGCTTCTTGGTATTAGTCAATGTCTGGAACCCGAAGGAACTATGTTAATGCTGAATGCGATGGGAAATGCAATGATTGTCCCCCTGAGAAACCAAATGTTATGGGAGCTGGAATGAAAAATCATATATCCATTCTCACACAACTTTCTCAAGATATGAATCATTCTGGACTTCCAAACAAGCAAAGAAAGGAGAAACATTCTAATGAATCCTTCAGGAGGGAGCGTCCACCTTCATTCATTGGGTCTTCTAATACATTAGTTGCTGAACAATGGATCAGTACCACTGAAAAGATTTTTTTTCAGTTCCACAATGTTCTGAACATGATACATTCATCTTACCATTATATCGTTAGGAAGGTGAAGTTGATCAATGCTGGAATCTTAGTAATAATACGAGGCAAAGGGATGAAATTGATTCCATGGAATGTGATGAGTTTAAGAACATATTTTTAAATAAGTATTTCCCTCGTATTCTTTGAACAAATATGGAGAAGGAGTTTCTTGAACTGAATCAAAAGGATGATGAATTAGTTGGTACCTACGAACAAAATTTTACAATACTTTCCAGGTACGCTTCTAGAATTATTATCCAACCAGAGAGTAAGATCGATCGATTCATTAGTGTCTTAAAACCAAGTCTTCGAAGGGCGTTAGCCATAAGGGACTTCAGTAGCTATGAAGTAATTGTTCGATGTTCTCTCTAGGTGGAGATAGAGATTGGAGTAATCCATCAGTCATATGGGTTTGATAAGAAGACGAAAAGGGAATTCAAAGGGAAATATAAAGACCGCACCAAAATGAAGATGAGTATTCCCTTGTTCTCAATGTGAGGAAATAAACATGGATGGAATTGTCTTAAATGGAAAATTAAAGGTTTTATGTGTGGAAAAGAAGGTCATCAGGCAGTTGATTGTTGAAATAATGGGAAGAATATGTCTAATGATGCGAACAAAGAAAAGGATTCACAGAATGCACCTCCTGCACTTCAATGATTCAAGTGGAAGGAAATGGGGAATTAGGCCAATCAATGACATAATCCAAGGTTTGTTGATGGTGACTGAAGTCAACAAACTATTAATGCCAAAGACAATGGAAAGTCACCTGAAATTTCTATCGGTGATGTGGAGTACGATAACGAAGTGGTGAAAGGTACACATACCATCCACTCGAAAGTAGAAAATACTTTATTTGATTCTGGATCCACCCACTCTATAATTTCTGAAGAATTTTCTATGGGTATCACCATACTACCTCAACAGTTAGATATTGAGTTAGCTGGGACAACCCCTAATGGCACAACGATCACATCAAAAGTTTATAATTCTTCTCTAATTAATGATTATGGGAAAGTGCTTCCTACAATTCTTGTGATCCTCCCTATAGTGGAATTTTATGTGATTCTTGGCATGGATTGGCTTTATTTATATGGAGCTCATATCAATTTCAAAATAAGGGAAATCACATTTAATATTCTTGATCAATCTACTATAATCTATCAATGCAAGGTTGAATATAACCTTGTAGTGTAAATTTCATCCATTTATGGGTCTTGATTCCAATAAATTAGTGTTATTTATCTGAAATTGTTATAGGAAAACTCACGATTAGAAATATTCCCATTTTACATAAGTTTGATGATGTCTTTCCAAAGGAATTTCCGGGTCTTCCACCAAATCGTGAAGTTGGGATTTCAATAGAACTCATACCGGGTGATATGCCTATTCCAAAGATACCATATAGAATGTCCACAATTTAGTTGCAGGAATTGAAGAAGAAACTCCAAGGGAATCTTGATAAAGGATTTATACGCCCTAGTGCGTCACCTTGGGGAGCACCTTCTTTGTTTGTTAGGAAAAAAGATGGATCAGTGAGACTCCACATTGTTTACCGAGAACATAACAAGATCACTATGAAGAACAAATATCCTCTCCCAGGCATTGATGACTTATTTGACCAACTACGCGGAGATCAATACATTTCCAAGATTGTTTTTCATTCAGGGTATCAACAATTAAGGGTCAGAAAGGAGGATATAACAAAGACAAGTTTTCATACAAGGTATGGACACTATGAATTTATAGTGATGCCATTTGGTATTAATAATTCCCCTGTTATCTTCATGGATATAATGAATAGAGTCATTATAGACTATCTTGATCTGTTTGTGGTAGTCTTTATAGACGATATTCTTGTCTATTCAAAGAGAAAGGAAGAACATGAAGATCACTTGATAATTATATTAGATACAATAAGAAAGGAGAATATTTAGGCCAAATTTACCAAGTGTGAATTTTGGATTCAAAAATTTACATTTTGGGTCTCATGATCTAAAAATAAGGGATATATATGGATCCAACAAAAATAGAGGTTAATGAATGATGGTCGAGACCAACGACAGTAACTGAGATCCCTAATTTTCATGTTCTAGCTGGATATTATCAACGTTTTGTGAAATATTTTTCAATTTTATCTAATCCACTCACCAGGTTGACTCGAAAAGGAGTTATGTTCGTGTGGACAGAGGAGTGTGAAGTGAATTTCAAAGAGTTAAAATGATGGTTATCTAGTGCACCTGTTCTCACACTACCGTGTAGTGGAGAAAGGTTTGTGATCTACAGTGATGCATCCCAGAAGGGACTGGGGTGTGTTCTCATCCAAAATGATATGGTGATAGATTATACCCCACGATAGTTGAAAATCCTTGAGAAAAATTACCCAACTCATGATTTGGAGTTATCCGCGGTTATCATTGCATTAAAAATATGGAGGCATTATCTTTATGGCGATAGGTATGATATTTATACTGATCATAAAATATTAAAGTATATTTTCACACAAAAGGAGCTAAATATGTACCAAAGAAGGTGGTTGGAGTTGATTAAGGACTATGAATGCTCAATTCATTATCACCCTGGGAAGGAAAACAAGGTGGAAGATGCATTAAGCTGATAAGACCATGCTCGCTTATCCATGATGAGGATCAAAAAAGATCCAATATTTATGGATTTAAAATGGATGGATATTGGAATTATAAGAGAAGGGGAAAATCTTATCTCTATCAAATGAATTTTAAACCATCTATACATGTGAAGATTGGAGAGGCACTAAAAGAAGATGTAGAGTTACAAAAGAAGGTGATAAATGTTCCGGAATTCAACCTTGATTGTGATGAGATAATAAGGATCAGAAATTAGGTTTGTGTTCCTCCCATCCTAGAATTAAAGAAGGAGTGGCTGGAGGAGGCTCTATGTTCTTCATTCTCTATTCATCCTGGAAGCATGAATATATATAGGGACCTAAAAGAGTACTTCTGCTGGGATGGCATGAAAAGAGATGTTGCTAAATATGTCTCTTGATGCTTGGTTTGTCCGCAAGTTAAATTTGGGAGATAGTAGTTTAAGTGGATGTTACAACTATTAACCATACCCGAATGGAAATGGGAAAACATCACTATGGGCTTAGTCACCAGACTTCCAAAAACATCTGAAGGAAATAATGATATATGGGTCATAGTTGATCGTCTTACGAAGTCGGAACACTTCATTGCTATTAGAGAATATTTATCTCTAGATCAGCTTGCCATGATATATGTAAAGGAAGTGGAAAGATTTCAGGTAGTACAGCTTTCCATTATATATGATCGGGATTCGAGGTTTACCTCTATGTTATGGAAAAGTCGTCTGCATACTTTAGATACAGGGTTGTGTTTCACCACTGCTTTTCATCCTCAGACAGACAGTCAGTCTAAGAGAACAATTTAAACTCTAGATGATATGTTAAGAGCTTTCTCTATGGATTTCAATGGTGGTTGGTATCAACACCTACCTTTGGTTGAATTGTCTTATAATAATAGCTTTCACTCCATTATTTAGATGGCTCCTTATAAAGCATTCTATGTAAAGAAGTGCATGACTCCTACATTCTAGGATGAAGTACGGGAAAGAAAGCTATTAGGACCTGATCTTGTTTATGAGATGGAAAAAAGGTAAGATCTATTCAAAAACACATAAGAGAAGCTCAGAGTTGACAAAAAATTTATGCCTACAACCGAAGAAAAGACCTAGAGTTTGAAGTGGGTGATAATGTGTTCTTACAAATATCTCCTTGGAAGAGAGTAATAAGATTTCGAAAGAAGGAAAAGATGATCCCTAGGTATATTGGTCCTTTTGAAATTCTGGATCGTGATGGGGAGGTAGCTTACCGATTGGCGCTTCAACCGAATATCTCTTAAGTTCAAGATTTGTTCCATGTATCTATCATGAGAAAGTACATACCTGATCTTTCAAATGTACTATGCTCAGATGTTTTTCTGCTTGAGCAAGATATTTCTTATGAAGAACATCCGATAGATATTCTGGATCATAGAGAAAAAGTTCTATGGAACAAGAACACTCTGTTGGTGAAAGTTTTATGGAGTAACCACAAATTATAATAATCTACATGGGATCTTGAGGATATGATGTGAGAGAGGTATCCTCATATTTTTGTGACGAAGTGGCAAATTTCGTGGGCGAAATTCATTTTAAGGGGGGTAGGATGTAACACCCTGATATTTTATGAGAAGTATATATTTTTTTATGTCTTATGTTATATGAAGCATCAATGTAATCATTCATTACACACAACACTAGCTTGGTTTGCTTTACATGCAATCACGACCTTCCATGATAGCGTGTGTTGTACATAATACCGAGTTTCACTAAACTAAGATATGCTATTAAAATATTATGTAAATTAGCTATTATGAATAGTAATACCCAATTTTTTAAATTTTATCATTTTTATCTTTCAAAATGGACTTCGTTTTTGGATTCAGAATATCGATATTAGCCTAGGGTGAAATTTTGGTATTTTTCTGAAAACATTCAATTTTTGATGAATAGTGAAAACACTAGGTTACTATTTAAAAACCGGCTATTTATTTAAATAATTATTTATCTTATTTAAATTTATTTTATATCAATATTGATACATAATACCAATATAAGATCAATTTAATTTATTGGATTAATTTTATAATAATTTTATATATGTAAAAATTTTATTGAACTTTACACCGTCTTTTACCGACCATCTATGAGAATTTGCAAATTTACATAAATCATAATTTTACCGCTTCATTGAATAGAATTTGGAAAATCCGAGAGACACAGTTAATATGAAGGAGTAAAATGTGGTTAAATAAGATAATTTTTTAGTGAATAGTAACTTTTTACTTCTATTTACCACGGTTAAAGGTAAATAGGAGAATTAAGGGTAAAAAGGATATTATTATTACCCTAACATGTGTCCTAATTCTATTGGATAAGTTTAATTCGACCAAAAACAACCTTAGGAATAAACTATGACCATTTAGGTCTACATGGATTAGATTAGGACACTTATTATTATTTTATTTAAAGAAGAGTAAAAAGAGTAAAAATCAAAGATTAATAAATAAAACATTTTTAATATAAGGTTATTCATAAGATAAATTAGACTATAAATATTCATTAGAAATATAAAAAGATTTATTAAATAATGGTTTTTTATTTATAATCATTAGACATAAAATAATTTAATTTATATATGATACAGTGATGATGTAGTAATTACCATATTAATGAAATATTAACATATTTGATGTTATAAATACTCAAATAAATGTAATTTGAGACTTTTTATGAATTAAACTAATTTTAGAGGTTAATATGGCATGTTAGTATTGATTTAATTAACTTTTTTAGAACTAATAATGCTGTTACGATTTTCACAAAAATCAATTACCAAATAGTTTTAAAATTGACATAAAATAGTTTTAAAAACAATTACTATATTATTAATTATTATTCTATTCCTAAAAATCTATGTTTCGGACAAATCACTCATATATGGTTATATATATTAATAATTAACCACTTGGGGTTCGTTTGTCTTGTTATTGTATGTTTATTAACCATATAGTGACAGAATAAAAGAAACGGTAAAAGTTAAATTATTTAACATAGAATTAAATCTAAATGAGAAGGTTAAAATGGTAACCTAAAAATTTTTAAAACCTATTGGTTGAAATGTTTTTCACCCATACCCACCTTAGTTTCTAAATAAATCAATTTGGAGATATTAAAAATCGAATATGACTTTATTATAAACTAATATTTTAGGTTATTCCTAAGGTGCCCCTCTCCTCCCTTATAAAAGGGATCCTCCTCCCTCTCCTCCTCGCACCATTTTGAGCCTACAAGCTCAGCCAAACCCTGCCCATTTCCCTACTAAACTTCCCTAGAATCATTCTATAGGTCCTGGTCTTATTCAAAGGAAAATTATTAGTCCCCTAAGAGGAGGATTCAAAGAGGCGTTTCGAAGAAGAGGTAATATCCGTTACCGATTGTTTCAAATTTATTTCTTCCCATACATCCTCTACTTTAGTTTTTTCATTATGACGTAATAATATCAGTATCACTACTATAATGATATGTTATTATAAATATTAAACAACCCTATTTCACATTATTTCCATCCTATGGGAAATGAAATCACCGCGTGTGCGAACATACAGAATACCGTCTCCACACCATGGTGTAATTAATTTTCCACCACCACCTTACTTGGATGGGTGTAAAGTGTAAAGAATAACTATATATGATTATTGTAAATTGATATTGATTCTGAAATAGTATACATACACATCAATACAATTACACGATCATGGGAATGATATCATCGCTCGTGCGTACGTACAACCCACCATCTCCACGATGTGATGCGACTCGTTCTACATGATCTTCATTGAATTATGATTATATAAATTAATTGAATGAATAAATATGATATATATTACACTAATAATATTATTTAAATTTTTTATATATATCCTAAAAATAATAATATGAATTTATTTGACCAAACATGCATAAGAACATAAAGCAATGAACACCCAAATAACAAGTATCAATGAAATATTACTATTAAAAAGATTAGAATATGACCATATATGATATAATAAAAATGAAATGATTCTTTAATAAGTCAATGAAATTATTTAAATCATTATACAGGAGGTTTAGATACGTATGATGCAAATCGGACCGACGTTAAGGGAAAATCATGCAATCTCATTTTTATCCAAGATTGTTTATACTTTAGAATTTACTGGGAAATATTTATCATCCACAACCATGTTTCCTCAATATGTAATATTATTTCTATCCTCCTACAATTTTTTAAAGCCATTTTACCCATAGGTAAGTTTTTATTAAATGATATGAAAGGAATCTTTTGACATTTTTAGTACAGGGTACTTTTTGACTTTTCTGGCCAATGTACGAGAAACATGTTTTTTAACTTCTACGGCATGAATGGATCATTATATTCTCATAGAACATTATTTCCATGAATCTTCTTTTACAAGATTTCATGTTTATTTTTATTCAACTTATTTTAGTTTAAAATAGTATGAAATGTTATGATAGGAAGAATGTTTTTGGAGTAGAAAGGATATTTTCCTCAAGAATGGAGTTCAAGTGTTTTATCAAAATTATTTTCCATCTATGAAAATATAGGGTTTTGTTTCTATCGCTATTTTTACATTGATTTGATTATGTTATGATGGAATTATTATTATGATGTCCTTTTATCTTTTATGGATTAAGATATGATGGCATGATGTTTAAGAATCCGATTTTTATTACATGGGTTATTCTATGATGTATGATTTATGATTTTGTGGCACAATAATAATGGTTTCATTATGAGATGGGTGGGACCTATATCTCCCTCCAATTAATTTGGTAAAGGTTTGTATCTAATGAGATGGACATGGCTAGAATGGAAAGTTAATTCGATTAAGTGATACAGGACTTGAACGAGGAGTGATCACGGTTCAGTAATGGACTTTGTCAGCTGTGATGGTCTTGGAAATGAGCCTTCACTAATATGAAATGATTTTCTATGATTATGTGTGTATACCACAAAGTTTCATGTTTTAAGTTATTATTATTGGTATAAAATTTACTACTATGATTTATCCTATGTTATGATATTAAGATCTCTTTTGCGAGTTAAGATTTTCAAAATGTTTTGTTCTTATGAATATGATATGATTGATATTTCTTTTGTTTACACTTATTGAGAATTTGAGCTCACCCTTTTGTATGTTTTTTCCCCAGGTATGGAAGAAGGGTATTAAGTAGGATATTCCAAAAGGGACTATAGATATGAAGAAATAAATGGGAGATAATGTAGACGATTTATGAACCAGTTTTTTTTAATGATTCCCAGTTTCTAAAGACACTATACCTATATGGTCCTATCATGGTTTCGTTATATATTGTATAAGTATGCATCAATTCTGATGTAATAACCAAGTATGTAAATTATAGGTCGTTATAGTTTAGGACTCCCGAGCTGATATGGGTGGAAAATAATATGAATTAAATAATAGGGGATATAATATAAATAAAATCCAAGAAAACAGGTAACATTTTCTTATGATCATATACAACTATCTTCATAAGGAAACTCATCTAAAAAATTTAGGGGCAAGAAGATAAATAATGAAACTACTATATTAAGTTAAATTAAATTTATTCATTTCTTTTTAAATTTTATCATTTGTTTATTTAATTTATTTGTCATTGATAAACAATAATAATTGTACAATATTGAAGATTATTATACATCAATCTTAAGAAAATTTATTTTAGAAATATTATAAACTGAGTCCACTCTTTCACAATATTAATATATTTCCCACATTCTATGAAAATAAAAATGAAGTAATAAGTTTCTATAATAAAATATTAGAAATTTAAAGTTTCCAAATATTCTCATGAAATATAATAACCTACCAAAAATAGAAAACTGTCACCCATTAACTTCTAGCTACCTCAAGAATTGGATAATGGAATGGATATAAACAAACACCTTTTCCATCAACCATTTAATAGAGTTAGAAGTGATAATTCCCTAATTATAAATCACATCAATTAGTAATAACATATTTATCCCATTACTTATATCCAAATTCCATAACTAAAAACCTCCTTCATATCTTGATATATCTGTCTATAAAAAAGAGTGGAATACTTCTAAATTGTCCAATCCCTCACACCCAAAATCACATCATCCATCTATTTTTCAACCATTATAGGAACATATGACTTCACCTAATATATATTACGTCACGTTAATATTCTTTGGAATTTATAAATCAAAAATAATTAATATAGTAACATGTCTAAAAAATAAATTATTTAATCCATCTCACAAAAAAGGGATCTCCTGACAGACAACACAATCAATTAATCCACTATATGAAATAAGCGACTTGCGTACACAAAAATATATCTATAATGAAAGAAAATGTTTAATTAAACCATTTAATAAATGATTCATTTAATTAAAGGATCTAACTATGATAAAATAAAGAGATTAGGTAAAATAATGTATTGACAGATTAACATAATCATAGAATTAATTATCATCTTATGAAATCTGGTTATGGTCAATAATCATATAACATGTGTTTTCATTAATTTCCTCATCTAGAATTAACATTCACCATAATTTGTATCAATTTTATTATCCAATGTCAAAAAATATTCAATTAGACATGAAAATAAAATCAATTTTATGACATTAAATTTATATGAAATGAAAAATTACATCTTTACTCCACATTAAATTAATATAAAAATTATTAAATTAATTAATTATTTAAATTAAATTTAATGGTTTACATCACTTGGTAAATAGTTAATAAAAATATATTATTCATACATAGAATAAATAATTAAATATTTAGAAAATATTGGTTAATTTTTTATCATGGTATCAAGAATTAACATGTGATTACTAAAGAAATCATTTTAGTCTGGATTAATATATACTATATGAATTCAATTGTATTAAAAAGATATAAAAAATGAAAAAAATTCATATTATATAAATAAAATGAAAAGGTAAATCCAAAGTGTCAATGGTGTTATTATTATTCACATAATAATGGATTAATATTGGGGAACATGATCACCTCTCCCAAATTAAAACAACCTACATGCATGAAATTTTTGTCACAACCACACAAATTAAGAAAAAAACATATTTAAATTATTGTTGGGATCTACCATGAAATGGAAATAAACAAGGGATAAAATAAAAATATTACAAATAAAAGAATATGTAGAAATTAAAATTGATCTTTATAGATCAATGAAGCAATAATAGTATCCATTACCTTAAATTGTTTATCAAAATGATAGAAAAAACAATCACTAGACCATTGGAGAGTGAGTACGAAAGGGTATGTTTTGAATGAAGTGAAGTGGAGATACATAATATAAATGTACACAAAATGGGATATTTGCAGCATAAATGAATAATTTACAACAAAAATGTGTTTCATTTATTACATCACTAAATAATAAATTATGAAATAACATTTCAACTAATTATTTACTAATTTTATAAATTCTTATTTTATTTTACATATTCTTCACTCCTTATATTATATTTTAGAACCCACATATTCCCTGAACCATATATAGTCTATTGTCCCATAGATACATCGTATTCTATATTTACATATATATTTTAGAATCCAAAAACCACTAGACTTATATAATGCCTCATTTGAGCAAGAAAGACTTCAAAATCATGAAATTAATTGAATACATAGTTATAAGACAATAAATTATTGTTTTCTCAAGAAATTCACATCCAAAATAGTATAAAAACCAAAAAATAGATAAAATTAAAAGTGTTTCTCTAAAATTACACTATCGATGAAACCTCCTAAGAGCCACTGCATCAATGGTTGGGAAAAATCTCATAAAATGATGTATATAAAACTTACAAAATATTAAAAACTAGATGTAACAATGTGACCATTTTTTAATATAATTCACTTTATTTCAATTAAATGTTGAATTGACATAGTAAACACATCCACTATTTTTAAATTAATTTTTATATAAAATTGGATTTAAATTATCATTATGTATCTTTACCATTGATAATGTATATGTTGAAAAATGATAACACAAATAATATTAATATATGGTTTTAACAAATCCTTTCGACATAGAGAAAGGATGGGATGTCCACATCTAAAATAATCATGCTATATGAAGCTCAATATTTGGAGCTTGAGAAGGAGGTATCATAATTGGGATTCTCTCAGGACCAAACCCATGATGACCATCAATAAGTTAGGCTTGAACAGAATCACCTATAAGAGAAGTTCATGTTAATAGAGATTACCACCGATTAGATGTCACCTGAACCTCCCAAATAGTATGTCACCTTTAAAATCCTTACTCGTTGGTCTTATGCAGATTTTATAAGGATTTATGTAACAAGGTATAAGTTACTTATATTATAATCCATTTTTGTAAATAAAAATCTCATTCCATCAATTCATTTATGAGAATATTCCTTCATTAAAAAATTATTATAGATTATTTATATAAAAATGGAACTTTAGAGAAATTAAAATATTATTATATTATTACATTCTTTTTAAAATAATATATTATATATTATTCTAAAAAATAATGAATATATCTATTCCCTATCTGTAAATTTTTAGGTAATCAATTTAATAAGAGTTATAATTTTATACCATAAAACTGAAAGAGTAATTTTTAGATAATTTATATTATGTAATTAATGAAATTTTGAAACAATTAATATTTTAATAAAATATTTTTATCAAATTACTTTTATTAATAATAAATGAGTATATAATTTTTATGAAGTTAAAAGTAATTTGTATTAAGGATTAAAATCCATTTTTGTCAAAACCCCATAATTTTAAATAAATTTCGGTTCAAATTTTAAAATTAACAATTCAAATATTTCTAAAATTATTAATTTAAAATGAATATTAATTTTTTGAATTAGGATTACAAAATTTTCAAACGGTGATTTTTTTCATAATTATCTAAGACAGTCGTCTTGTTTTTAATACATAAATAAAATATAAATATATAGTGTGTTTTATGAAATCAGAATTACCCAATAGTGATTTAATAATTAATATAAAAGGGATATTTGATTAAATATATGTTCTAGCTTTAAAATATTTTGTTTTTATATTTCTTTTACTTAATTTATAATGTCATAGTGAATCCTCAAAAAATATTAATATATTTTATGGTTTTAAATTCATTTCCATGAAAGTGTGCCTCGTCTCCAAAAGAATGGATAATAATTTAATGTCTCCATGCCTTTTTGGATAATATAATTTTTTCTACATCCCTTGGAATGAAAACATTTTCAAAAACCATGGGTGGGAATGTAATTTTGGATATTTTTTTGTGCAGTATTCAGAAACTAAATAAAAATGAGTCCCCCTCTTTTCCTATATAAACCCACCCAATCACACATTCCCCTTTGCTCAATCACCATTAAAATCATCTTGACTCTTTTCTAAACTCCACAGAGTCCTACCAAGGTTCCCCTAAGCTCTCATAAATACACTCCAAAGCCTTTTGGACCACACATCCATTAAAGAATTCGTTATTTTTTCATTTTTATTTCAAGCTTCCTTATATTTTTAAACACTATTATTTTTAAATTAAAAAATAAGGGGTATGTTTTCTGACCAATCCCATAAATAAATTATTATATTTTTACGATGACAGGCTTATTTCTCCCTCATTAATCCCTCCCGTGTACATTTTTTACATTGCTAAACTTTCGTAAGATTTATTCCATTTATCCACTTTCGTTAAGATTTTATGTTACGCCTACAATTCGAAATATTTTCTGTTGTGAAATGTATTTATAAGAACCCATTACTTTCCATTTCAATTATATTTCATTAGATACCCCTTTCTTTCTCACTGACCATTTTTATGAATTTTTATGTCACACTATTAGGGTGCCGAAATGTACTGTGAATTTTCATTAAAAAACAGTTGTGTAGTGAAAACTGTACCCATTCCCTATCAAGGGTGATCACATTAATACACATATTTATTTTTCTTTAGGATATAAATGAATTTAATTTTTCCATATTTATCATGGAATAAATTATGATAATGAAAAAATACTATGTTTTTTGATCTATCTAGCTCACATAAGAATGAGAATGAAATAAATGTGATTAGTGCTCCCATTACCAAATAACACTCCAATGCATTGGGTAAATTTTAGTATCTTGATACATAATTTTTGGATATTGTATTACATGATTCCTTTATAGGAATGTGTTCATCATGTTGATTAAAGGGTTTACCGTATTCCATTATGTTAATGATGCAGTGTTTTATACTGTTTTGACATTTACATGTTTTGATGAAAATTATATATAATGCTATTATTTTCATGTTTCACTTCATAACCATTGATATGTATATTTCCTAACATTTATTTTTTTCTTCATGGTTATCCTTTTTTACTCCCTTACATGGCTTTATAGATCCATATTTTTTATTTATTTCCTTTGGTTATCACATGCATTGCTAATCCTGAAAAAATGTAGTGGTATTGTAAAAGAAATATTCAATAATGATGTTATATTTTATGTAAATAGTTATAAATTAATGATCCTAATCCCCATAGACACTGGACCCCTCATTCTAATTGGTTTTATAATGTCATTTTTAGGTAATAAATCATGTAGAATATTGAAATAGAGAGAAGTTTTGTTATAGTTGGTATCAAAGGATATGTTAAGTTATTTTTGGGATTATAGTTATAAAACACTCGAGAAATCCTTAGGGATAATACTAAGGAGATGAAAAAAATCCCTAATTTTTTTATTATAGGGTAGGTAATTTGTCAATAAAAATACATCCATGTCTTGATACAAACAAGTATCAGTGGCTTTGGCACAGATGTATATAGAGGTAAAACCCAAAACACCAATGTGAGCTAGAATCTATTGGGAAATGATGCCCAATAACGAGCCTTGCTGCACTCTTCATTCGACACTACAATGAGATATTCTTTTATAAATTCATAAAATTATTATGAACCATTATTGATGGAACAAAAAATTTATCTTATGAATATATGATAGGTAGTACATCTCAGATAACATATATCGAATATATAAATTCATAGTATAAGAAGACAAATGAAATTTTTCAGTTATCCTTATTCTTCATTAGATACCCCATTATGTGTTTAATAGTTTAATATAATTTCCCCCAATTTTTTATTTATTCTAAATAATGGCTATTAATAGGTGGAATGAAGCTAAAAACCATTTTAGATATCAATGTAATTATTATTCTAATGTTATTCCCAATCTATTGGTAGAGGGAATCAGAAAATATTTCATGCTATTATCTCTGAAAAAAATATTTTGAATAAAAATGGAACAATAATTATTTCAACCCCCCCCCATAAAACATAATTATTCATAGTAAATGGCTTCTTGAGACAAAGGCCTCAAACATTCAATCTATCATAGGATCCCTCAATCGCCAAATAATGGATCCACTTCATTAAGAAGATCTTATCCATTCGTCAATGTAATGAATAGGAGATGTTTCATCTATATTCAATTTATATGGAGGATTATGATAATAAAAATGGTTCATTGATCAAAAATAACAAGCATGAGAAAGATATAGAGCCAATTTTATGGATGGATTCTATAAAATATTTATCGACAAATATTTTCCATGCACCCTCCTTCTTAAGATCACAGGTGATTTTCTAACACTAAAGAAAACGAATGATGAATATATTAGGGTGTATAAAGAAATGTACAACAGACATGCACAAAAAATATTTTGTTTTGTCATTACCCATGAATGCAAGGATGAATACTTATTTGGGGGGCTATAACCTAGCCCATGAAATGCCCGAACGATCAGCAACATTGATAGTTTTGAGGAGACTGTCTGATGTTCCATCAATGTCAAAATGGAGATTGGAGAATATAAAGGGCATCATAGGGATAAGAGGAGGAGAGTGTAAATTAATCCTAGTAGTCATATGAATTAATCCAATCGTGTTATGATATTCATTCATCCCACTTGCCAAATGTGGGGAAAGAATCTCCTTGGAAATTTCGTATAGTAAATGTGGAAATTATTTATATGCTGTAAGGAAGGGACCTGAGTTAGCTATTTCCAACATGAAAAACCCTCTACTGCAATAGAAGAAAGAAAAAATCAATTCGTTCCTCAACACATTGTTAATTACAACAACTACAAAGAACTAGGGAACATTGTGAATTAGTACCCTAATACAATTTTTTTCAGATTCAATCAAAATCCACAAAGGTATTATGGTTGATATTTTCCCATCACTACCATGGAAGTGAATACATTCAATGTTGTGGTGATAGGTACACTATATATTCATTTAGGAATAACGAACATACTCTTTGATTATCATTATACGCACTTTATTATATCTAGAATGTTTAGTAGAAAAAAACAATCACCAGAAAAATTATAGAAGTGCAGATGTTTGTGACAATTGAAAATTGGATAATTATAGCATCCCAGGAATATAACATCTCCCATGCCATAATTTGTGGACTAAATGTTCTAATTAACCTCTTTATACTTCCCCATGTAAAATTTATTACAATACCTGAAATGGATGGGCATTCCCTATATTTATCCAACATAAACATTCATGAGAGGGAAATAACTCTTCCTATGGTGAATCGACCACATATTCTATATAAATGCTTTGAAGGGGATTAATATCCTTTAGCACCATCATCTCATGAACAAATATTAAATTCCTATGAGAATGTGTATTATTCTCATTTGATTGAGTATAATGATGGAACCATCCTTAAAGACACGCCTATAGTGATGGAATTCACTAATTTGTTTTGAAACTAATTTTTGTGTATCTATCCAAAAAGATATGTTTCATTCTCGATTGATTATATACATGGAGAGTTTTAAATATCCAAGGATCTATGTAGAATGTAATTTGTGGATATTTAGGATCTAAAAGAATAACTAAATAAAAATCTAGATAATGTCCTTATAAGACTGAGTACTTCACCATGGGGTGAACTAGTCTTCTTCATAAAGAAGAATGATTGGTCAATGTGAATTTTAATTGATTATCGTGAGCTAAAAAACATCATGAAAAGGAAAAAAGAATCATTTTACTTGAATTAATGACATGTTTGATATGATATGTGAAGAAAAATACTTCTCCAGGTTGGATATGCGGTCAAGATATTACTAGATAAGGATTAAGAAAGAAGATATCCACAAGAGTAATTTTCATACAAGGTTCTGGCACTAGGAATTCATATTAATGCCCTTCAGACTCACTAATGCTTCAGTAATCTTCATTGATTTTATAAATATAGTCTTGAGTGTTACCTCATAATATTTGTTGTAGTAATTATAGACAATAATATAAGATACATTAAAATAAACCAGGAGCATTAAGAGCATCTTTGCACTCTATTAGAGACCTTGAAAACGGATAATCTCTATGTAATGTAAAGAAATTTTGGGTTCTGGTTGAAGGAATTATTATTCTTCAGGAATATCATCACATGAAATTGGATATCAATGGTTCCTTCCATAACAAAATAAGTTGAAGGATGTAAAAGTTCATCATATGTGATGCATAACATTAGATTCCTGGGTTTTACTTGATATTATCATCGATTTGTGGGAAATTTCACATGATTGTCAAACCCTCTTACCATAAAAACATGGAAAGGATTCATGTTTCTATGGAATGATGAATGCGATGAAAGAATCATGGAGTTGAAGAATATTCTTATCACTTCCCATGTACACACACTACCAACTAGTGGGGAGCCTTTCGTAATCAGCATTGATGATTTGATGAAGGTAATAGGATATGTATTGATGCTGAATGACAATGTTATCCCCTATGCATCATCAAAGTAGAAAATTATTTAGAAAAAAATCTGATTCATGATTAGGGGTTGGAAGATGTGATATTTTCCTTAAAAATATTGAATAATTATATCATTGGATAAATGATTGAAATATATACTGAAAACCTAAGTCTCAAATATATTTGAACACAAAAAGAGATGATCATGCTCCAACAAAGATGGTTAGAGATCATCAAGGATTAAGACTGCTCAATCCATTTCCACTCAAGTAAAGCAAAAAATGTAGTGGATAACCTATGTTGAAAAAACACATTGATTCAATAATTTATGATAATTAAAAAAGATCATATTTTCTAATATTTTATGAATATGTACATTAGAATATTAATGAACGAAACTTCATATTTCCATTCACAAGTGATTACTCAATAGTATCTTTTGAAAATGTAAAAGGATTCTTAAAGAGATGATTTGTGAATTCAGAAGAAAGTGGATGCAATTAAAAAAGAAAAATCCTAAAATTTTAATGTAAATGAATGAATAATTCATTGATTTCGGTCAGGATTATATATTCCATCATATCCTTAGTTAATGAACATAATTTTGGATGATGCACATAGTTCGAATTTCGGCATTCATGCATGAATCACAACGATGATTCGGGATCTCTGAGAGTATTATTAGTTAGATAAAATGAAAAAAAAGATCAAGGAATATACATCAAAGTGTATGGTGTGTCATCTTGTATTTACTGAGAGGAATAAGTATAAGGGGATGATGCAACAATAACCCATAACAATAGGAAAATTATGGGACATCACCATTGACATTGTCACCAAACTTCTAAACACATCCAATAAAAATTATGCTTTATAAGTTGTGGAGGATCATCTTATTGATACTGCAAACTTCATTGAAATTTGAGAGGATTTATCATTGGATCAGGTATAATGTATATACATCATATATGTGGAAAGGATACAATGTGAAACACAATCAATTATATCCAATCGACATCCATGATTCAACTCTATTGAATGTAAGAGACTCCAACATCCCCTGAATACTATTATAAACATATGTATTTCTTATTATCCCCAAACTAATGGAAAATCATGGAAGATTATCCCAACACTTTAGGACATATTGATATCATTATCAATGGACATATATGGTTGATGGGATCATCATATACCTTGCGTTGAGTCATCTTACTACAATTCATTCTACTCAATCATCCAAATGCATCCATATGAATCCCTTTATCAGATGTGTTACATAGTAGTGGATAACAGGAATGATGTTGGGGACATAAAACATATATGTCCAAAAATGGTCAATGAAATGGTGGGTAGCAACACATTAAAGCTACTCAATGTTTACAAATGACAAATTCCAAAACCCATTGATGTGTTTTATATGCTGTTGTTGAAGATATGGTTTTCCTCCACATATCTCCAAGGAAGAGAGTTATGAGATTTGGGAAGTAAGGAAATATAATTACATGGAACATTTGTTCTTCTGAGATCCTTGATCACATTAGATATATGACCTATGGTCTAACACTCCCAAAAAACATGTCTTAGGTAAATTATATAATCCATATAACACTCTTGAGGAAGTACATAACAGACACATTATGAGGAATTAATCCAAAGGTGGTACCAATGTAGAATAACCTCTCCTAGTAAGATAAGCTAGTAATGATATTAGATCGTAGGTAAAATGTTCCATGAAATAAGATGATTCCCTTAATCAAGGGATTGTAGTGAAACAAAAAATATTAATAAGTGAAGTGGGAACCAAAAGAAGCGATTTGGTAGAGTTAATGTCAAAAATTAATGTGTGGGAAATGGAAATTTCAAGTGAAAAATTACTTAGGTGGGGATGGTTGTAAGGACCTAATCATTTTATGAATAAAAATACATTTCTTTCAATTAAATTCCTTCTGGATATAGAAACCACAACCAATATTTTTTATTACTTATTATATACAAATGTATTTAAATTATCGTTTAGTATATTTATCATTCATAATATATACATTGATCAATGATCACATTACTGGTATAAATATACATTTTTAATAAATAATTTCTACCCATAAAAAGGTGATCATGTCTTCATCTAGTAGACTCTGGCTATACTTATCTCATTTTTCAGAGCTCTAGAAGAAGGTAGAATCACTGGGCATCGCTCATGAACAAGCCGATGCCAATCTTCATCATGGTAAGATTGAAAATAATCACTAATAGAATAATTTCATGTTAATTTATTTTATAATGTGGGTGATGTTATTTGAGCTGCACCAATATTATTTTACCATCGCACACCTTAGCATTAGGTCCTATACGAGTATTATATGGGGTTATGTAACAAGGTATTAATAACTTTTATGTCATCCCTATTTTAAATAAACGTCTTATTCAATTTTTCCTTTTATAATAGTAGTATTTCATAAAAAATGTAGAACTTTATAATTTTATTCTTTGGGTAAAAATACAACTTTTGAGAAATATAAACATTTTTATATTATAATATGGTTTTTAGTAATAATATAATAAGCAAATTAATATGAATGATTATTATATATTTTCCTTATCTAGAAATTATTATGTAATTATTTTGATAAGAGTTATATTATTAAATGATAAAATAGAAAGATTAATTTTTTACAGATTTAATTTGAAAGAAATAATTAATTTTATAAATAATTAAAATTTTAAAACATATATTATTATATGATTACATTTACTAATAACAAATGAGTTATAATTTTTATAAGGTCAAATGTAGTTGTTATTATGGTTAAATTTTTTTTCCAAACCCATAAATTTCAAATAAATATCAATTTAAATTTTGAAAGTGAATATTCACATATTTAAAATTTATTAGATAAAATAAATTATATTTTTGGTAATAAGATGTTGAAATTATCTCATTGTGCATTTTTTTTATTTTTCAAGAGGGTCAAATTTATAGGTAAAAATGAAATAATATATAAATATATATTGTATTTTATGAAATCATAATGTCCCAAGAGTGATTTAATACATTCAATAAAAGATATTTTCGACCAAATATATGTTTTAACATTAAAATAACGTGGTTTTAGATTAATTTGACTTATTTTATAATGTCTTATTTAATCCCCCAGATGTATAATAAATTATTTTTTAACGTAATTTAGTTGAGAGTATAAATCACATACACAGTAGAAAGAATATTATTTTAATATATTCATCCTCTTTCCTAAAAAAATAATGTTTTCCACATTGAATTTCTAGAAACCAAGGGAGAACACCATGGGTTGATTTGTTGTTTTGGATATTTTATTTTGAAGTGTAAAAAAACATAAATAATAAATAATTCCCTCTTTTATCCAATATAATCCAACTCAATAACCCATTATTCTTAAAAAAACTACAAAATTCTCTTCCTCGCAAAACACTACAATCCCTAGTGTCCTCCCAGTTATACCCCAACACCCCAAGAATCCTTTCTCAAGCCATTGTTATCACACATTCATGTAAGAGTTCATTCCATTATCATTATTGTATTTGTTTCAAAATATTTTTATGCCATTTTTTAATTACAAAATATGGGTAATGTTTTTAAACCTCCCCATAATTCCCTTATTATTATTTTATGATGGTAGAACTCTTTATATCTCATTAATCCATACTATGTAAATCAATTACCAAGATGAAATTTCATAATAGTTATTCCATTTCCCAACTTTCATTGAGTTTTATTATTTTGTTACACCATCTATTTTCAAATACATTGTTTTGAGAAATATGTTTATATGACCCTCTTAATAACCATTTCATTTATATACGATTATAGTCCTTTTTAATTTTCGTCAACCAATTTTATGATTTTTTTTGATACACCATTAGGATTCTAAAATTGCACCGGGAATTTCTATTCCAAATGTATTGTGTAGTTTATACAGTACGCATTACCAATCATAGATATACCCATTTATTAACAAATAAATTTATAATGAGGACATACATATATGTATTGCATACCCCTTAGTCATGGAATAAATTATGATAATGAATTAATACTGTGTTTTATGATCTATATGGAACAGTTAAGCATGATAATGAAATTAACATTATTGGTGTGATCTGAATTATATAGCGCTCCAATGCATTAAGTAATGATTAGTATCATGACACATCATGTTGTAAAAGTGTTTTACTAGATTCCTTTATCAGAAATATTTCAATCATGTTGGGATAAGTGTTTTCTTAATTCCATTATGTTAATGATGTTTTATTTTAAGTAGTTATCAAATTTCCATGTTATGATGATAATTATATAATATTCATTTATGTTCGTTTTTCTCTTATTCTTCATTTAGGTGTCTATTTGCTTATATTAATTTTGTTCTTCCTCTTAACCATTGTTCACTCCCCGAATGAGCTTTATTGATCTCCTTATTTATTTATTTCCTCAGATTATCACATGAAATTATATGTACGAAGGAATTTTGTGTTCATGAAAAATATTAATTCATTATCGATTTTGTATTTCATTTCGTAGGTTTTCATGTAATTTTCCTATTCGCAAATGTCACTACACCCCTCATTATTATGTGTTTTATTAAGTTCATGTTTATTTAATAAATCATATATAAATACGAAATAAAAAAATATTGTTACATAAGATTCTGAATGCTATCATATATATGATATCTATCAAACAATAGTATGTATACAAGAAAAAAGGTAAATAGAGAAACCCCATTCGTAAACTAGAAAATTTTCTACATCCAGAACTGGTGTTTCCACAAGAAAACATCTAAATGACAAGATGATCAAGGTACTAGGTAGACATATACAACCAAAATTCATTGGTACTCTACATAATGAAACAACTCATACATAATAAAATAAACAATATAATAACACACCCAAGAAACTCCTTCTTATTCAAGCCCTCATTCTCCACATTCCTCTCTTTGATGGTCGCATAATTTTTTATGTCCATATATCCCCAACATGTCATGTAAGAGTAATGAGGATGGTAATGAAAGAGTATCAACACATTAAAAACATTATTTATCAAGATAATATTTAAAAGATGTTCTATCTAATTCACCACGCATCAAACAAGATTAAACACCTAAAAAATCACAAAAAATAGTAGAGACAACTTGATAGCTTGAGAAATCCTTCGCTTCCCTTAAAGGGTAGAAACCATTAAGATATCATTTTCTCTATATTCAAGCTCCATTGTTCTTATATAATATTTATTCTATTATTTATAAATATCTTTCACACCCTTCATCCATTTATAAATATCTAGAACAATTATCTTTTTATTCGGTTCTTGTTTCTACCAATGAATTGATGACTCTCGAACCCCAGTCCAGCTGAACAAAAAATGGAATGGTCATTCGTATATAGTCTTAAATGTTCTATTCCAATTATTGAGTGAAAACTACTATTGAATGAAAAAATAATAATTCAAGGGTCCCATCTAATATCCTCTGAATCCATTACATAATCATTAATGATATATTCAAGAGTCTATATGGTGTACTCTGTATTAAGATCAATTTTTGATTGAATGTTAGCACATAATAATAACTAAAATAAAACGAATAAATTGAGTGTTATCTACATCCTATTTGTAAAATTGGTATCTCCATCAAATATGGTAATCCTTAGTAATTTATTTAGTCTCATCCCTCAAACATATTCTCCATTGAAAAAACCTACAATGAGATCATCACTCTGATCACTATGAATTTAAATGATTTCTCCAAAAAATAAACCATTACCTTAAAAATCATAACCTCATTAATCATGTGGAAAACTGATAATAAATTCAATATTCATTTCCTACCATTTCTTATAGGTATCATCTAAATTCTAGTGTAATCAAATGCGAACATGGTTCTCAACCATTACCTTCTAGATAAACAATAATAATGAGTAAAATTCAGAAAGAACACACTTCAACAAAGTCGACCACAATGTATCCTCTCAAATCAAAGTAGGTCATTTTAATGTATAGATGTACCACCAAGGGTTATCTATGTAAGTCATGATTAACATCTTTTGACACCATCAATGGTGGTAAAATCCTCCCCTAATACAAAGAATAATAATGATTATACTCAAACCGTCCATCAATAGATTCACTAAAAACAAATAAATCAATCTAGACCTTATCTTTAGAATCTCGTAATTATGAATCACCCTCCTTATAAACCAAATTTGACTATACAAACATATTAAATATTAAAAAACTTCTTATATCATCTAAAATATATAGTTTGAACATTGATATCTCTTCCATAATACACCATCAATCTCCAGTTCAAGCATGATAACATTGTGTGACATCCTTTTCAGCACATCAACAATAACATCTCCAAACCATAGAATATTCAAACTCTAAAATTCATTATCCTATATAAATATCATCCCATAAAACTATACAACGTTTTTAATGTTTAGAATATAAATACCTTATTTTCTTTTGATTTGTAAAAATATAGACACCCTCTCCAAAAATGTAATGTCACCCTAACATCTGGGAAAACCTATCTTCCATAGACATCATTAAATTGTTGGAATAGATACTATACTGGAAATGTAACACCCCAAAAGAATAGAAAATAAATTATCTCTAATCTATTATAACAATTCAAACACCATGATGTAAGGAATTTAATAAAACCATAATATAAACTCTCTCAAATAGAAAATAATGAACTTGAGCACTGACCAAGTTCTAATTTAGAATCTAAAAGGCATACTGACATTGGTTATCCAAAAAGGATCCATGATATTTTTTTCATGGTTTTGAAATGATTTATTTCATGAAAGATATCATCTAAAACCCTATTTAATATCCCTCTTGAATATAGAAAAACTACACCTCTACACCTATCTTCATGGATTCCCAAAAACAACAACATCTATCATAAGATGATCAATTATTACTTCATTTTTGTAAATTTAATCCAAATTAAATGAACATATCAATCCTAGAACTCCCACATTTAAAATATACAAAATACATTTTAATGATGATGAACACCAAAAAAGTAATTATTTTTATTTTTATACTACACCACTCACACAGAGTAGAAAACAATATCACTAATAAAAAAATAAACTTGTTGGAGAACACTATTATCATTGCACTAATCAAAAACATTATCATGGATAGAGAATTCATCAAAACAAATGTTATCAGAATGAAATAATAGTTCCATTGGAAACCCAAAATATAATTCATCAGTGTATCCCCATTATTAATCCATATATGTTGATATCAACAATAGAAATCAATATCCAAGACAAAAATTTCTATATTCATCTGATACAATATATAAATAATAAATTAATGATGATAATGATTCATTATGATCACTTTTCCCATGAAACATTACCCGTTACAAAGTAGCTTATTTTTATTAGCCTTATTTACCAATAAAACTGGGAACCCAATTGTGACACACTCAGCTGGAAAAAACATCCCAACAAATGATCACAGATGTATACACATTGATATCAAAACTCATAATGCTTAATCCTATATATGGACATTGATATATGGGACATTCCTGGCTATAGATTAGTTTGAACCATGATATCCCATCAAGGAGAAATGTTTCAACCGCCACTAGAAACAAAGTAGGGTACTTTTTTACATTAAATATATACTATAAATAATAAATCATCAATGACCCCAATTTTTTCTCATCTATTAAATAACATGACGATATAACACATCTCTAACCCATCAATTTGAATCTCTCTGCAATGAAAAATACTTCCTCCCTATCAAAATCATATAATTCCCCATGTCTTTGGAATCAATCAAAAAATGACATCATTAAATACATAACAACCATATATATGGTTATGAATTTAATATATATAAAAAAACATTTTAATATCCATAAGAGTTTGTCTATACAATAACTAAGAAACAATCAAATCATACCTTATAAAATTTAAATTTACCTTTTTTAAGATAAGTTAATGACAATGTAGCCAGAAGCTTCTCAAAATAATGTCTCAATTCAAGGAAAATTGACTAGGATAAAAAAAAATTCACATGAAAATTATAAAATGAATATGTTAATGTAGATAAAAAACGAAATGGGTGCCTTATACGACATCATGCCCATCTATCACTAGATATGATAATTATAATATATAGCCATGTCCTCTTGGGCCCTACAAAATTACACTTTCATCTACTCATTGTACTCATGATGGTGAGAAGAATTTTAGGGATACATACATCCTATACCATGTCCTTTATATTCATCTAAAACTATAACACCCTCTTACTAGATTATGGGAAAAACTTCCTCAATGTAGGAAACTGAAGTGGATATTCATTAACATGATTACTAATTAATATTTTCAAATATTTTCAAATATAATTAACACATAATAAAAAATAAAAAATAAATATTATCCTATTGAATATACTTGGGAGAAAACACCCCATTATAAATGTGATTTTGAGTTATAGGGAATACTGTGGGAAAAGAGAAAACACTACTTTCTATGAAATTATGAATATCATATCGCATCTCTTATTCATGAGAAATAATATTTAATCCTCTATCATTATGATTTATTTATACAAATATTTATCTAAAAAAATTCCCTCACTCGATGATCCATATATTTATACAACATAAATGTGATGAATTAGAACATGATAAGATAAAGAAATTCATATTCAAAATGAGTTTCCTTATCCACTTCATTGAGAAATAGTTCTGAATTATTTTAATGATGGGTAGTGAAATGCTTCCCAACTTTTTTCACACTATAGATCCACAATCAATGGATCTATAACTCTTAGATATAGGAATCCATCAGTTATGATGAAGTAAAATATGCAGGGAATATTTTTATGAATACTTCCCATGATACCACTGACTACTCTCTATTAATGAGGAATGTGATCCACCACCTCCTGTCTTATCCATGATGCATTGTAAAAAAAATGCTACCCAGTACTGAAACCATGACAGGATCCAATGGAATGTTTTCTTAATCTCCTCCAAATATTCTTCTTTGAGTGTATCTCTATGTGTTGTAATTAGTGACCTCTACTCTCTGATGATCTGATGGAACATCCTATAGATTTAATTCTACAGAAATATGATAGTGAAGATAAGCTAGTGTAATTCCTTAAAAAATAAAAAAATATATCTCATAGATTGAAAAAATTTATTACTTAATATTAAACATATAATTGCCCTTAAATTTTTTAGGTTTTAACTTGTCAGAACATACACCATATTTAAACATTTAAATGAAAAATAACAATGAATGGTCCTTTCATAAGTCTATACACCATAACTAGAATCAATTCATTTAAAATGAAATGTAAAGCTACATTTATATAAATCATATTATATTGGTACATAAATATACTTTCGTCATCCAATATCCCATGTTGACATCACTCACAAATTATTGCTGAAACTATTTTTCCTAAAAACCATGTTAATATATCATTTCATCTAACACAAAAATCCATCATATCCTTCGAAATAATATATTGACACCAATCTTGCATGAACCCCTAACCTTGAATAGTATGGTGTTGACCCAAAAATTAGATATGTAAGATGACAACTGCCAAACTCCTACCTCCCATAGCCCCCATAATGGTAAATAACTCTTAGTGTATAATAAATATACATATAAATTGTATTCCCCTATTAATAATTGTAAATGAGTGAGGTATATAAGATAAATTTACTAATAAAAACATTCTTACAAAAACGTAACCAATAAATACCATGTTGATAATTGTAATGAAATAAATTGTTTTTCAAATTAAAATAGAATGTATGAGTACCAAAAAGTAAAAATAAAAATTACTATGAGACCCACATACATTCTATCAAACCATGACCTATTAACAACATTCACAACACTCAAGATTATAGTACTTATCTCAATTATATATATATATATATATATATGTTTAGATTAAAAAAATACTTTGTAGGATCCTCCTAAGATCCTACTGTGTGGAATATAAAAATATATAAAATATTAGTGAAAAAGTAAAACATAAAAGGCACTAAAATATGCACACTGAGAATCCAAAATAACCATGGATAACTATCCTAAAATATAACCAAATGATACAATATAATATGAAAAAAACATGGGCACCATGCTCTGCATTTCAACAGGTTTTTTGCACTACTCAACATTTCATGTCATTTTCCATCAATCTCCAGTAGTATGATTATCCTCAGATACCCTGGATATATTATTAAACATTCACCTAATGTATACCTTTATAATTCACCCCATGTAACATATACATATATAATTTTATAAGTTATTCATTCCCATCAAAGCACATACAATGTGTATCATACTTCAGGTATTATACATCATGCTATTACTTCCCATGAATCAATTCAGCTACTTCATTCCATCACAATCTATATACATTATATGTATAATAATACATTGGATACTATATTCTAATATTAATGTGTGTGAAATAACAATAAAAAATTATTCCCCTATATATATATATTTACACTAAAATCAATTCTTATTATTATATATTACAACCAAGAGAGGTGAGAAGGGATATAGGGGGTAGTTAACTATCCATACATCGGTTGTGATCTTGGAGAAATATCCTCCCATAGTTCACTAGGAATCATCAACCATAAGAACCATAGGTGGGGTAGAATATAAAATAATATAAGACATATGATATAGTATATCTCATAGACACACCATTACTATAAACATCCTACACGAAGAACTGGAACAATCGTCGCATAGACACATGAAAACCTCTGCTAGAGACATGAAATCATTTTAGTATGTTACTACTATAAAGAGAATCATTAAATAAAATTAACTAATATTTATTTTTATATTTTAAATATAAAATAATATTTTTTTTAATTATTAATAAATTTCATTTCTAATTAAAAATTATTATTGCACAATGCTCTGATTAGGAATTATATGAATACTCAAAAACGGTATCCCATGATTAACATATTTTCAAAAATAAACAACTGTCACCTAGGGGTAACAATTTTTTAATCATTATTAATAATTTCACATTTAAATGTAATATATTAAAAGCAACATAAGAATCCACTTTGTGAAAACCTGATACCAAGCACCAAAAATATTTTAATGCTTTAGAAAATAGAACATAGGTAATGAAACTATGTGTCTATAAGCCACTTAAAATATTCACATGAGAAAAAAGAACATATTGACAGCCCAAAAAAGGTATTCACAACATTATAATGTTTCATCCATCCTGGATCCATCCTTAACACCTCATTCATATCCTGATGTATTTCACCATCACTAGCATCAAATTATACCTCAACTACTAGGCCACACATCCAAAAATCATATCATCAATCTCATGGTCATAAAATATTCCATAGAAAGATCACATCAAGGGAAAATTATAAATCACAAAATATACAAGTATAATCAATAGAGTAACTTGGACTTGAAATCAATTCGTTCAACAATCACAGGAAACGATCTCTCAATTATCTCTACCCAAGGAATACAAATCTTATTAGGGAACATAAATTATAATCCCTATTGACTTATACTTATAAATAAAATATACTTTTGTTAATCCTTTAATTAACTTATTAAATTATTCACATATTCCAACTATAGGTTACCAAAGTATCAACTAAAAAAGATTTATTATTTTATTCATTTTATTATTAATAATTAATATTTTATAAAACATAGAGATTCATGATTATCAATTGTCATTCCCTTTATACATTTTTCATTAACTATCTTTAAAAATATCCAAATTCATTATCAATTCCATTAACAGTTGGTTAAACATATTTAATTAAATATAATCATCAAATCATGTTTATTACCATTTAGATATATGAACCAGTGGAAGAAAACTATTATATTGATTAAATTGAGATTATAGTTAATCAATTAACTCATCATATAGTTAATTTTTCATTTATAAAAAACATTGTAAACTATACACAAAAATGTACTATAGAAGAAGAGAAAATACATAACACTATAAGGAGAATCACGAGTTACACCATTATCATGTTACTAAAAATTTAATGGATATTTCTATCCAATTTCATTATTAATCTGGTTAAATATTTGTGATATTTATTAAAATTCCATATGTTGGGTAAAAAATTAAAAAATTACAATTTTACATATATTTAACATAATGAATGAATCCATAAACTCAAAGTATTCAACATTATTCAATCTATCATAGATTAACAGTGTAAATACAGATCATTTATCCAATAATAAAACAGAATCCCTCTAAGTATTTAATTATAAATTTCCAAAAAGAAAACTAAATACATTTTAATCTTGGAGAAGAGGCCAAAATAGCTAGGAATGATTCCTGGGAGTGACCGATTCAAAATTCATTTTAGAAGCGCTAGAATGTATATTACATCGTAGTATATTAATTACGTAATGATATCATTGATCCCTATTTATGGATTCCCTACACACACTAAATCCCATTAAATATATTTCTTAAGAACTATGATGAATGGGGTAGAATTTTAGTGACTCTATGTGGATATATATTTTATTAACCCACAACCAATGAAAAGTTTAATATATAAAAAACTTATTTACCTAGTAAATGTGTAAAAATTTATATTTTTCCAATATACTATTCCCATAAATAATGTTTTTTCATAATTCATTTTCATTGAAATCACTAATTTAATGATGTAATCCCCAACAAGAGAATAACCTAATATTAAAACAACAAACATTGTAAAAAGGACATAAAAATAAGCAGAAATAACATCATGTGTTCTCCCTAGTGGATTATTTTGTCATCCTAACACTATTAGATAACAACCATGCCTAATCCATGCAATACTAGATTCTGAAACTCATAATTGACCATAAACCATTTATATGAGCCCTTACACCAGATACCGACCTAATCATACATATCCTTAAGAATACAAAAAACAATACACAATTTAATATGAACTTGGGTCATCCAAACATGTACCACATGTTATACTTTTCCTATATCTATGTGTTATAATATGTCACTATCTCATCAGTGGAACAAGTGAAAAAAACATGAAAAAAATCATATCCTAAAAACTCTCTCTGAGTAGAAACTTCTTAATGCTGAGTACTGTTACCAATGATAAGGAAAATGAAGAAACTAAACTCATAAACTGTAAATGATTTAGAATTGACAAATAGAATTTTGATAGGAGAAGAGATAAATAAAAACTAGTTCTATGTACATAGCATATATCTGTGAAAGACAATTCCATGTACTCTATTACACATGAATGTGTTTCTATATGACAAAAATTATATGGAATATGACTCCCATTCAACAACATCACTTGGGGTCCTAGGATCTCTGCAAGATAATACTCAATGTTTTAATCCTTAATAACATAGATAGAACCCAAAAATGAAGTGAGATTCATCATGATGGTAACAAGGGATCAAATACATGCGGTAAACATCATATATATTAATAATATTAGTTTTCATTGCTATTGGATACTATATCGATCTTACATGGGCCAATTCATTGAAATGAACAACAAGGAAGGGATAATATAGACTCTAAATAATGATCCACAATACTCTTTATTCTGATTCGCCACCATGGATAGATGATATAAATAATATATTGATAAATGTATTAGTTTTATGATCAAAATATTATTTATAAAGATCCTGTGTGGTAATCACCCTTTCGGGAATCACTTGATCCATATATCATAAATTATATAAATCTTATGACCTCGGAATTACTAACACTCGTATCCTAGTCTAGTAAAAAAAGTAATGGAATAAATTTTCATTAAAATAATCAAATATAGTCATTACAATAAGGGTATGAAATTAATTTGTGTAACAAAAAAAACCAAATACATGTTCCCCATCCAAAAAAACCTCCAAAATGTAGGCCATACAATGGAAAAAAATAATTTTTTGATGGAATTATCTATCATTATATTCCTCTATATATTAAAATGTATTCATTTGAAGTTACAGAATCCCTAATAAATATAGATATATCATTACATGATTTGTGAGATGGTTACTCATGACATACATAACACGAAATTAGTATTACATTCTGGTGTGAAAAAGATGTATCGTGATTTGGGAGTTATATTTTAGTTACTGGGGTTTACATATGCATTATCCTAGATGGTAAAATGATTTTGGTTATCTATAATTTGATTATTTAGATAATCATTCCTGGTAGATAAAACAAGCTATTAGATTCTCCCTTGTGGACATGGGAGAAAACAATTATGGATATGTTACCAACTTTATTTAATGAAAACCCTCTAATAGTGATCAAGATCAAGGTAATATCAACTAAATGATATCCCCTGTAAATTGTTTCTTTATGTAAGTTAAAAATATAAATGGCTTTTCCATTATCATGATATATAGATTCAAGGAATCCTCATAATCATCTCCCAACCTACCTAACTTTGAAATAGTTGTGAATAATAATGCATATGTGTCCAAAAATCGATTCTGATCCATCACACATTGGATATTGAAGTTGTACAGGTAAACATATTTGGTGAATGTTGACATTCACAATCTAAGATATGAAAACATCTTGGTACTCATACCTGGAAAAGTCACTTGAGACCATCCACTCCTAATGATCCCTAATGAGAATGGTCCAATACTACTACACTGATCTATATTTTATCATCAAATCTATTTAAAAATAGTAACTCTATTAATCATTGATCGAATAAGATATATATTTCAACCTCTTACATGAATTCCTCTTATAATGTATCTTATATATATTTTCCTTACTTAGGTAGTCTTGTTTTCTAAAAGTCACTAATTTTACTTTTAACAATTTCTCCACCATCAACCTCCACTCCATAATGTTCTTCTAAAACATCCTTATGAACATCTTCAAACAAAATTGGAATGTGACATCGACTCAGGTCCATGCCTAAACAATTAAAAAAATGTTTACATATCCATAAAATAAAATTTTGAATACTTACAATTGTATAAATAATTTATTATTTATATTTTTTCAAACTATCTCAAGTTTTACCCCTATCAGACACATTCACATGTTTGAAATATGATTGATCATTTCACAGGTCCCTACCGCACAACATGTATAACATACTTTCGTACACAAAGTAGTCATTATGATTCAGTAACCCAATAACAGAGGTACATAAATACACATTTCTCATCTAGTCTCCCATTTTTACATCCCCCACTAAACAATGATGAAATTATGTCCATATCCAACCATGTAATATCACTGATGCCTCTCTCTAAACTTTATCATATCCCTCAACCAAAAAAAATATTCCAATAAATCATGGGTCCTCCCCCTATAGAATACCATAATTTATAGACAAGGTGAGAGGGTTGATAGGTACATCTAGATTCCCACCTCTAGCAGGACTTGTGTTAGTTACCATCATAAAGGGGATATCAAGAACACAAAGTGGAGAAAATATACACTAAGGGAATTTAGAGATGATTGATGGAGATAACACAGATACACCAATCAAAAATAATGTTACAATATATATAAATTAAATACCATGTAAAAAATGAAATTTAATATTTTACAAAAAAAACTGAAATTTATTCTATATGTTATAATGAGTTATATATGACTGCAACCCTAAATGAAAGATAGATTATACCATACAAGAGGCTTTAAATATCTATCCTGATCACTGAAACCCTACTAATAAAATTAGAATATTTTATATATACATGTAGCCATCATAGCATTATACTCATTATGATCTAACCCATTGTCTCTTGGGAAAAATAAAATTGAAATCATGCAATATACCAACTAACAAATGTTATTCTAAATCATCATTTATATAGGAATACTATGTTCCCTAACTCACCGTGGCCAACTATAGCCTTATAAAACATTCATGTTATCATATTATATAATTCCATAACTAGGGGTAGCCCGATACTACTTTCCCACTAGTTTGACACACTTACACAACAGTTCTCATCCAATCTATTGACCTTCAACATGTAATCCATCCGAATACGCATAGTTTATATAACTCAACGCACACACAACATGCAATACATCATCAAAATATCATATATCAAGTGTATATATAGTACATGAGTAGTTTTTGGAATCCATTATATCAATTATTATGTTAACCACAACTTAGATATTTTTACTAAATTCCACACATTCCATACATAGAGTAAGGTACATCATGACATCACAACATATACATTTTATACCTATAATAATCCTTTGGATTCAATATGTAGAGATACATTTTTATGAAATATCATCACGAAATCATATACCTATATATATATATAGGGAAACAACCTCTACACATACTAGAACATTTAGCTAAAATGTTTTGAAAGTGGGTACAAAGGGCCCAATCCACAATCCATATTCCCAACAGGATGCTGAAAAAACACCCTCCCAATTTCCACTGGGTGTTAGATATTCCAACAGATATTGGTGTGGTACATTATGAATTCAGAAATCAGAAATTATATAATTTATATCAATATCACCTTATGTCTATAACCTATTACAATGCATAACTACATCTAAATTTACATGGAATCATTGCTTCATCGCATAATAACTGTACCTAAAATCAGAACACTACAATTTAAAAGGATAGTAATAAGTTTATTCATTAATTATTAGGAATAAAATTTCACCAATTAATTCATTTATGAATTATTTATCATCAAATTTATTATAAATTAATCATTATTATCACTCAAATCTAGTTCAGTGCCTTCTAGAAAAATACAAATTGATTATTTTCATTGTTAAGATTAAACAATTTCATTCACTCTGAAAAAACAAAAAACTTGGGTTAAAAATTAATTAAAATTTATTAAACATGAAAATTTTCTATTTATAGTTTGAAAATAAACATAAGATTCCACAATTATAAAACATGTATGAAATCACATAAATTTAACATAAGAAAGGAAGAAATATTTATCAATAATGAATAATTGGTTTATATAAAAATAAAAACCATCAGACCCAAATATTTTTCAATAATGAATGTATGATTTAGTTACATCTTAAATTAACCAATTCAATAATTCATTGGACAAAATATTAGAAATAAATGACTATTTTAATAAACTATTTTACATAATTTTAAAATTCTCTTTCCATTACATTCAGTTTCAACCTAATTAGAGAAGTGAAATTCTCACTTAATAAGGATTGTGTTTCATTAAATTACTTATTATTAACATTATACAATTCATTATCACTATCATTAATACGATGGAGAACATATTTATATCATAAATACTATAGAATGAAATTGATTAAAATTTATATGAATCAATGGACTAAAACTTTATAATTTTAAAATTATTATATTAATTAATTAATTAATTAATGTTATATGTTCATTATAATTTTCATTAACTCATGATAAATTAATAATATAATATAATATAATATATATGCATATAATAGATAGTATAGTATCTTTAGATTAAATAATAAAACTTCTATCAACGTATCAAAAATCAACATGTGATCAGAAATCATGTTATATATTAATTTGATTCAATATTTTTCATATTAATTCAATTTCCATTTAAATGTCTTAAATATCAAATGTTAAAATTTATTATTAATAAATAAATGAAATTAATCCCTTACATAAATGGAATAAACATTCAAAATAGGGTAATGGATCAACATTGTATATCCAAAACACCCCTACAGTAAGAATAATATATCCCTCAAATCAAAATGCACAAAGACTACACCAATAAAAACATAATCATTTTAGATCATGGAATGGTGACCACAATCACTTGGAATGTAATGAATGAGGAACAAAATTGAATAAATCTTGAATAATAGGTATTGATTTATTTGGATCGTAGTAGATAAATTATATAGGATTGGAATTGTTCCACATTTATGGAATCCAGATATAAAATACAATGCTATAATTAGTATCCCTAATAAAAAAGTCAAAATTTTAGGTTTTTGAGAAAATTTATGTAGAAAATAAAATTAAAAAATTTGTAGAGAAAAATAATGTCATATATAATTCATTTTTATTGAAAATTCCATGAAATTTATTTATTTATAATAATATCATTAACCAATTTTATTCATAACTAATTTCAATAAAAATCAATGTTCTTATGATGAAATTTCCATTAGATTTATAACAAAATCTACAATGACCATTTACCATAAATTCCAATTATGTCATATAACTATACATACAAAATATTTTCTCTCTAATTATAGCTGATAGTTGTCAAAAACCCAAGACATACAAAAATCCTTGTTCGAAGCACATTGGATTTATAAATAAGAATATTTTTAAAATACCTGGATATTTTATTGATGGTGTAAATGTATTTTAACATTTTACCAATCATTATAATGACTCTAAATCATCAATATGACTGTCACTACATCCAAATAACAATTATTGGTTGGGTAGTTCTCATCAGTGATTATTATTTGGTAAGAGGTTGTGGTAATACATTTCTCATATATAATGAGTATAAATCCAGGTATATTGGTGATGTATAACTATAGGAAAAATATAATTCCACAATAGTAGATAATTTCATCACATATACAATGATTATATTCCCTTTTACTATTTGATCTGCTCATAACATTTATCTATGTAGATAAAACATTACTTTCATATGAGTTAACCATGTTAGTGGGATTGAATCTTATTATAATTCATAACTACTTGAATTTAGAACATAAATAATACATGAAAATAATTGTTATATATCAAGTATGTTATTCAATATTTTTCAATTATTGAACCAATTTTTTTTTGGAAAAAAAAGTTCTATATTTTAGTGAAACCAATTAATAGTAGTATTACAATCTCTAACCCATATATGGATTTTTATTGTAATTTTAAATTTTCTTTTTCATTGACAACAACATTAGGACAAAATTTAAATTCTCATTTTATAACTACTTTTATTTAGTGTGGTAAATCTATTATCTATAAAGAAAACAACAAATATATGGATGAAATCCATAGCGTCTCTATTCATTATTTCAATGAATATATATGGGGGAATTAGTCATTCCATTGAGTTGTAAATATTATTTTGGATGTGGAACAATGCACCCCATGATTATGCACATCGTTTTATAAACTATTTATATTAATTCTCTTGTAGTTTTTTATTTAGTTATTTAATATAAAAAGGGGAATATATATATATACTCATGGTGATTTGTAATTATGTAGGTATAATTTTTAACATATAAATGACCTTTTCAGTTAGGAGATAGGAAAGTTAATTCTTCAAGGTATACATAAGAACAATTTATTACAATTGTCATGTCATTGGGATTATATTATCCTTAGTATTGATAAATTGAGATAGATATATTTTCTTATATGGAACTAATATACAATTTTTAGTCGATGATTCCAAAATATATTCATCATCATTCATACACATTATATATAAGCTAAATTAAATTAGGGATGGAGAGTGTAATTTAATTGTTTAGATAATTTCGTTCGGCCATATACAGCGAAATCCTATCAATTATAATAATTTAATAGAATTTCACTAAATAGAGTGTGGAATTGTTTTCAATACACTGGAAATAATATGGATAGAAGATGAGATAAAATAATTATTATTAAAAAATAAAAATGTTTTCCCTTTTCAACAGCAAACAAACATTCATGATTTGTGGTTCTATTTTAAAATTTATACTAAACAAGAAATATATGAATGAAATTTTAGAAAATGAATAAAATAATTTATTTGATATCCTTGAATTAATGAATATAATTCTTATTACTACATCATTATCATGAACCACAAGATTATTTGACATGGTATAATCTATCAATTTTCCAAAAGCACATAGTGGATGTTGTTTGTTATTTTATTCGACAACCATTCAAATAGTTTTTAGTTCATATATTTTCCATTTTCATAGTAGAAACGTTGTTCACATGGTTGAGGGTTGATTGTAAAATTCATTTATTTTTTAATATATATCGTTATGAAATCTCCAATATATTATAAGTTATTTATTTAATGATTTATTATATTAGGATACATATAATATAATATTAAAGCATATTTTCTTGGAGTAATTAGTTATATTTCATAAAAAAGGAATGAACCGTATAAAAAAATTATTGATAAACAAAATAAAATGTTTATAAATGTTTATTAATCTTATATTGGTAAAATATATCGTGGAGTTGTATATAAGATATGGGCTAACTATATTGACATGTAGTCATATCATGGTGAATCTAAATCATCTGTCACATGATCCATATATTGGTGAAATAAATGTTTAGAAAATCATAAAAATTATCACAAATGAAAGAATTATTATGATAATATCAATTAGGTTTAAAATGGTGAAAAAATGTAAAATATTAAATTTCATGAAATTAATAAATGCATTGGAGTTATATATAATATTGTTCCCACCTAAAAAGAATCATGTCATGTATAAGAATTTATGGGACATAATGATTTAATCACCTTAAATGCTTGTCAAAAATATAAATTCAATTATTAAGTTATGTGTGTTGAATATATCTATGTCCCCAATAATTTAAGGGTAGGAACATATTGGTAAATAACCATGATATGATATAGGAGAGAATACTTATAATAAAAATATGTGGTATAGAAAATCACACGATAATTTATATAGAATCATAGTTATTTTGTGGAAGCACGATATTTGGTATAATACATATTTTTATGAATTACATATATATAATATTTAGATGTTTTATTAGGTGTTCTGTTGGAGATTTGATATGTTAATATGGATTTTTGATGTTCGTTATCAGAACCCAATTAGTAGAAGCCATACAAAAGCTCCTAAAAAACTGTGAAACAGAAATAACGGTAACCATATAGGTGCATGGTCTGGTGTTTGTATAGGATTAACCATGTGAATTATCAATAGAAGTCATAAAATGATTTTTGTTTGGGAAAACTGATTTGTTTCATATTTTTTCAAACTTTTTTAGCCAGCCTTGTGAGGTTGG